>CM037631.1:116440993-116592516 GCA_015227895.2 Colaptes auratus
CAGGCAGAGAGGGACTTGGGGGTACGGTTGACAGTAGGCTGAACATGAGCCAGCAGTATGCCCAGGCAGAGCCAAGAAGGCCAATGGCATCCTGGCCTGCATCAGGAACATTGTGGCCAGCAGGAGCAGGGAGGTCATTCTGCCCCTGGACTCAGCACTGGTTTTAGGCCACACCTTGAGTCCTGTGTCCATTTCCGGGCCCTTCAGTTTAGGAAAGATGTTGAGTTTGCTGGAAGGTGTCCAAAGAAGGGCAACAAAGCTGGGGAGGGGTTTGGAGCACAAGCCCTGTGAGGAGAGGCTGAAGGAGCTGGAGTTGCTTAGCCTGGAGAGGAGGAGGCTCAGGGGAGAATTTCTTTCTGTCTACAACTCCCTGAAGGGAGGTTGTAGCAGGAGGGGGTTGGTCTCTTTTCCCAGGCAACCAGCACCAGAACAAGAGGACACAGTCTCAAGCTGCGCCAAAGGTTTAGGGCTGGATGTAGGAAGAAGTTCTTTATAGAAAGAGTGATTGGCCATTGGAATGTGCTGCCCAGGGAGGTGGAGCAGTCACCATCACTGGAGGTGTTTAGGAAGAGACTGGATGGGGTGCTCGGTGCCATGGTTTAGTTGATTAGATGGTGTTGGATGATAGGTTGGACACAATGATCTCAAAGGTCTCTTCCAACCTGGTCTATTCTATTCTATTCTTCTATTCTATTCTATTCTATTCTATTCTATTCTATTCTATTCTATTCTATTCTATTCTAAAGTATGTTAGGAAGAACCAGGCATGGCCATAGCCATACTTTGAGCAAACCCAGAGCTTCTCCCCCCCTAAAAACCTCCCATACTTCCTATGTTGGGAGTGTGTATCTTCCATGGCTGGAAATCATGAACAAACATTCATAGCTTCATACCACCGTGTGTGTGGGCTGCTCCTCAAATATTTGAGAACATTACTGTCATTTCACTGCCTATCTAGATACAATTGGTAGATAGGCAGCCCACATTTGCCAGGTTAGGTTCCTGCTAAGCTGTTATTTGAATCTGTCACAGAAGCAAACAGCAAGTGCCAGAGCCTGAGCAGGGGGGAGGCTGGATTGCAGTGAGGAGAGAAACAATAAGGTTTTAGCAACAAATTGCTAAATAAGCTCAAGAAATCATGTGTGTATCTCTCAGCACAGCAAGTACAGTCTAGGTCAGAAGAAAAAAGAGCTGAGCCTTGCAGACTCAGTCCTGCAGTCCTGCATCCTGAGGTGCCCACAGCACTGAGTTGAATACAGGGATTCCCTGACAGCAGAGCTATCCAAGCTTTGGTTTCTGAGGAATTTCCTCCTTACAAAGAAAGAGAAAGTCTCTAATGGCACCAGTAGGGTCCTAAAGAGAAACTTACATCTTTTGGTGTCACTACAAACTGTTTTCATTACTTTGTTTCCTGGAGAAAGCAGACACTTCAGCATTTGCAAATCATGCAGCTGAGTGATGCAGTCATGAACAGTGCAACAGCAGGAGGGTAACCTGCTGACATTTCTGTATTGATTCACATGTGGATGCCCTGCCATGCCCAAGCTAATCAATAGCATATCCTCACCACCTGGATTAACACTCCTACTCCTGATCTCCATGGATCCAAAGTAATAAACTCATCCATGGCAAAACTACCTGCTATAGTCCCTTGGTTTGAATTTCCTTAACGAGTGCTATTATAACAGAAGTACCTTCAGGTATTCTCTGAGCTCATTTCAAATATAATCAAGTATCTGGATTAGCTACAATTTGATCAGTATCTCCAGTGACACTGGCAGGCTCCCTGGTGCCTGATGCCTTTTGTGGATCCCTGGACGTCGTCTGCACTGCTATTTACAGAGCCAGGCCTCAGGCAGGTATAGTTTTCTTACATTTACAGATAGGGTTTATGACAGTTTATTACTTGTGGTATAAACCCTTGTCTTCAGCTACAACTGGCTCTGTGCTAGGCACTCTGCACAGGGAAAGGATGACAGCTCTGTCTCCTTAATAGAATAGAGTAGAATAGAATAGAAATAGAATAAATAGAAATAGAATATAATAGAATAGAATAGAATAGAATAGACCAGGTTGGAAGAGACCTTCACGATCATTGTGTCCAACCCATCACCCCACACCATCTAATCAAGTGCACCAGGCACCAAGCACCCCATCCAGTCTCCTCCAAAACATCCTAACACCCTCCAGTGATGGTGACTCCACCACCGTCCCGGGGCAGAACATTGCAATGGCCAATCCTCTCTCTATGAAGAATTTCTTCCTAACATCCCGCCTAAACCTCCCCTGGTGCAGCTTGAGACTGTGTCCTCCTCTTGTTTTCTGGCGCTGTTGCCTGGAGAAGAGACCAACTCCCCGCTGGCTGCAACCACCTTCACGTAGACAGCAATAAGGTCTTCCCTGAGGCTCCTCTTCTCCAGCTAAACAATCCCACGCTCCTCAGCCTCTCCTCAAGGGCTTGTGCCTGAAGCTCTCTCCCCAGCCTGGCTACAACCTCCCTTCAGGTAGTTGTAGAGAGCAATACTCTCTCCCCTGAGCCTCCCTTCCTAGGTTTGCTTTACTCCGGTTGCTTCACGTTTGACCTTTTAGGATATGAAATCAGTCCTGGATATAACATGTATTTCCTCCTCTGCCTCACTGCATACCTAAATACCTCTAGAACCCTCAAAACCCACTACCTGCTGCTAAGTGTTTACAGCACACTCTCAAACACTTTGTCTAGACTTGAATATTTTCAAAGCAAAGTCTGAGCGCGTATTTGCCCCATGATAAATTACTGGAGCAAAGCTAATCTTCAGAGCATACATTCTGACCTCTCTTCCTGCCTGAGATGAATGGCAGGAAAGGGATGACTGAGACCCTTTCCACAAATAACACAGAATCTCCCAACAGGCCAAGCTGACCATCTGTGGCTTCAGATTGCCATTTCTACCGTCTCTGTTCTCAGCTAGTATGAAATAAGCCCAGGCAACAGTGCCCTCAACTCCACACACCCAAATCAATGCCTGTGGACAGCTGGGTTACACACAGGTCTAATTCGACCATAGTTTCATAGTTTCATAGTTTCAGTTAGGGTTGGAAGGGACCACAAGGATCATCTAGTTCCAACCCCCTGCCATGGGCAGGGACACTCTACCTAGATCAGGCTGGACAGAGCCTCGTCCAGCCTGGTCTTAAACACCTCAAGGGACGGGGACTCAACCACCTCCCTGGACAACCCATTCCAGGGCTTCACCACTCTCATGGGGAAGAACTTCCTCCTCACATCTAGCCTGAATCTCCCCACCTCCAGCTTCATTCCATTCCCCCTAGTCCTATCACTACCTGATAGCCTGAAAAGTCCCTCCCCAGCCTTTCTGTAGGCCCCCTTCAGATACTAGAAGGCCACAATTAGGTCACCTCAGAGCCTTCTCTTCTCCAGACTGAACTGCCCCAACTCCCTCAGTCTGTCCTCACAGGAGAGGTGCTCCAGCCCTCTGATCATCCTCATGCCCTTTCTGGACACCTTCCAGCACCTCCAGATCCCTTTTTAACAGGGGCTCCAGAACTGGAGGCACTACCCCAGGTTGGGTCTCGACAGAAGGGGAGTAGAAGGGGAGAATCCCCCCCTTGACCGCTGGCTGGCAACACTTCTCCTGATGCAGCCCGGATCTGATTGGCTTTCCGGGCTGCAAGTGCACATTGAGAGCTCCTGTTGAGCTTCTCCTCCACCAGCACCCCCAAGTCTCTCTCCTCATGGCTGCTCTCCACCCAGTCCCTGCCCAGCCTGGATTTGTGCCTGGGATTGCCTCCACCCAGATGCAGAACCCTGCACTTGGTCTTGTGAAGCTCATGAGGTTGGCCTGTGCCCACCTCTCCAGCCTGTCCAGGTCCCTCTGGATGGCATCCCTCCCTCCAGCGTGTCTGCTGCACCACACAGCTTGGTGTCATCAGCAAACAGGTCCAATGGGGACTGCAAACAGAAGCATGTCCATGGCACCCACAAAGATGTTGACCAAGCCTGGTCCCAGGACTGATCCCTGAAGCACTCTGCTTGTCGCTGGCCTCCACTGGGACATGGACCCATTGACAGCCACTCTTTGGGTGCGGCCATCAAGCCAGTTCTTTATCCATCCAGTGGTCCACCCATCAAACCCAAGACCAAGTCTACAAGCCTTTATCACATAGAAGGAGACAACAGAGGAAAAGAAATGGTCAACACAAATAGAAATAGCTTATGTTTGGTGGTGGGCTTTGAGAAAAGATGTAGTCACATCTCTGCAGCCAATTTGTGTCATGGTAGGTCAGGTACCTGGTCAGGCCAGTGTAGCCAACAGCCACTGTGATCCTCATTCCTCAGGAAGGCCAGGGCTTCTGTCAAGACAGGTAATACTGACGAGAGCTTGTCTAATAGTAAACAGCTAAATGCAGAGGCAACTCACTTTTGATGCTTGCATTTCCTCAAACATTGTCTGCCTTCTGCTCAGAGGTGGCCAGTGTTGTGAAACTGCCCATTATTGGTGATCTGGATAAGGGCGTTAAGTCCATCATCAGTATATTTGCAGACAACACCAAGCTGGAGGCAGGTGATGATCTGTTAGAGGGTAGGAGAGCTCTGCAGAGGGACCTGGACAGGCTGGACAGATGGGCAGAGTCCAATGGCATGAGATTGAACACATCCAAGTGCCGGGTTCTGCACAATGGCCACAACAGCCCCATGCAGAGCTACAGGCTGGGGTCAGAGTGGCTGGAGAGTGGCCAGGCAGAGAGGGACTTGGGGGTACTGGTTGACAGTAGGCTGAACATGAGCCAGCAGTATGCCCAGGCAGCCAAGAAGGCCAATGGCATCCTGGCCTGCATCAGGAACATTGTGGCCAGCAGGAGCAGGGAGGTCATTCTGCCCCTGGACTCAGCACTGGTTAGGCCACACCTTGAGTCCTGTGTCCATTTCCGGGCCCTTCAGTTTAGGAAAGATGTTGAGTTGCTGGAAGGTGTCCAAAGAAGGGCAACAAGCTGGGGAGGGGTTTGGAGCACAAGCCCTGTGAGGAGAGGCTGAAGGAGCTGGAGTTGCTTAGCCTGGAGAGGAGGAGGCTCAGGGGAGAATTTCTTTCTGTCTACAACTCCCTGAAGGGAGGTTGTAGCCAGGAGGGGGTTGGTCTCTTTTCCCAGGCAACCAGCACCAGAACAAGAGGACACAGTCTCAAGCTGCGCCAAAGGAGGTTTAGGCTGGATGTTAGGAAGAAGTTCTTTGTAGAAAGAGTGATTGCCCATTGGAATGTGCTGCCCAGGGAGGTGGTGGAGTCACCATCACTGGAGGTGTTTAGGAAGAGACTGGATGGGGTGCTTGGTGCCATGGTTTAGTTGATTAGATAGTGTTGGATGATAGGTTGGACACAATGATCTCAAAGGTCTCTTCCAACCTGGTCTATTCTATTCTATTCTATTCTATTCTATTCTATTCTATTCTATTCTATTCTATTCTATTCTATTCTATTCTAAAGTATGTTAGGAAGAACCAGGCATGGCCATAGCCATACTTTGAGCAAACCCAGAGCTTCTCCCCCCCTAAAAACCTCCCATACTTCCTATGTTGGGAGGTGTGTATCTTCCATGGCTGGAAGATCATGAACAAAACATTCATAGCTTCATACCACCGTGTGTGTGGGCTGCTCCTCAAATAATTTGGTGAGACATTACTGTCATTTCACTGCCTATCTAGATACAATTGGTAGATAAGCAGCCCACATTTGCCAGGTTAGGTTCCTGCTAAGCTGTTAATTTGAATCTGTCACAGAAGCAAACAGCAAGTGGCAGAGCCTGAAGCAGGGGGGAGGCTGGAGGGCAGTGAGGAGAAGACAATAAGGTTTTAGCAACAAATTGCTAAATAAGCTCAAGAAATCATGTGGCTGTGTATCTCTCAGCACAGCAAGTTACAGTCTAGGTCAGAAGAAAAAAGAGCATGAGCCTTGCAGATCTCAGTCCTGCAGTCCTGCATCCTGAGGTGCCCACAGCACTGAGTTGAATACAGGGATTCCCTGACAGCAGAGCTATCCAAGCTTTTGGTTTCTGAGGAATTTCCTCCTTACAAAGAAAAGAAAGTCTCTAATGGCACAGTAGGGTCCTAAAGAGAAGACTTACATCTTTTGGTGTCACTACAAACCTGTTTTCATTACCTTTGTTTCCTGGAGAAGCAGACACTTCAGCATTTGCAAATCATGCAGCTGAGTGATGCAGTCATGAACAGTGCAACAGCAGGAGGGTACCTGCTGACATTTCTGTATTGATTCACATGTGGATGCCCTGCAATGCCCAAGCTAATCAATAGCATATATCCTCACCACCTGGATTAACACTCCTAACTCCTGATCTCCTATGGATCCCAAAGTAATAAACTCATCCATGGCAAAACTACCTGCTATAGTCCATTGGTTTGAATTTCCTTAACGAGTGCTATTAATAACAGAAGTACCTTCAGGTATTCTCTGAGCTCATTTCAAATATAATCAAGTATCTGGATTAGCTACAATTTGATTCAGTATCTCCAGTGACAACTGGCAGGCTCCCTTGGTGCCTGATGCCTTTTGTGGATCCCTGGACGTCTTCTGCACTGCTATTTACAGAGCCAGGCCTCAGGCAGGTATAGTTTGCTTACATTTACAGATAGGGTTTATGACAGTTTATTACTTGTGGTATAAACCCTTGTCTTCAGCTACAACTGCTCTGTGCTAGGCACTCTGCACAAGGAAAGGATGACAGCTCTGGCTCTCACTTAGAATAGTATAGAATAGAATAGAATAGAATAGAATAGAATAGAATAGAATAGAATAGAATAGACCAGGTTGGAAGAGACCTTCACGATCATTGTGTCCAACCCATCACCCAACACCATCTAATCAACTGCACCAGGGCACCAGCACCCCATCCAGTCTCCTCCTAAACACCTCCAGTGATGGTGACTCCACCACCTCCCTGGGCAGAACATTCCAATGGCCAATCACTCTCTCTATGAAGAATTTCTTCCTAACATCCAGCCTAAACCTCCCCTGGCGCAGCTTGAGACTGTGTCCTCTTGTTCTGGCGCTGGTTGCCTGGGAGAAGAGACCAACTCCCAGCTGGCTGCAACCGCCCTTCAAGTAGACAGCAATAAGGTCTCCCCTGAGGCTCCTCTTCTCCAGGCTAAACAATCCCAGCTCCCTCAGCCTCTCCTCAGAGGGCTTGTGCCTGAAGCCTCTCCCCAGCCTGGCTACAACCTCCCTTCAGGTAGTTGTAGAGAGCAATACTCTCTCCCCTGAGCCTCCCCTTCCTAGGTTGCTTTACTTCCTAGGTTGCTTCAAGTTTGACCTTTTAGGATATGAAATCAGTCCTGGATATAACATGTATTTCCTCCTTCTGCCTCACTGCATACCTAAAATACCTCTAGGAACCCTCTCAAAACCCATACCTGCTGCTAAGTGTTTACAGCACACTCTCAAACACTTTGTCTAGACTTGAAATATTTTCAAAGCAAAGTCTGAGCAGCGTATTTGCCCCATGATAAATTAACTGGAGCAAAAGCTAATCTTCAGAGCAAATACATTCTGACCTCTCTTCAACTGCCTGAGATGAATAAGGCAGGAAAGGGATTGACTGACCCTTTCCACAAATAACACAGAATCTCCCAACAGGCCAACCTGACCATCTGTGGCTTCAGATTGCCATTTCTACTGTCTCTGTTCTCAGCTAGTATGAAATAAGCCCAGGCAACAATGCCCTCAACTCTACACACCCAAATCAATGCCTGTGGACAGCTGGGTTACACACAGGTCTAATTCGACCATAGTTTCATAGTTTCATAGTTTCAGTTAGGGTTGGAAGGGACCACAAGGATCATCTAGTTCCAACCCCTGCCATGGGCAGGGACACTCTACCCTAGATCAGGCTGGACAGAGCCTCATCCAGCCTGGGCTTAAACACCTCAAGGGACGGGGCCTCAACCACCTCCCTGGACAACCCATTCCAGGCCTTCACCACCAATTAAGCATATAATAAAAACCATCGATGGCCTCCCTCCACTGCATGAAAGAGGGGAAAAAAAGGAGACAGGCGTTTTCCTATCGTCTTACTACAAAACCAGGAAACACCTGAACATAAACACGACCGCAGCCCTTCCTTCCTAGGAAAATATTCTGGGTGCACGGCTTCCCTCTAGTGGAAAATCTATGAACAGACCGCCTTCAACCCCTGCTGCTCGGGCTGGAAAACAGCAAATGCCAATGAGGCTGCTGAAATGGCAAGCGGCAAGTGCGTTCGGATATCGACACATTAATTACACTTGGATCTTTTTTGGCACACTTCAAGCTTGACCTGTTTCCTACGTGAGGGACTCATTATGGCACACAATGACCCCAGGCAGTGCTATAGGCTGGGGTCAGAGTGGCTGGAGAGCGGCCAGGAAGAAAGGGAGCTGGGGGTGCGGGTTGACAGTAGGCTGAACATGAGGCAGCAGTGTGCCCAGGTGGCACACATACATCCTGGCCTGTAGTAGGAACAGTGTGGCCAGCAGAAGCAGGGAAGTCATTCTGCCCCTGGACTCAGCACTGGTTAGGCCACACCAGGAGTCCTGTGTCCAGTTCTGGGCCACTCAGTTTAGGGAAGATGTTGAGTTGCTGGAAGGTGTCCAGAGAAGGGCAACAAAGCTGGGGAGGGGTTTGGAGCACAAGCCCTATGAGGAGAGCCTGAGGGAGCTGGGGTTGCTTAGCCCTGGAGAGGAGGAGACTCAGGGGAGACCTTCTTGCTGTCTACAACTCCCTGAAGGGAGGTTGCAGAGAGGTGGGGGTTGGTCTCTTCTCCCAGGCAACCAGCACCAGAACAAGAGGATGCAGTTTCAAGCTGCACCAGAGGAGGTTCAGGCTAGATGTTAGGAAGAAATTCTTCATAGAGAAAGTGTTTGCCCATTGGAATGGGCTGCCTGGGGAGGTGGTGGAGTCACCATCATTGGAGGTGTTTAGGAAGAGACTGGATGGGATGCTTGGTGCCATGGTTTAGTTGATTAGATGGTGTTGGGTGATAGGTTGGACTTGATGATCTTGAAGTTCTTTTCCAACCTGTTTAATTCTATTCTATTACTGGGGAAGTCTGGAGATGCTGTGAGAAACTGTCCCTTCCCCTGTAACTGCTAGTTCTGGGCTAAACATTTGTTATCCCATGTAAATATCAAGTACAGGACTTCCTATTAAGGTCTGGGCTTTTAGAGCAGGCTTACTCTCTACGACGAGCAGTTTGTTAGCCTTAGGGCATGCCTGCCCCCTGTGGGAACTGGAGAAGGAGAAGGTACTCATGTGAGATGGCAGTAGTACCTCAGGAGCCCACATGAGACTGGATCCTGGGTCACTGAGTTCTCATGGCACCAACATTGTGAACCCAGTAATTTGATTTGTGTGAGGATAAGCACACAACCAGCACAACCCCACAGGAAACCAGCTCAAGCCAAAAAGGTTTTGGAAGTTCCACAAAGACAGTAAGTATTTATTTACTGCAATTTACAGCAAACAAAATCAATGCATCAATTGTTTCACATCCAGACTATGCAAAGCTTGCAGGCTGGTAATGAACAACTGGGAGCCTAACCAACCTATATGTATACACCAGAGAAAAATAACTAACCTGATCATGGCCAGGTGGCCAAGAAGGCAAATGGCGTCCTGGCCTGGATCAGGACAGACTGAGGGAGTTGGGGCTGTTCAGCCTGGAGAAGAGAAGGCTCTGAGGTGACCTCATTTTGGCCTTCCAGTATCTGAAGGGGGCCTACAAGAAGGCTGGGGAGGGACTTTTCAGGCTATCAGGTAGTGATAGGACTAGGGGGAATGGAATGAAGCTGGAGGTGGGGAGATTCAGGCTAGATGTGAGGAGGAAGTTCTTCACATGAGGGTGGTGAGGCCCTGGAATGGGTTGTCCAGGGAGGTGGTTGAGGCCCGTCCCTTGAGGTGTGTTAAGACCAGCTGGATGAGGCTCTGGCCAGCCTGATCTAGTGTGGGGTGTCCCTGCCCATGGCAGGGGGGTTGGAACTAGATGATCCTTGTGGTCCCTTCCAACCCTAACTGAAACTATGAAACTATGAATAGCGGGGCCAGCAGGAGCAGAGAAGTCACTGTGCCCCTGTACTCAGCACTGGTTAGGCCACACCTTGAGTCCTGTGTCCAGTTCTGGGCCCCTCAGTTTAGGAAAGATGTTGAGTTGCTGGAAGGTGTCCAGAGAAGGGCAACAAAGCTGGGGAGGGGTTTGGATCACAAGCCCTCTGAGGAGAGGCTGAGGGAGCTGGGGTTGCTTAGCCTGGAGAAGAGGAGGCTCAGAGGACACCTTCTTCTTCTGTCTACAACTACCTGAAGGGAGGTTGTAGCCAGAGGGGGTTGGTCTCTTCTTCCAGGCAACCA
The DNA here is from genome assembly GCA_015227895.2 of Colaptes auratus. NCBI lineage: Eukaryota > Metazoa > Chordata > Aves > Piciformes > Picidae > Colaptes > Colaptes auratus. Next base: position 116,451,382 of record CM037631.1, read on the forward strand.
GCACCCGAACAAGAGGACACAGTCTCAAGCTGCACCAGGGGAGGTTTAGGCTGGATGCTAGGAAGAAGTTCTTCCCAGAAAGAGTGGAGTCACCATCATTGCAGGTGTTTAATAAGAGACTGGATGAGGCACTTGACACCATGTTTTAGTTGATTAGTGTTGGGTGATAGGTTGGACTTGAGGATCTCAAAGGTCTTTTCCTACTTGGTTTATTCTGTTCTATTCTGGTAACTAACCTGATCATACAGCTGCTATATGGATGCATGCCTGCAGATCATCTCTTGAGGATAGCAGCAAACACATGTAACCCAAATTTAATCACAGAATGCTGTGGGTTGGAAGGGAGATCCATACATCACCAAGCCTAACCTCCTTGCAAAGGTGGGCCACTTAGGGCAGGTCACACAGGAACATGCTCTGCCAAGATGATCTTTTGAGGTCACTTCCAGCCTCTAACATTACATAATTCTGTGTCCAGACAGGTTAGGAAGATCTCTGGAGAAGGAGACTCCACAGCCTCCCTGGGAATGTGTTCCAGGCCTCTGCCACCCTCACAGTAAAAATAATTTTTCTCATCTTGAGATGGAATTTCCTGTGGCTAAGTTTACATCCATTGCCCCTTGTCCTACCACTGGGCATCACCGAAAAGAGACTGGCTCCATCCTTCTGACAGCCACCCTTCAGATTTTTGTAGGCATTGGTAAGGTCCCCTCCAAGCCCTCTCTTCTCCAGACTAAACAGCCACGGGTCTCTCGCTCTTCTTCATAAGAGAGCTGCTTCAGCCCCTTAGTGGTCCTTGTAGCCCTTCACTAAAATCTGCCCAGTAGCCCCCTGTCCCCCTTGAACAGGACACAATAAATCAAATATGGTCTAACTAGGGCTGAGTGAGGAGAACCTCCCCCAAACTGCTGACACACTCTTCTCAATGCACCAGAGTATAGGATAGGCTGCCTTGGTGTGAAAGACACAGTGCTGTCCCAAGGATAACTTACTACCAACAGGGACTCCAAGGTCCTTCTCCTTGGAACTACTCTCCAGCAGATCAGTCCCTAGTGTGTACTGGTGCACAGTGTTATTCCTCCCCAAAGCAGAATTGTGCCCTTGCCTCTTTGTTTTGTACAAAGTAAAGTATGTTTAAGAGATGCTGCTGCAGGTTCCTGCTGTCTCACAGGCCCTGAGAAGGGCACAGCCCCAGTAGATCTGGGCTGAGAAACTCAGGCACTGAGGCAGGGTCCTGCTGTCAAAGGACATGCAACATTTTTGGCATGCTGCTGTTCAGTGTGGATAAACTGCTGCAGCCAGTCCCAAGAAGATGCACATAACACTACACAGCAATATGCTCACATTGCAACTGCAGATGAGCTGGCCTGTCTCAAATTGCTTTCTGTGCTACTATTTTCCCTGCACTTGATCTGGAGTCAGCTGATGAATTAATTCATTAACCATAAGAAATTAAACCAGGAAAAAAAAAAAGGAAATAATTCCTTGCAGTTTAGCAAAAGCTGAACCAGCAGTTTATTGAACAAACAATACAATACACCAGGTTGAAAGAGACCTTCAAGGTCATCGTGTCCAAGCCATCAACCAATCCAACCCACCTAAACAACTAAACCATGGCACCAAGCACCCCATCAAGTCTCCTCCCAAACACCTCCAATGAAGGTGACTCCACCACCTCCAAAGGTAGCCCATTCCAATGGGCAATCACTCTCTCTGTATAGAACTTCTCCTAACCTCCAGCCTAAACCTGCCCTGGCGCAGCCTGAGACTGTGTCCTCTTGTTCTGGTACTGACTGCCTGGAGAAGAGACCAACCTCTGCCTGGCTATAACCTCCCTTCAGGTAGTTGTAGAGAGCAGAAGGTCACCCCTCAGCCTCTCTTCTCCAGGCTAAGCACCCCAGCTCCCCAGCCTCTCCTCATAGGGCTTGTCTTCCAAACCCCTCACCAACTTCGTTGCCCTTCTCTGGACACCTTCCAGCAAGACAACATCCTTCCTAAACTGAGGGGCCCAGAACTGGACACAGGACTCAAGGTGTGGCCTAACCAGTGCTGAGTACAGGGGCAGAATGACCTCCCTGTTCCTGATGCAGGCCAGGACACCATTGGCCTTCTTGGCTGCCTGGGCACACTGCAGGCTCATGTTCAGCCTACAATCAACCAGCATCCCCAGGTCCCTCTCTACCTGGCCTCTCCAGCCACTCTGACCCCAGCCTGTAGAACTGCCTGGGGTTGTTGTGGCCATTGTGTAGAACCCGCACTTGGATGTGTTAAATCTGACACCCTTGGACTTCTGCCCATCTGTCCAGCCTGTCCAGGTCCCTCTTCAAAGCCTCTCTACCCCCCAGCAGATCAACTACTGCCCCCAGCTTGGTGTCCACCCTGAACTACCTAAGAGAAGTACAGAATTACCAGGTTGGAAAAGACCTTTGAGATCAAGTCCAACCTATGACGCAGCACTATCTAGTCAAGTAAACCATGGCATCAAGCACCCCATCCAGTCTGTTCCTAAACACCTCCACTGAGGGTGACTCCACCACCTCCCTGGACAGCACATTCCAATGGCCAATCACTCTTTCTGGGAGGAGCTTCTTCCTAACATCCAGCCTAAACCTCCCCGGTGCAGCTTGAGACTGTGTCCTCTTGTTCTAGTGCTGGTTGCCTGGGAGAAGAGACCAACCCCCACCTGGCCACAACCTCCCTTCAGGTAGTTGTAGAGAGCAAGGTGGTCTCCTCTGAGCCTCCTCTTCTCCAGGCTGTAACAAGCCTGTTCAGTTTGATGCCTTTTCCAACTGAAGTTACTGAAAGGACACCACATCTTCCTAGAAGAGTTTAGAAAAACCTTTCCTTGACATGTGTTCTTCTCCCATTACTTTTGTTATCCATTCCCTACTACTCTTGTTGTTCTTTGCAATGGTCTATGGGACTGTGAAGCATGCAGTACTACAGACAGTTAACACTTGTGATGACAGCCCCTAAGACAAGAGAGCAGGTTATGCCTCCAGCAGCTCCAGGAGCAAACCAAACCCCACCCTTGAGTGACAGCAACCTCAGCTTTTATATTTTTGGACTTCTCACATCAAAAGAATTCCTGCAATTCTCAGTCTAGCACTCAAAGCTACTCCTCTTTCTCAAGGAATAAACTGCTGAAAAGATACCCCAAAGTATGCTGAAGTCTGATTTGAAATGTCCTATTAAGCAGATACCAGAGGAAGGGGATTAGCAGTCTCAAAGTCCCACAGCTACCTTCTGAAAGTCTGGGATTATTGAGTCTCTAGCCATGCAAGTGTCATCACTATAAAAGGCAGCAGACCACCACCACCACTTCAAGCCTTCACTTTCTGTGGGCTGCTAGAGTTCTCTTCTAGGGTAATGCTGAGCCAACAGTCCCACTATGGTAAACAACCTCACCCTGCTCGAGGCATTTGAGCAAGTTGTTGCACAGCACATGGCGCACAGTGAATACATAGAAGACCTCTTGCCATATTTCTCAGGGTACTATGTTACTATATATAGAGAGATACATGTCTCAATGTGCTAAGCAGCAGGGCTTTTTTCCCCTCACTAGAGCTACTTAGAGAGTCCATGTTAAACCAGTGAATGATGCAACTGAATGGCAAACCAGTGAGCAGGGTGATGGGTTGAGGTTTGATGTCCACAAACACGCAAAGAACTCCAAACCAAAAGCAAGTGTGTACAAAATAATTTATTACAGCATAACATATGTTGGCAATATTTTACAGTAAGTCTTCCATTCAACAATTTTGAATCTAAACAGATGACACACAAAGGAGAATTTTCATTAGAACAGTTTATTTGCCTTAATAAAATCCCCTCCTCATGAACTTACATTTGCCTTGGAGGGGCTAGTTACTCTTACTGTAAATATTTACATTGCAGTGAAATAAAAACAAACTTGAGATTGAATGATTCCATTACAGTTCCAGAAAATGGGTTTTTCTGTACAAGCCACAGTATAGTTATGTTTTGATAGTAGTTCTTATAGAATGTAAAGCTGTCATATGTAGCCATTTTTGTCCAGCAATACTATACTTTAAATAGGTATATTAGATTCAGGCTTCCATTTTGATGCCTTGGATATTTTCTAGTTAATGCACCAGAATACAAAGTAAGAGAAAGGTTCATTATGATTTGTAGTCAGACTCTTTGTGCTCCCTCAAAGGTAAAACCTACCCCTCAAATACTATTTGCTTTGCAGCACCTGAAGCAATAGTACTTAGGCATGAGAAGTACTGGAGTATTGACCTTAAGTGGACAACTATGACTTTTAATGGAGGCAATACAGTAAACTTACCAATTATTTTATCATGTAGAGAAGAACTGTATTCCCCATTGCTGTACCTTCTGCATTTGCCCAGAACTGGAGCAGCTTGTTCAACTTAAGTGTCAAGAGATGGGGAAAAACCAGAAGGAAACAGGAGGAAGGGGAAGATGGAACAAACCAGGGAGACAACAGTATAAAATTCCTGTTGTTTTCACAGGGAATTGCTTCAGGACACTCAAAAAGAAAAGTTAAACTGACCATCAACTCAAGGAAACAATAGCTCTGGAACACAAGGTGGATTAGTTTTCCAAAAGCCTCTTTTCTTTAGTTTTTGTTGGTTGGTTTTTGGTTTGTTGTGGTGGTTTATTTACCTGTTTTTTTTTTTACACAAACCTAATCTTCATATCCATCACCACTGGTTCCATATAAGACACACACCTGACAAAAACATGCAAACCCTCCACGCTTCCAATTGTCACTGTGCTCCAAAAGAAACCAAAAATGACCAAAGAGAAAAACAAAACTAAGAAAGGGAAAAAAAACCCAAACCAAAACACCCAGGGGGGAAAAAAATAAGCCTAAAGAACAGTAAGTGACAAAGAGGGCAATTCAAGCAGCAGTTCAGCCTTAACCTGCTAAAAAAACCCTCTCAAACAGTAATTAACAAGATATGATCACATTGATCTGCATATGTAAGGAGACATGCCAAAGCAGTCTTTAAAACCTGTCATTGTTGTGTGAGAGGGGGCTGATGTATTAATAAAAGACTTAAAACTGTACAAGTATAAACAGGAAAACGCTGATTAAGGATAATGTTTACATAAATATTGGCAGTTTTTCTGTTGGGACAAAAAAATAACTAAGAGCATACTCCATTTCGTGTAACTACCCAAATAATTTGTTTTATACCTGTTAAAGATACTAAAATACAACCTGGAAAAAGGAACCCTGATCTGTATCCAGCCAGCATGTAATGAGAGTCAGAGTTTTGTATGAGTGTGTGCATGTAGGTATACACACACACACACAGAGATGGGCTTGCACACCCTGCTTCAGATTTCATTGGACAGGAAATCATGGTTAATGGCTGTATGATTGACAGATGCAATGCTGCTATCGTCCTCATTCGTGGCAGGCATAAAGGCAGATTTAAAAGGAAACAGTTTATGACATGCTGCTTGATATTCTTCACATTGAGTGTGGCAGCTTCCGAAACTGCCATCAAGCAGTGCTTCAAAAACCTTTGTTAGTGTCTACAGAAACAAACAAACAGAAAAGTTAGTCAGTGTGATTTACAACTGATGTCGTTTACCTGGACCTGAGCAAAGCCTTTGACACTGTCCCACACCACATCCTCTCTCCAAGCTACCACGGGTCTGATGGTGGACCACCAGATGGATACAGAACTGGCTTGATGGCCGCACCCAAAGAGTGGCTGTCAATGGGTCCATGTCCCAGTGGAGGCCAGGGACAAGCGGAGTCCCTCAGGGATCAGTCCTGGGACCAGTCTTGTTCAACATCTTTGTGGGTGACATGTACATTGGCATGAGTGCACCCTCGAAGTTTGCTGATGACACCAAGCTGTGTGGTGCAGCACACGCTGGAGGAAGGGATGGCATCCGAGGGACCTTGACAGTCTGGAGAGGTGGGCACAGGCCAACCTCATGAGCTTCAACAAGACCAAGTCAGGGTCCTGCATCTGGTCGAGGCAATCCCAGCACAGAATCCGGCTGGGCAGTGACTGGCTGGGAGCAGCCCTGAGGAGAGAGACTTGGGGTTGGTGGAGGAGAAGCTCACATGAGCTCTCAATGTTCACTTGCAGCCCGAAATCCAATCAGATCCTGGGCTGCATCAGGAGAAGTGTGGCCAGCAGGGCATGGAGGGATTCTCCCCCTCTAGCTGCTGCTGAGACCCCACCTGGAGTACTGCCTCCATTTCTGGAGCCCCTATTCTAAGAGTGATCTGGGGTGCTGGAGGGTGTCCAGAGAAGGGCCACGAAGATATCAGAGGGCGGAGCACCTCTCCTATGAGACATGAAGGAGTTTGGGCTGTTAGTCTGGATGACATCCTCATTGACCTCATTGTGGCTTCCTAGCTGAAGGGGCCTACAAGAACTGGGGAGGGACTTTCAGACTATCAGGGAGTGAGGACTAGGGGGAAATGAAGCTGGAGTGGGGAGATTCAGGCTAGATGTGAGGAGGAAACCGTGAGGGTGGTGAAGGCCTGAAGGGTTGTCCAGGGAGTGGTTGAGGCCACGTTCCCTTGATGTTTTAGACAAGCTAGACGAGGCTCTGTCCAGCCTGATCTAGGGTAGAGTGTCCCTGCCCATGGCAGGGGGGTTGGAACTAGATGATCCTTGTGGTCCCTTCCAACCCTAACTGAAACTATGAAAACTATGAAACTATTACTACAAAGAGGAACTGATCAACAACACTCATCTGAGCAAATGCAGATTCTTTGTGGTATGCAGATATGCTACAGTTACTTGGGTGGAAAAAATGAATGCTGCTCTTTCAAATACTCCTCATTTGTCATGACATATGTGAAGCATGCATATTGTCCTGCAGTTCAATCTGCATTGCTTCAGAACCCACACAGTATTTTGTCTTCAAAATACAGTATTTACCTTCACATTTTTGTCTCTCATGTTTTTATCCAATCTAGTAGCCACAGCAATTGCTTTTTCTTGTCTTGATTTGTCCAGGAAATACATCATTTTTGCACCTTTTTGGAAGAAAGATCACAACATTTAGGTAATAACACTCCTTAATAATGTTCCTAAAAGCAATCCTACATACATGGACACAGCACCCCAAAACTTACACCAGATGAATCAGGACTTCTTCCAAATTTTAACAAACTATGTCTTCCTCCCTTATTTGTACCTTAAACTAATGAAAATAAAGCTATTTTGACATTTATGAGAAGCACAACAATTGAGTAACACAGGAGACCTGCTTCTGCAAAAGTGAAATCTCACTTTACTGAAGACCTGTCAGTCAAGAGCATGTTGATGACTAAGATCTTTGAATCAGCAGGCTAAATAAATCCATCCTACAAATCTAAAAGTGAGTAAGGGACAAGTTCTAAGGGATACTCTGAATTCTTCTGGAAAGGACTAGAGGTAAGTGAACAATACTGTGACTAAGCGATTGTGGTACACAGGCCAGAAGAAATTCAGATAAGCCCATGACAGAAGGTAGGGTCAAGCTGGGTTGCTAACCTGGAGCTGGTAAGGGGTTTGGAGCACAAGCCCTATGAGGAGGGCTGAGGGAGCTGGGGTTGCTTAGACTGGAGAAGAGGAGGCTCAAAGGAGACAAGAGGACGCAGTCTCAAGCTGCACCAGGGGAGGTTTAGGCTGGATGTTAAGAAGAAGTTCTTCATAGAAAGAGTGATTGGCCATTGGAATGGGCTGTCCAAGGGTGTGGTGGAGTCACCATCACTGCAGGTGTTTAAGAAGAGACTGGATGAGGCACTTGGTGCCATGGTTTAGTTGGTTAGATGGTGTTGGGTGATAGGTTGGACTTGATCTCAACAGTCTTTTCCAACCTGGTTTATTCTATTCTAAACAACTAGGTACAAGGCAAGTGTAATGCAAGTCTGGTGCTTTGCCTGGACTAAACTATGTTAGTGTGAGTAAAGACATTGCATTAATGTAACTACACAGCATCTTGAACCACAAACAGCTTGTCAGAATTAGCCTGGGCATCTCTGCAAAATACTGTTTCTCCTTATAGCAATACAATAATCCAGGTTGGAAGAGACCTTCAAGATCACCGCGTCCAACCTGTCAACCAATCCAACCCACCCAAACAACTAGATCATGGCACCAAGCACCCCATCAAGTCTCCTCCTGATACCCCAGTGATGGTGACTCCACCACCTCCCTGGGCAGAGACCATTCCAATGGGCAATCACTCTCTCTGTAAAGAACTTCCTCCTAACATCCAGTCTAAACCTGCCCTGGCGCAGCCTAAGACTGTGTCCTCTTGTTCTGGTGCTGCTGCCTGGGAAAAGAGACCAACCTCTGCCTGTCTACAATCTCCCTTCAGGTAGTTGTAGAGCCTTGATGCCTTAAAGTCTCATCTTAATAAACATGCATGAATTTCATTTAGTTTTCTCCCCAGAGCCCAAACATAGCTCACTACCTAATTTACCAAAAAACTAAGTAGTTTTAAGAAATCATTCTACTGAAAACTTAAAACCCACACTGAGTGTATTGTTTCCTCTTGCTCAACTAATTTCCCCAATTATTGAAGTTGTTTTCCTAGTTCTTACTGCTTTTTGTGTCCAGAAAGTTTAAAAACATGAATTCCTAGACTGTCTGTATTTGGGATTGAGTAATCATTGCAAAAACCCCCTTGGATTTAGCCTTTTTGAAGTCACAGAGACTAAAGAAACTGGTAATAGAATAGAATTAACCAGGTTGGAAGAGACCTTTGAGATCAAGTCCAACCTATCACCCAACATTATCTAATCAACTAAACCATGGCACCAAGCACCCCACCCAGTCTCTTCCTAAATACCCCCAGTGATGGTGACTCCACCACCTCCCTGAGCAGCCCATTCCAATGGCCACTCTTTCTGTGAAGAACTTCTTCCTAACATCCAGCCTAAACCTCCCCTGGCACAGCCTGAGACTGTGTCCTCTTGTTCTGGTGCTGGCTGCCTGGGAGAAGAGACCAAATCCACCTGGCTACAACCTCCCTTCAGGTAGTTGTAGAGAGCAATAAGGCCTGCCCTGAGCCTCCTCTTCTCCAGGCTAAGCAACCCCAGCTCCCTCAGCCTCTCCTCATAGGCTTATGTGCCAAAACAGTTCAAGATTCTGCTTATAATTCTTTTACTAGTAATCATTTTAAGCCAGAACACCACTCACTTGTACACAGTCTAAATTTAGACTATGATTCTATGACTTAAAGGTTAGGTCTTTCACACCTTTACATTTTCAAACTTGTAGTAAAGATGACAATTCAAGAAACTATAAACTGTACAGTAGATTAATCAAGTACCTTGAACCTGTTTTGCCATAAATGGAACACCTGACATCTGTGAAGACCCAAAGCTATCAAGGTCATGCCTAGGGGTTGGTTCACTCCTGTTTTCACTTTAGAAGCCTAATCCCACATTTGTTTCCACTGCTTGTCAATTGATGCACTGCTTGATCACACTAATCAACCTAAGGGGCTTTTCACACACCTTCACTGAATGTGAACAGACCTACCTTCTTCAAAGGGGTCCTGGACATCTTGCTAGCATGGGTGCCCCAACTGTCAATGATTTAGCCTAGGTTCTTATCAAAGATTCTAGACAGTGTGAAGCCAGATTTGGAAGTACAATCTGAGCCTGTACAATTACTATGACAGAACGACTACTGTTTTCTGTAACAAAGGAGGACCCACCAAGTAGAACTTGGAAAGCATCCAGTTAGATGCCCAATAATTACAAGAATAGAAGAACACATCTGCAACAATCAGGAACCACATTCTCATTGGTGACCACAAAGCAGAAAAGTGAAAGTAATTTAACAGGTCTGACATGGTTATTTTTCTTGATGCTGTTGCTGCATGACAAAGCTGTGAGTAGGAACAGAGACATTCCAGCTGATAAGAGACAAAAGAACTGCTGGATAGATTTGGACTTTGCTTTTGTGGGGTTTTATTGTACTTTTCTAATCTTTTCAGATTAGAAAGCTGCAACAGGAGGGATGTCAGTGCTTCCTTACTTGAGTATCTGTAGGTGTGACCCCAAATTTTGGAGTCAAGAAGCAGGTTCTTTATGCATCTAATAAAAGAAGTCAATGAGGTAAAACAGGGCAGGAAAAACCTTCATCTGAACATGTACACTTCTGGCTCAGTGGAATTGATGCATGAATTATGGATTGCAGATAAAGATTCTGGATTTGAATCAATTGTTCCCTTTTCAAAAGCATTGAGAAGTTAAAACAAACCTGATAGCTGGTGCTGAATGGAGGTAGCATTGTGTTTGAGAAATTCTTCATTAAAACTTTCCAAGTTTTTATTAACAAAGATTTTCTGCATTTCTTGAGTTAGGACCTTGCTCACAATTTCTGGGAGGTTACTGTGGTCAGATACTAGAAGGTGGAAGACAAGAGGGAGAGAAGCAAGAGGAAACCCCATTTAACACAGCTGTAGAAAACCACATGAAACTATTGGGAAAAAAAAAATCACTAAATACATTTCCATTTTTAATATCCAGCCACAGAGAAAGAAAAACTGCAGTTCAAAACAGATCAACACAAGCATTAGCAATGCATTTATAGATGAAACATTCATAAAGGGCACTGCTATGTAAACTTCCTGCTACAAGTTCACAATGCTTCAGTCAGAATCTTCCTCCCCTATCTGCCACTTATTTTCTTACAACTTAGGTGGTCAAGGGTCTTGGGAACACCTACTTCTCTGTGAAATCCAGCCAAAAAAAGTTATTTGGTCCACCTGGTGGATTAATGGAAGGAGTAGTATAATACAACATATACACAGCACAGTACCCTGCACAGCACCACCTGTGTCTTCAAGTCAGTTTGTATCTCAAGATTATTTCTGCATTACAAAACCATGCAGTTATGCCCTTGCACAATATAAAGACTCCTGTATCTTTATGCATACACTCATAGCTCCTACACACATACCAGCTTTCGAGAACTTAATCAAGCATTCATGTAGCCACGGGGTTATTACTGTTGATAGCAAAAGCTCTCTTGACAGACTGTAACATTAACAGAAACTTTCCTGTGGGAAGGAGAAAAAACAAAAACATACCAAGATTAAGAACACAGAACTTTTTTTTCCCCCTCCTGATATCAGTTACTGTTTTCTTTAGTAAATCCAGTATGAACATTAAAAACATCAACGGCTACAGAGAATTTAAAAGGAGTTTCATTTTTCCCATCCAAAATGCTCAATGAAACAGAAATGCCTGCTGCTTGAACTGTGGCAACACTAAACAGATGATGCTACTATCAAAGTATCACCAAGGTTGGAAGAGACCTCAAAGATCATCAAGTCCAACCTGTCGCCACAGACCTCACGACTAGACCGTGGAACCAAGTGCCACGTCCAATCCCCTCTTGAATGCCTCCAGGGATGGTGACTCCACCACCTCCCTGGGCAGCACATTCCAATGGCTAACAACTCTCTCAGTGAAGAACTTTCTCCTCACCTTGAGCCTAAACCTCCCCTGGTGCAGCTTGAGACTGTGTCCTCTCGTTCTGGGGCTGGTTGACTGGGAGAAGAGACCAACTCCCTCCTGGTTACAATCCCCCTTCAGGTAGTTGTAGACAGCAATGAGGTCTTCCCTGAGGCTCCTCTTCTCCAGGCTAAACAATCCCAGCTCCCTCAGCCTCTCCTCACAGGGCTTGTGCTCGAGGCCTCTCCCCAGCCTTGCTGCCCTTCTCTGGACACGTTCAAGTGTCTCGATGTCCTTCTTAAACTGAGGGGCTCAGAACTGGACACAGGACTCAAGGTGTGTCCTAACCAGCGCAGAGTACAGGGGTACAATGACTTCCCTGCTCCTGCTGGCCACACTATTCTTGGTACAGGCCAGGATGCCACTGGGTTTTTTTTTTTCCCCTTACATAAAGATCATACTACAAATACCTTTCTACAGCATTCATTAGTATATACTACAACTTACTTTGCTCTTGATTTAAGGATACTTAAACAAAAGTACTGTTTCCCCTATGGATACGATGCAAATGACTTTAGACCACACTCAAACAACACAGGCTGCAGTGAAAGGACAAAATTGTGTGAAGAACAAAAATGCTGCAGTACTTTACCTTTTCTAAAGTATATTTCAAATGCTAATAAATGCGTTTCTATTTCATCTCCAATAAGATTCTTCAGTGGCATAAGGAACTTAATGGCTTCTTCTAAGGGATTCTCTACCTGTTTTGATAAAATCACAGCGAAATTTAAAGCTTAAAATAAATGGCAAATAAAACCACCAAGAACATTTTTTTTTCTGGTTCAGGACACTTAAGTATAAATCAGTGCCCAAAGGTGTATTGAAGCAGATGAGTATTTTTGTTTGAGCAGCAAGATTAGAATAGAATAGAATTAACCGGGTTGGAAAAGACCTTTGAGATCGAGTCCAGCCTATCATCCAACATCATCGAATCAACTAAACCATGGCACCAAGTGCCCCACATCCAGTCTCTTCTTAAACATCTCCAGTGATAGTGACTCCACCACCTCCCTGGGCAGCACATTCCAAAGGCCACTCTTTCTATGAAGAGCTTCTTCTTAACATCCAGCCTAAACCTCCCCTGGCACTGCTTGAGACTGCGTCCTCTTGTTCTGGTGCTGGTTGCCTGGGAGAAGAGACCAACCCCCACCTGGCTACAACCTCCCTGCAGGAAGTTGTAGACAGCAAAAAGACCTCCCCTAAGCCTCCTCTTCTCCAGGCCAAGCAACCCCAGCTCCCTCAGCCTCTCCTCAGGGGGCTCATGCTCCAAACCCCTCCCCAGCTTTGTTTTCCTTCTCTGGACTCATGTTAAACTTTTTTTGATTATCACACGAATTGAACATCAAAGTCCATGCTAACCCTTTCCAGTTTTTCAGGAACTAGCTCTTCCCTGGGTCCACTAGTTTCCTCCTCCTCTTCATCCCGCTTTTTCTTTTGATTCTTTTGTTGTCGCTCTCTTTCTGCATGTTTTCTTTCCTCCTCGAGTTTTGCTTTCTTCTGCGCTCTTCTCTGCTTGCTAAGCATTTTCTTCAGTTCTTTGGCGGACAGATTTTCTGCAGATGGAGATAACAAACAGGCAACTGAAGATTTACAAGAGCATTTAAACAAACACCTTGTTTCTCTCAAGCAACACTCAGACATGCCACCAGGCTCCTCTCCCATATAATAATGGCAGAATTTTACAGCCATTTCCAGAAGTATCAGCACTTGCCAGACTACCATCACTATATAGTCTGACAGCACTACTGGATTTCTATCTACAGTTCAGCACAACACCTCACTTGCTTTTCTACACACTTATTTCTCTTACATAGCTGTAACAGAAACCTCAACTATTTGAAGGTTTTACTACCAGAAAGCTGCATCCCTGAACAGTTTTACCTTAGAAAACAGGCAGTGGTTTTCAAGGGTAATCACAGAATCACCAAGGCTGGAAGAGACCTCAAAGATCATCAAGTCCGGCCTGTCACCACAGACCTCGTGACTAAACCATGGCACCAAGTGCCACGTCCAATCCCCTCTTGACACCTCCAGGGATGGGGACTCCACCACCTCCCTGGTAATACTTCACTACCATGCTTACTGTAGTTCAGCTTCCTTTCATGCTAACTAAAAACATGCAGACCGATTTACACTCCATCTTTCATTAAAGACGAATGGGTCTGAACAGTACACAGCCCCAACAACTGCACTGATATTCTGCAAATGCCATAGGATAGCTAATAGGGTGCAAAGCCCAGTATTGTTTGGGGCAAGAGATAAAAATATTAGCAGGACAATTCTATGATTTCCTGAGGCTGCTTTCTGCATTCAGATATTCAGACTGGACATTTAGACAAACAAGAAGTTTTAACAGACACGTGAAAAGCAGAACAGCCTGTGGTGGGTTGAAGTTTGCCTCCCCAACATTAACATTGACAAACCAACTCTTGTTAGAAGAAAATGAAGCTGTATTTTACAAGCAAAATCTACACTCTATGATGGAATGCAATGAATATGTACAAAATATACAGTATTAATATTTACAGATAGTTACAATTAATAAACAGAACAAGGACCCCCCTGGCCAAGGACCAAGGGAAGCTACTCCCTTGGGCTGCATCAAGAGAAGTGTGGCCAGCAGGGCAAGGGAGGGGATTCTCCCCCTCTACTCAGCTCTGGTGAGACCCCACCTGGAGTACTGCCTCCACTTCTGGAGCCCCTATTCCAAGAGGGATCTGGAGGTGCTGGAAGGTGTCCAGAGAAGGGCCATGAGGATGATTAGAGGGCTGGAGCACATCTCCTATGAGGACAGACTGAAGGAGTTGGGGCTGTTCAGTCTGGAGAAGAGAAGCTCGAGGTGACCTCATGTGGCCTTCCAGTATCTGAAGGGGGCCTACAAGAAGGCTGGGGAGGGACTTCTCAGGCTATCAGGGAGTGATAGGACTAGGGGGAATGGAATGAAGCTGGAGGTGGGAAGATTCAGGCTGGACGTGAGGAGGAAGCTCTTCCCCATGAGAGTGGTGAAGCCCTGGAATGGGTTGTCCAGGGAGGTGGTTGAGGCCCCGTCCCTGGAGATGTTTAAGACCAGGCTGGATGAGACTCTGGCCAGTCTGATCTAGTGTGAGGTGTCCTGCCCATGCATGAGGGGAATAGATGGGTCCAACCCTGAGATCTATGATTCTCCCTTCTGGTCCCCTCCACCCTACGCCTTGTCAAATGCCTGACGCCCCTGTACAAAAGGGACAAAAGAAAGGAGCAGACAATTAGACTTAGCCAAGGCCAGCCAAAAGCATGTTATCTCTCCCAAGTGAAGCAAAAATCACCCAGCAATCAGAAGAGAAAAAGGAAGAACTGTTATAGTACAGCTCATCTTAGTCTAGATACTTACCCAATGAATTTGTTTAGAATAATATTTTGTTTTCCTTTTTACACCCAGCAGTGATTTATTTATATTTTTCTACTTTTCTGCTCAAAATCTGCAACTAAATTTTAAAGGCATACCCTGAAACCACCACACACCCCAAACATTGCTTCTTACAGGTTCACATAGAAGTGAGAAGCCTTCAGTCTTTGCATTTACTCCTCTTTTTTGCCTTCCCTGTTGCCTCATTGACCTGACCAATGTAGCCAAAATAGAATAGAATTAGCAAGTGAGAAAAGACCTTTGAGATCATGTCCATCCTATCATCCTATCTAATGAACTAAACCATGGCACCAAGTGCCCCATCCAGTCGCTTCCTAAACACCTCCAGTAATGGTGACTCCACCACCTCCCTGGGCAGCACATTCCAATGGCCAATCACTCTTTCTGGGAAGAGCTTCTTCCTGACATCCAGCCTAAACCTCCCCTGGCACAGCTTGAGACTTCAGTTTACTGAGTTCTTTCACTGAGAAGAGGATTTGTGCTAAGAATAGGTTTCTGAGGGACTAACATCTTTTTTGCAGCTATAGCACCACGACCTCTTCACCAAGGGCAGCAACCATTCTGAGACAGGAAAGCAAGGAGAATCAGGTGTTCTTTTCACCCTATTCATGCAGTATTGTTTTACCCTGTAGACAAGCCTGCTGAATCCTAAGGCATAGCAGGCAAATGAAACAACACAACTTCAACTCTTTCCCACCTTAGTTTCTCTAGCAAACTGCTATCAAGATTCTCTGTCACACAGCAGCCTTAATACAGAAACAAACTGGAGAGAAAATAGATGCAACTTGAACTATTCTGTGGAATGTGCCTCAACATGTACTTCACTAATAAAAGGCAGATATGGAAACACTTATTATACACCTCTGAATGAAAGGCAAGATTGTACTGGCAATAGGAAGTGGCATTTTTGGTTTAGTTCCCCCCCCCCATCAAATATTCTTCCCCTTGCAAAGAGCTAGGCAAGCATTTCCCCCGCTTTAGTCAACAACCACTGAAGTGTTGACAGTAGCTGCAATTCTGCAGGAAGAAAAGCAACAGCTATTTATCTTAAAAGAAAAACAAAATACAAACAAAATCACAACCTGTTTGTCATTGTACTCTTGGATTTCCAAACCAGATGCCGCTGTTCCCTAAGAAAGCCTGATCTAGTGTAGAGTGTCCGTGCCCATGGCAGGGGGGTTGGAACTAGATGATCCTTGTGGTCCCTTCCAACCCTGGCTGAAACTATGAAAGTCTGCTTTCTCTTTAGCACTGGTTTAAAATTCTTTCCTATGTGTGCTGATTTTGCTAATACACACTTCAACATGGATTCTTTGGTGTGATGGTTTGGCCCACCAGCATTAACAAGCTGCCACATTTGGTCCTGAAGTTATGTGCAAAATGATCCATTGTAATGCAGTGTTATCTAGCACTACTGTGTAATAAATTGAATATGCTAGATCAAAATTAAGTTCTTACAATTTTGACTGCTTTCCCACAAAAATCTATCATTTCATAAATTATCTCTGAAAGGTCATTTATCTTTTGGTTAAATTAATAAATGGCTGGACCAAGTTTGACTTTTCTTCTTAAAATTCAAGCAACCAGCACCAGAACAAGAGGACAGAGTGTCAAGCTGCACCAGGGAAGTTTAGGCTTGAGGTGAGGAGAAAGTTCTCCACAGAAAGAGTGATTGGCCATTGGAATGTGCTGCCCAGGGAGGTGGTGTAGTCACCATCACTGGAGGTGTTCAAGAAGGGACTGGACATGGCACTTGAAGCCATGGTTTGGTTAGTCATGAAGTGTTGGGTGATAGGTTGGGCTTGATCTCTGAGGTCTTTTCCAACCTTATGATTCTGTGATTCTATTCTGAAGTGCCAGTCCTCCCCAAGTCCTCCATCTGTAAGCTAGGTTCATTTATGTACTAATTTTACAACAGGGTAAGAGAGCAAAGTGAGAAACCTGTAGCCTGTTATCTATGACCCCTACTCAGCCAAATTTTGACTAAAATGAGGAAAACTGATATTACAACTCATACAACTTAGCCTAATAAGCTTTTCCATGTGTCACATACACACAAGCCTCTGTTGTGGTCTAGATACCTGAATTAACTTCTTGTTCTTTGCTTTCATTGGTAAGAGGATTATCATGGAGCTTCAAGTAGATTTCAATTGCTGACCGAGCAGCCTTGAAGTAGAAGGCATGTTTCCTGAGCACATCTTCTAACCTCAGAAGGTCTACATAGGCACGGAGAGTCATCTTTCTCATGCAGTATGTGTGGAAGTCAAACTGATCATCTGTTATCTCAAAAAAATGCTTCAAGAAGAAAACAACAACAACAAGAACAGAACAAGTAAGCAACAGCACCTCAAACCCCACAGCTTTTTTGCCCTCCCTTTGCTTAGTCTATTTTTAATGAGATGGAGGTGAACAAAATCACATTGATATTGTTTACCAGACAATATTTAACAGGCATAAAAATATCCTGCTAACATTTACTGTCCAAAAGAGCCTGTCAAGCACAGAAGAAATTCACCCAGAAAAAAAACTGATTTTGTTACCAAAAACTACAATGTGATTGTTCAAAAACTCAGGCATGCATTGAAAGCCAAGTGAAATGTGATTGCTTTAATTAAAAGAACTGGCAAGAGGGAACATAAAGTACAAATAGTTGCACAGTTAAGAGAGACAGTGCTGTAAATTAACTTCAAATAATTGCTTTTCACATAATAGCTAGGAATGACATCTTATTACAACAAATCATCAGGCAGTAACCTGTTGATAAATATCATTATGCAAAAGCTTTAAAGAAACTGATGCTGATTACATCAGCAAATGCCTTTATCAGTGCATGAGAAATACCAAGACAGATATTGACAGTCTTTGCACCTACTCACCCTTTCCACTTCATGGCATTTTTTCAAGGCATCACCATACTTCCCCAGTCTTTGATAAGCTGCAGCACACTCAGTCTGGAACCACATACACTGCATCTCATTGAGGTTTTCCATAGCAGAAGTCCCTTCCTGAAATAAGCATCATCATCATCACTTTTTGCCATCATAATTTACCAGCTGCTGCTTTCAACTATGGCTAGGTTCAGGTGTGTAGTGGGAAGCAATAAATTCTCCAACTACTTGGATTACAACAGGTATAACCATTCAATGACTGAAAATAATACTTGGTATCTTATGCTCCTCAAGAAAAAGGCATAGATTTAAATTATGTTTAAAATCTATAAGCATAATTTAAGAAGGACACAGACTCTTGAATGTGTCCAGAGAAGGGCAATGAGGCTGGAGAGAGGCCTCAAGCACAATCCCTATGAGGAGAGGCTGAGGGAGCTGGGGTTGCTTAGCCTGGAGAAGAGGAGGCCCAGAGGACACCTTCTTGCTGTCTACAACTACCTGAAGGGAGGTTGTAGCCAGGTGGGGGCTGGTCTCTTCTCCCAGGCAACCAGCACCAGAACAAGAGGACACAGTCCCAAGCTGTGCCAGAGGAAGTTTAGGCTCGAGGTGAGGAGAAAGTTCTTCAGAGAGAGTAGTTAGCTGTTGGAATGTGCTGCCCAGGGAGGTGGTGGAGTCACCATCATTAGAGATGTTTAGGAGGAGACTTGATAGGGTGCTTGGTTTAGGTTCATAGTTTAGTTTCATAGTTTCAGTTAGGGTTGGAAGGGACCACAAGGATCATCTAGTTCCAACCCCCCTGCCATGGGCAGGGACACCCCACACTACATCAGGCTGGCCAGAGCCTCATCCAGCCTGGGCTTAAACACCCACAGGGACGGGGCCTCAACCACCTCCCTCGACAACCCATTCCAGGGCTTCACCACCCTCATGGGGAAGAACTTCCTCCTCACATGCAGCCTGAATCTCCCCACCTCCAGCTTCATTCCATTCCCCCTAGTCCTATCATTATCTGATAGCCTGAAAAGTCCCTCCCCAGCTTTCTTACAATACAATACAATACAACAGGTTGGAAGAGACCTTCAAGATCATCACGTCCAACCCATCAACCAATCCAACCCACCTAAATACAATACAGTACCATACAGTACCATACAGTACAATACAACCCACCTAAACAACTAAAAAACTAAACCCTGGCACCAAGCACCCCATCAAGCCTCTTCTTGAACACCTCCAATGAAGGTGACTCCACCACTTCCACAGGCAGCTGATTCCAGTGGGCAATCACTCTCTCAGTATAGAACTTCTTCCTAACATCCAGTCTAAACCTGCCCTGGCACAGCCTGAGACTGTGTCCTCTTGTTCTGGTACTGGCTGCCTGGGAGAAGAGACCAACCTCCGCCTGGCTACAACCTCCCTTCAGGTAGTTGTAGAGAGCAATAAGGTCACCCCTCAGTCTCCTCTTCTCCAGGCTAAGCAACCCCAGCTCCCTCAGCCTCTCCTCATAGGGCTTGTCTTCCAAACCCCTCACCAACTTTGTTGCCCTTCTCTGGACACGTTCCAGTAAGACAACATCTTTCCTAAACTGAGGGGCCCAGAACTGGACACAGTACTCAAGGTGTGGCCTAACCAGTGCAGTGTACAGGGGCAGAATGACCTCCCTGCTCCTGCTGGCCACACTGTTTCTGATGCAGGCTAGGATGCCATTGGCCTTCTTGGCTGCCTGGGCACACTGCAGGCTCATGTTCAGCCTACAATCAACCAGCACCCCCAGGTCCCTCTCTGCCTGGCCGCTCTCCAACCACTCTGACCCCAGCCTGTAGCACTGCATGGGGTTGTTGTGGCCAATGTGCAGAACCCGGCACTTGGATGTGCTAAATCTCATGCCGTTGGATTCTGCCCATCTGTCCAGCCTGTCGAGGTCTTGTAGGCCCCCTTCAGATACTGGAAGGCCATAATGAGGTCACCTCAGAGCCTTCTCTTCTCCAGACTGAACAGCCCCAACTCTTTCAGTCTGTCCTCAGAGGAGAGGTGCTCCAGCCCTCTGCTTATCCTCGTGGCCCTTCTCTGGACACGCTCCAGCACCTCCAGATCCCTCTTGCAATAGGGGCTGCAGAACTGGAGGCAGTACTCCAGGTGGGGTCTCAGCAGAGCTGAGTAGAGGGGGAGAATCCCCTCCCTTGACCTGCTGGCCACACTTCTCCTGATGCAGCCCAGGATCTGATTTGCTTTCCGGGCTGCAAGTGCACATTGAGAGCTCCTGTTGAGCTTCTCCTCCACCAGCACCCCCAAGTTGATTAGATGGTGTTGGATGATGGCTTGGACGCGATGATCTTGAAGGTCTCTTCCAACCTGGTTTATTCTATTCCATTCATGGAAGCAATATACTTACTCTTGTGAATTTAGAGCACATCTCCTCAGCATCCTTCACCATGTTTGCTCGCAGCATATATTTAGCACACTTAGAATTGATAAATCTGTCTGCAGTGTCCAAAGACTGTGCTTCATCCATCCATTTGGCAGCTTCCTTGAGGTTACCTACATGCTGGCAGGCAGAAATGAAACAGTTAACTTGCAGTGTAAGCCTGCTAGTGAAACTCCTGCAATCTATATATAGTTACTGGTATTTCTACCTCAGAAATAACAAAGGGCAGTATTATTTGCTTGCTCCCCTCCTGCCCCCAGATTTTTTCAGAATGACAATTTACTCCATTGTGACTTGCTTCGCAAAACCTAAACAAAAGGCTTTTCATTTTCTGCCTGATAGAGCCCTGCCCAAATAGAAACCTGCATGAAAACCTATGCCTGCAACCACTGCTGACTGAAATACTACCCACAAACTCACACCAGCAGTTTGATGGGTTGTGTTTTTGGCTTTTGAATTAAAGTGAGTACACGTCTACAATTATTTCTTACCTTGTAAATTTTTGCTTTTAAATAGAAGAGTTCTATTAAGGTTGGAGTGCTTGCAATTGCAGCATTAATGTAATCCAAGGCCAAAGAACACTGGCCAAGTTTGTCAAAGTGCTGTGCCAGGAAATACTGAACCCAAAGCAGTGTGGTTGGGGGCTCCTTCTCTCCATTTTCTGCAACAAAAATGGAAAATGTTACAGCAACCAGTGAGGCTGAAGACTGCCCTTGAAAAACAAACAAACAAGACAAGCTTGGCAAATTCAGCAAACATTTCCTGTAATGCATTCATTTACTAGAAGGCATGACAACTACTTGCTTGCAAAAAAAAATATCAGCACTTCAACAGCTCTTGATAACGGCCATAAACAGCGTTACTAATAGAATACTTGTCTGCAGTGTGCCCAGGCAGGCAAGAGGGCCAATGGCATCCTGGCCTGCATCAGCAACAGTGTGGCCAACAGAAGCTGGGACATCATTCTGCCCCTGTACACTGCACTGGTTAGGCCACTGCTTGAGTCCTGTGTCCAGTTCTGGGCCCCTCAGTTTAGGAAGGATGTTGAGTTCCTGGAACGTGTCCAGAGAAGGGCAACAAAGTTGGTGAGGGGTTTGGAACACAAACCCTATGAGGAGAGGCTGAGGGAGCTGGGGTTGCTTAGCCTGGAGAGGAGGAGACTGAGGGATGACCTCATTGCTCTCTACAACTACCTGAAGAGAGATTGTAGCCAGGAGGGGGGTGGTCTCTTCTCCAAGGCAGCCAGCACCAGAACAAGAGGACACAGTCTCAAGCTGTGCCAGAGGAGCTTTAGGCTGGATGTTAGGAAGAAGTTCTATACAGAGAGAGTGATTGCCCATTGGAATGGGCGGCCCAGGGAGGTGGAGGAGTCACCATCATTGGAGGCATTCAGGAGGAGACTTGATGGGGTGCTCGGTGCCATGGTTTAGTTGATTAGGTGGGTTGGATTGGTTGACAGGTTGGACGCGATGATCTCAAGGTCTCCTCCAACCTGGTTTATTCTGTTCTAATGACAATGTAATAAGACCAAAGAAACTTACCACATGTACTAAAAAGGTCACAAGTTTTCAAAGAGGTTTCATAACCAGTAACAAGTTCTTGGATTGTAGAAACCTATACATTTAAAAAAACAAAAGGCGGGGGGGAGAATCAACTTAAGTTATGCTTTACTACCATGTTGCCATAAATTAATGCACTGAAAAAAAAACACATGGGCAAAATTAGACAAACTACACTAAAATAATCACTTAATTTGTTAAAACCCCTGCATGTATCCTCATGCAGTTTACTTCACCTTTCACAAGTTACAGCAGGGAAACAGGTGTAACCTTTGCAGTTTACAGCAGATGATAATCAAGAACAATTGATAAGCATCCTTTATGCTGTATTCTAGAATTTCTTTTTTCTAATGCTATTTAGGTTTTTTGTGTCCAAACTGAGCCATCTGAAGAACAGTGCTTTGGAACTGAAGAAGGCGGCTGGGGAGGGACTTCTCAGGCTATCAGGGAGTGATAGGACTAGGGGGAATGGAATGAAGCTGGAGGTGGGGAGATACAAGCTGAACATGAGGAGGAAGTTCTTCCCCGTGAGAGTGGTGAAGGCCTGGAATGGGTTGTCCAGGGAGGTGGTTGAGGCCCCGTCCCTGGAAGTGTTTAAGACCAGGCTGGATGAGGCTCTGGCCAGCCTGATCTAGTGTGGGGTGTCCCTGCCCATGGCAGGGAGGTTGGAACTAGATGATCCTTGTGGTCCCTTCCAACCCTGACTGATTCTATGAATATAGCCTGCATCTTTTTACATAAATACATACAAATTGACTGTTTTAAGCTAATGCTTTCTGAAATCAGACTACTGTGTAAACATGACCCCAACTTCACCCATACTGTTTTGAACTCACACTATAGGAGTTACATTTAGAACACATACACACATTAGTATGTGCGAATTTCATGACAACGAATCAGTCCAACACCAGGTCCATGGCTTACATGTGCCACATAGTATTTCTAAGCATTTTATAAGATGCTCAACCTGTTTTATAGCTCTAAACATGCCTGCTATATCCAGCAAGTAATTAGTGTCTTAAAGAAAGACCACCAGTTATGAATAAATAAATATGACCACACTGAAGAGACTTAAATACCTAAGCAACATTCACCAATGACGTAAAACCTGTAGATGGCAAAAACCTCATTAATTAGAAGATGATCCCACATTAAAATTGGTTATAAAAGTAAAATAAAATAAGGCAAAATAATGCAGAGAGCACAAAATTTTAAAAAGCAGAATTTGATGAAGCATAAATCCACTTAAAGATATGCTGTGAGAGAGAAGGGAATAAACCTTCCAGAAGCCCAGACGGCCAAGAGCCTCCTGGCCTGCATCAGGAACAGTGTGGCCAGCAGGAGCAGGGAGGTCATTCTGCCCCTGTACACTGCACTGGTTAGGCCACACCTCGAGTCCTATGTCCAGTTCTGGGTCCCTCAGTTTAGGAAGGATGTTGAGTTGCTGGAATGTGTCCAGAGAAAGACAACGAAGTTGGTGAGGGGTTTGGAACAAGCCTCATGAGGAGAGGCTGAGGGAGCTGGGGTTGTAGACAGGCAGATGTTGGTCTCTTCTCCCAGGCAACCAGCACCAGAACAAGAGGACACAGTCTCAAGCTGTGCCAGGGGAAGTTTAGGCTGGATGTTAGGAAGAAATTCTACAGAGGGAGAGTGATTGCCCATTGGAATGTGCTGCCCAGGGAGGTGGTGGAGTCACCATCACTGGAGGTGTTTAGGAGGCGGCTTGATAGGGTGCTTGGTTGCATGGTTTAGTTGATTAGGTGGGTTGGATAATAGGTTGGACGTGATGATCTTGAAGGTCTCTCCCAACCTGGTTTATTCTATTCACGTATACAACTTGAAGGATACTATGTTTTATAACCTAATTCAGCACAAAAGGCAAAAACCCCCAACGTTTTCCTTCAAATACAGCAGAGTAGGTGACACAACCAAGTCATACAGAGTCAAAGTAAATGTGTCGGAAGTGTAGTAAAACATATAAACACATTCTGGGAAGCTCTGAGCAAATCTCATAACAAGTGGTTTCTGGTAGCAAGATCTCATCAAATCAAACATTACTAGACTTCAAATAACTACAAAGAGATAAAGGAACATAAAGAAGTAACAACCAGACAGACAACTGCAAACAAAGGTAGCTGTCCTCTGGCCTCAGACATCTAATTACTACAAGAAACTGTCAACAGATTCAGAATTTCAGGATTAATAACTTTCAAGAATCTCAGACTGTCTAAAATGAGTTTAAGTGCTGGAGTAATTACCTTGTTCAGGCAGCAGGCTTGCAGCGTATATGTGCAAGTGTCATCATCTTGCCGCTTTTCACAACACATTTGAAGTTATTTTCATCTGGCTCTTAGTAAATTCAAATTCCTTTGAGACCAAACAGCTTTACTAGACTGCAACTGAACTGTGTGTACAGTAAAAAAGACCTTTTCCTGTCTTTAACAAACACTCATACCCACTACAAAAGTAAGTTTTTGCACTACTGCACATTTGTAAGATAGCTCCACGGCTAGACAAAAAACTATGCTTACTGGCAAAAGAAAAGCTGCTACTATCTCCAAAACATACCAAAGCCTTGTTTCTGCTTTGACTCAGTGATAGCCAAGGGTTACAACTTACTTAGTCACAGCTTCACCTCAGCATCCAGTTGCTGCATTACTAAGTGCCATTATCAGGGGGAACTGGGCAGTGAACAGACCTAGGTCACTAGAGTACTGAAAGTATTTCTTCCTAGCAAAAGGGCCTCCTTCAATCAACTTACAGCAACTGTGAAACCAAATCATAGAATCAATAAGGTTAAATCCTCTGATCAGAGGTGATGGGAGAATAAAACCAGACCACGTTTTGAAGGATGCCAGATTCTTAAATTCAGAACTCTGCAATGGTTTTAGCTTCTACAGACCAAAAGCCCACTCTAGGAGGGTCTTTTTGAAAACTACTTTGAACAACACACTTGGAAACAAGTATTCAGTGAAAGCAATGTCTAGAAAAAGAACACAAATCAAGTACTTAGGTTATTGAAGCTATCCGTGATGCAAATGCCACTATAATTGTTTCTCATGAATACTCAAACTTTTTCACCCCTTCACTCTTTCTAGTAACTGGGGGGGGGAGGGAAATCCAAGTTGATGTGCTGCTTGAGGGAACCAAATTATCTGGAAATAAAGACCCTAATTTCCTGTGCCCATATTAACTGCAAGTTTCAAAGTTTCACTGAAAAATCTCTCTTGGATTTGCTGCCATCTATTATCTGTATTCTAGAGTCACTATTGCCACCTTAAAGACAACAATGTTTTAACTATTTCTAAACACTACAACATTCACCACAAAGAGAAGTTTTACCACTTGTAAGAAGCAAGCTGAGGTATCTAGAACACAATGATACTGACCATGAGTTCATTTCAGATTTTATAATTCAATGAAAACAACAGAAACCTCACTTACTCCCTTGCCATGAAAGCACACAAAAGCAAAGGCAGAGGGAGCTGGGATTGTTGAGCCTGGAGAAGAGGAGGCTCAGGGGAGACCTTATTGCTGTGTACAGCTCCCTGAAGGGAGGTTGTAGCCAGGTGGGGGTTGGTTTCTTCTCCAGGCTACTGACCAATAGATACAGATTTGATGGTTACTTTAAGTTAAGAAAATTTATGTTACCACAGAAGAATCATAGGTAATGGCCAAAATAACTTTACAAAGATGTGCTCTCCTATGTGCTTTCACAAAGATTTAACTGCTACAGAATTCATATCTACACTACTAAATCACAGGCAAGGGTCACACTATCTTGCCTTGAATAACCTCAGCAGTGACAGAGATACAGAACAGTGGGGAGGAATAAAGAGACAGTAGACAAGAAGGAAATTACATGTTGCTTGGCACAAATACGTGCAGTGACATTTAAGTCACTAATGGCCCATCATCATTCATCAGTGGATCACTTCCAGGAATTAAGACAGAATAGAAGACTGACACTTTAAAAAGCCACTTTGTTTCCTTATGGAGTACCTAATAATCATACATACCAGAAGCTAAATACTTGCATGCTGATTGGGTGTTTGTGTAGCTGGGATTTTCTTTTTCCCAGGCCTGAATGTTTTGTAAATGATTCAGTTATTTCAATGACAGTAACATTTTATAGAATAAAATTAACCAGGTTGGAAAAGACCTTTGAGATGGAGTCCAACATATCCAACACCACCTAATCAACTAAACCATGGCACCAAGCACCCCATCCAGTCTCTTCCTAAACACTTCCAGTGATGGTGACTCCACCACCTCCCTGGGCAGCACATTCCAATGGCCAAGCACTCTGAAGAACTTCTTCCTAACATCCAGCCTAAACTTCCCCTGGCACATCTTAAGACTGCATCCTCTTGTTCTGGTGCTGGTTGCCTGGGAGAAGAGACCAATCCCTACCTGGCTGCAACCTCCCTCCAGGTAGTTGTAGACTTCTTTGAACAGTTGCACAGTCCATTGCAAAACACTAACTGGTGTCTTTTGACTGCCTCAAAACCAGTCAAACCTCACCTCAGTATCCAGTTCACAGAAATGTGAAATTTCAGGGTCTCAAACTGTAGTTTGTGTCCTTCAAATAGAATTCAATGGATGGTACAAGTTTGAGGCCCCCATGACAGAGCTGGAGACTTTTCCATGTGGGAACAATCTGGCTAATTCCTTTTATAACCATCTGCAAAGGGCCGGAGACAAAAATTAGCCAACAGTTCTTCAGCCTCCAGCAGATGATCCAATGAGGCTTAAGAAGCTTCTGGGTATTACCTTCTCTGTAACTTGCTCAGCAGGTAAATAATAAACAAATATCTCAAAAGAATCTCACCTACTCAGATTCACCCATCTCAGAAAACTTTTGAATACAACTAAGTGAAGGATGATGCAGAAGGATCATTCTTTTTTCAAAAGCCACGTAGTGTGAGTTCAAAATGTGAATGCTTCTTATTCCTCACCCACATGAACACAAGCTTTCACAGACAGAAAGCCCCTTTGAAACATCCAACCATGACACAAGATATGAAACCCTCAATTTAAGAAGGATATTGAGACATTTGAACATGTCCAGAGAAGGGCTAAGAGGCTGGCAAGAGGTCTCCAGCACAAGCCTTATGAGGAGAGGCTAAGGGAGCTGGGGTTGCTTAGCCTGAAGAAGAGGAGGCCCAGGGGAGACCTTATTGCTGTCTACAACTACCTGAAGGGAGATTGTAGCCAGGAGGGGGTTGGTCTCTTCTCCCAGGCAATCAGCACCAGATCAAGAGGACACAGTCTCAAATTGCACCAGGGGAAGTTTAGGCTGGAGGTGAGGAGAAAGTTCTTCACAGAGAGAGTTATTAGCCATTGGAATGTGCTGCCCAGGGAGGGTGGTGGAGTCACCATCCTGGAGGACTGGATGTGGCACTTGGTGCCATGGTTAAGCAGTCATGAGGTCTTGGGTGACAGGTTGGCCTTGATGACCTTTGAGGTCTTTTCCAACCTTATTGATTCTATGATTGCAGGAAAAAAGATCTGTAACACCCAGGATTCAGAACTGCCTTGGTACTACTAATCAGGTAGCTTCCAAATAGTTAGCAACCTGAAAGTTCAAATGCTAACTATTTCCTGAAGAAAACTTGATTCTTTCAGGTAACATGCATGGTGCTGACAACAGTGGCCCTGAAGGTCACAAAGTGATCCCTAAAGCACCATGAGATTTGCCAACAAACATCTCTTAATCAGATGAGTACTTCCTTGAAAAAAGCAACTCCTAAAGGCACAAAAATTCCACTTTTAATAGCAAAGTATGTCTCAAAGCTGATCAATCAATTCCATTGTTTCCATCTCAAAGTACAGTTGAATTTTTGCAGTGTTCCCCATTAACAGTACATGAAGCAGTGGTGCTTAAACTAAGCTTTCCAGTTCCCTAGTAAGAACAGCATTCTTAACTCAGGAGAATGGGGCATAGTTGCATTTGTGACTACTTCTCCAGCACAGCAGAAGACATGTCCACTGGACTTGGCAAGAAACCTCATGTCTGCACAAACAGCTGAAATCATAGTTGTACTTCTCAAAGTATCTACAAATAGTTTGCAAATTCTTTTGCTGCAGAAGCACCAAAGGAAATGGCCATTGCACATCATCAAAACAGCCATCATCTAGGTAAAAATGGGATACCTGAAGACTGAATGACAAATTAACCCTTTCAACAGCAGCCCTGGCAAAGTGTTTCCCTTAGGCCAGAAGAAAACCATGCTGACATCAACAGATAAAAGTCCTTGTGGTCAAATTATTAGAAGTATCTTTCCCATGACAGAAAGGAGTATCCAAGCACATACCCTGAAGCAATACTCTAAATGCCTCATGGGAAACAGAGAAGCAACAACAAAAACAGTCCACAAAATACTAAGTCAATACTTGAAGCCTTTGCTACAATGAGATGTTACCTAAGAGAGATAAGCAGGTGCTTACAAAGTGCAGAAGTGGTATCAATGGACCCTTGAAACACATTAATTTACTTGGCACTACATTCATAAAGACAGGAAAAAAACCCCAGAGAGCAGTCACTGGCAAAAAGTTCTGCTGAAGGCTTCTGATGACATTTTCAACAGGGCTTATGGCTGGTCTGCAGCACCCAATAACAGTACCAAACCATCCCTTGAGTTGTCCTCATTATCAGTCCATTTCTGAGACAGCAGCAATTATTCACACACGCACACAAAGCCAGCCAACACAGACCTGAAACCCAAGAAGCTAAACCCAGCAAATCACAAACAGGAACATTATGAAGAGCTTCACTTCTGATGCTATGCTCTCCACACCATTCCAACCAGAACCTTCTTCACAAACAGCTTAGCACTAAAAACTGCTATGATAAAGTGATGGCACAAGCAAAAAAATCCCCCAAAACCCTGTTTCTTGAATAATTCTCTTCCAGAAGTCCCTCTGCTCACAGAGGCACATTCAAAGCCCCTGTGAAAAGGGTTACTTGACTGCTTGTGATGGATGAGGCAGACATACAACTTGACAAGTAACTTGTTTCTTTTTCCCCAGGTTGGAAGGGACCCTCAAAGGTCATCTTGTCCAACCCCCCCTACAGTGAGCAGGGACACTTCCAACTAGATCAGGCTGCCCAGGGCCACATCAAGTCTGATCTTGAATGTCTCCCAGGACAGGGCCTCAACCACATCCTTAGGCAACCTGTTCCAGTGTTTCACCACTTTAAATGTAAAGAACTTCCTCTTTATGTCAAATCTAAATCTACCCTGCTACAGTTTAAAACCATTGCCCCTCATTGTATTGCTATAAGCCCTTCTAACCAGTCCTTCCCCAGACTTCCTGCAGGTCCCCTTCAGATACTGAAATGTAGTTACAAAGTCACCCTGGAGCCTTCCCTCCTCCAGGCTGAAGAGCCCCAGATCTCTGTCTTAATAGGAGAGGTGCTCCTGCCCTCTGACCATCTTTGTGGCCCTCCTCTGGACACAGTTCAGCAGGTCTGTCTCTCTCTTGTATTGGGAGCCCCAGAGCCAGACAGTACACTGAGTACATCTCAATTTGGCCATCAAGCCGTAGACCACTACATTTTGTATGCAATCATTCACCCAATTCCTTATCCACTGAACGATCCACTGATCAAATCAATGTCTGCAGTTTAAAAAGAAAGATGCTGTGGGAGACTGTATCAAAGGCTCCACAGAAATCCAGATACATGACATCTCCCGGTCTTCTCTTGACCACTGATGCAGTTACACTATTGTAGAATGCCACCAGGTTAGTCAGGTAGGACTTGCCCTTGGTGAAGCCACGGCTGGTTGTCTCAGAATCATTTCCCTGACCTTCACATGCTTTAGTATAGCTTCTGGAAGAACCACCCTGCTCTCTAGGAATCTAGAGACACTGTACAGGATGGCAAATCTGCAATTTAAAGTTCTCATCTTTACAAACAAAGGGTCTTAATTATGACCTTTCAAGCCTGGAATTCATTGATGGATGATAGAGGCATACTTCTGACAGTCTGTCATATCAAGCATGCCCTGTCACATGATTAACAGTACTTCAAACCACTGCCTGTACCTTTCTGGATGGAAACACAGATGGGAAGGAAGCTTAAAATGAAGAATCATAGAATCAATAAGGTTGGAAAAGACCTCAAAGATCATCAAGTCCAATCTGTCACCCAAGACCTCAGGACTACTAAACCATGGCACCAAGTGCCATGTCCAATCCCCTCTCAAACACCTCCAGGGATGGTGACTCCACCACCTCCCTGGGCAGCCCATTCCAATGGCTAACAACTCTGAAGAACATTCTCCTCACCTTGAGCCTAAACCTCCCCTGGTGCAGTTTGAGACTGTGTCCTCTTCTTGTGGTGCTGACTGCCTGGAAGAAGGGACCAACCCCCTCCTGGCTACAGCCTCCCTTCACATAGCAGCTGCTAATAAACTCCAAAATACAAAAAGCTCATGAATTCAATTAACCACATCAGGGGAAAAAAAGGCAGGGGGGAAAGAAGAGCAGCTACTCATTACAAAAAAAAGTTTTACTAGAGCCTAATTAAGACAAAGAGCATCTTCATCTATAGCCAAGAGGTGACTGGCATCAATTGAGATGTGCTTTTTATTGAGGCAGTAAAGAATAGAGCAGACCAAGCAAGCCAGCTGGCACACTTGCACTGCACAAAAGGTCTGAGTTCTGGCTCCTCCAGTGTATTTACACATCAAGGCATATAATAATGGGTAGGCATATAAAGAAGTTCCACTTCCTATGGCTTACCACAAAATTAACTGAAAGAATATCAAGGATCACAACATTTATAAGCTTGAATAGCTCACAGAATAACCAAAACACCTCTTCAGTAAGACTCACTGTTTCATTTTGTCTTTAAGGCAATATTCCTGCATTATTTAAAAAGCACCCCATCCACCTACTTTGAAACAGAAGACACTGACACTCAGATTTATCAGTGTAAGAAGGACCATGTGTAGGGTATGCAAAGGACTGAGTATTTGTTTTTATTCAAGGCAGCTATATACTAGCTTACCTGCAACAACTTCCTTTGTCTCACTTGAAAGTTTCTTTTCCAAAACCCATATAGTTTATACAGATTTAGCCCCTCCATGAGGTATAAGGCACAGAACAAGCCCAGAGACTATTTAAATAAGTGGTGAAAGGTTTAGTCTCACACAGAGAATTTCCATTACTTACATTTTTCAGTACATGGCTAGCATCTGATTGCAATAAAAATCACAATTAAAAGTGTTATCATCTTATGCCATGAAAGTAGTAAGAGGAACACACGACAAGCAGCCTTCTACTGAGCACAGGTCTATCTTTGACACACCCAGACACCAGGTTTCTTTCTGTAAAAAGCTTTACTGTTTTGCATAGCACCCAATTAAAGTGCTGCTTTGAAACTTAACAGCATTCAGATGTAGGTGCATCTCTGTTCTTACATTTATTCAACTCAGCCATCAATACTCCCTCTTGCTTCCCTAAGGAAAGCACTGTTAAATGTGTGCATACATTCATGCATACACAAGGCAAGACAAATCTGTTGCTTGCAGGAAAACACACATCTAAAGGAACATTCATAATCATTTTAAATAGGCCTAAATTAGAGGCAGCTGCCAAAAGTAAAGATCAGTAAGATTTCATTTAGCTCTGTTCTTTGATTTAATTAGACAAGGACCTGCATAGAATCTTGCACCCCCTTTCATGGTCCTGTAGCATTATGGTTAGGCCCTAACTTGAGCATTTGTCATTGTGTGGTGGTGAAGAAGATGAGTCCCAGGAATTCCACCTAAAAGCGACCAGCTTTTATGAACTGAGTAGCCACAAAGCATTCTGCAGTACCATATCCAAAACAAAATACAAAACTTTGAGAACCACTGAGAGCAAACCATGTCTTCCAGAACAATGTAACTGCATTGCAGTAAGCCTGTGTGTAACACGTAAACACTTGACTATGTATACACCATCAAATCCTACTGATTTAGCATCTCAAGATAATGCTAACTAGCTGTGTAAGTGAAGCTTGCTGTTCCTGTCCCCACTGCTGTTAGCACTGATAACAGACACTCCTGAAACACAGAATCACCAAGGTTGGAAGAGACCTCAAAGATCATCACGTCCAACCCCTCACCACAGACTCATGACTAAACCATGGCACCAAGTGCCACGTCCAATCCCCTCCTGAACGCCTTCAGGGATGGTGACTCGACCACATCCCTGGCAGCACATTCCAATGGCAAATAACTCTCTCCATGAAGAACTTCCTCCTCACCTCAAGCCTAAACTTCCCCTGGTGCAGCTTGAGACTGTGTCCTCTTGTTCTGGTGCTGGCTGCCTGGGAGAAGAGACCAACCTCTGCCTGTCTACAACTTCCCTTCAGGTAGCTGTAGAGAGCAATAAGGTCACCCCTGAGTCTCCTCCAGGCTAAACAACCCCAGCTCCCTCAGCCTCTCCTCAGAGGGCTTGTGTTCCAAACCCCTCACCAACCTTGTTGCCCTTCTCTGGACACGTTCCAGTAAGTCAACACCCTTCCTAAACTGAGGGGCCCAAATTTTCTTTTACACATGGTCTGCTGAAAAGAGTCTTTTTTAGGGCATGCCATATACAAGCATAATTAATTGAAAATTTTATAGTACAAGGAACATTTTGATGAACATTGCAATCATTTTGCAGCTTCACCCGAGCCAAGCAACATTTCTAGTCACATGTGGCTGCATTACCCAGTTCTTGCCTCACACATCTGCATATCTAACATGCTTTGCATTTCCAAGTTATTCTTACAGAAAACACTCTCAGGAAAGCAAAAGCAATCCCATGGTTCAGCTTTGCCAAGAGCAGACTACTCA
Source organism: Colaptes auratus (assembly GCA_015227895.2). Lineage (NCBI taxonomy): Eukaryota > Metazoa > Chordata > Aves > Piciformes > Picidae > Colaptes > Colaptes auratus. Next base: position 116,483,986 of record CM037631.1, read on the forward strand.
AGCAGAATGGCAAATAAGTCACAAGGACAAGAGCCACCTTTAAAGAATTTACTACTGCTTTGGAAAGGTCTAGCATGTGTATGTTTACACACTAAGTACAGCTGCACAAGCTCCTTTAGAACTATGCATGTATTACAAGATCAGTCTCATGTTAAACCAAATGAGCTTAAGTAGGATTACTCCAAATACAAAAGCCAGCCACAAATTAAGTGCTTCAAATGTAACAAGCTGAATGTTAAAACAACTACTTAGTTATTTTGAGAGGAATACTCCTTGAGTATCTTCATGAACAGTTAGGGCACCTATTTGCGACTGGACGTGGCACTTGATGCCATGGTTTAATCATGAGGTCTGTGGTGACAGGTTGGACTTGATGATCTTTGAGGTCTCCTCCAACCTTGGTGATTCTGTGAGATTCTGTGATACTGTAGGGGTCTGCTACAGGCCACCTGACCAGCAGAACCAAGCAGATGAGGCCCTCCACAGGCAAACAGAAGTGGCTTCATGTTCACAAGCCCTGATCTTCGTAGGGGATTTCAACCACCCTGACATCTGCTGGAGAGACGACACAGCTAGGTACCAGGATGTTCCTGGAATACACAGACAGCTTCCTCCTCCAAATGGTAGAGGAACCAAGAAGAAAAGGTGCTATGCTAGACCTTGTTCTCACCAATAGGGAAGGGCTGGTGACCAATGTGAGGCTCAGGAATAACCTTGGCTGCAGTGACCATGAAGCAATAGAATTCAGCATACTCATGACAACTAGGAGGACGTATCCCAAGCTTACAACCCTGGACTTCAGGCATGCAGACTTTGATCACTTCAGGGATCTGCTGGCCAAGTATTGTGGGACAAAACCCTAGAGGGAAAAGGGGCCCAGCACAACTGCTCAGCGTTCAAGGATCACAGACCATGCCCAGGAGCAAAGTATACTCGAAAGAAAAGCAGGAAAGAATGCTAGGAGACATGCCTGGATGAGCAAGGAACTCCCGGACATGCTGACACACAAAAAGACACTCTACAAGGAGCAACCTGGTTAGAAAGCTAAAGCTCAGTTAGAATTAAATCTAGCCAGGGAGATCAAGGGGAAGAGTAAAAATTTCCATAGGTATATCAATGGTAAAAATGGACTAGGGAAGGTGTGGGCCCCCTCAGAAAGGAAACAGGTGAACTGGGCTGAGGTTCTCAATGACTTCTTTACCTCAGTCTTCACTGGCAAGGGCTCCAGCTGCACTCCCAGAATAATGGAAGATAGTGGCAGGGACTGGAAGAAGGAACTGCCCATGGTGAGTGAAGATGAGGTTCATGACCATCTGAAGAACCTGGAAGCATTCCAGTCCATGGACCTGATAGGATACACCCAGGGGTGCTGAGGGAACTGGCAGATGAGGTTGCTAAACCACTCTTCATCATATTCCAATAGTCATGGCAGTCTGGGGGAGGTCCCCACTGACTGGAAAAGGGGAAACATAACTCCCATTTTCAAGAAGGGAAAGAGGGACAACCCAGGGTACTATAGGCCAGTCAGTCTCACCTCTGTGCCCAATAAGATCATGGAGGAGACCCTCCTGGAGGCACTGCTGAGACAGAAGAGTAAGAGATAATTTGGCACAGTTATTATAGCTTCACCAAGGGCAAATCCCACCTGTCAAACCTGGTGGCCTTCTATGACAAGGTCACAACATTAATGGATGAAAGCTGAGCACCTGACATTATTTACCAGGACCTGAGCAAAGTCTTTGACACTGTCCCACACCACATCCTGGTCTCCAAGCTGGTGCAGTATGGGTTTGATGGATGGAACATTCAGTGGATAAATAACTGGCTTGATGGCCACACCCAAAGGGTGGCTGTCCAAGTGGAAGACAGTGACAAGTGAAGTCCCTCAGGGATCAGTACTGGGACCAGTCTTGTTTACCATCTTTGCTGGCAACATGGACAGTGGCATTAAGTGCACCCTCAGCAGGTTTGCTGACAACACCAACCTGTGCGGTGCAGCAGACACACTGGAGGGAAGGGACCCATCCAGAGGGGCCTTGACATGCTGCAGAGCTGGGGTCATGACAACCTCATGAGGTTCAACAAGACCAAATGCAAGGTCCTGCATCTGGGTTGGGGCAATCCCGAACACCAATATAGGCTGGGCAGTGACTGGCTTGAGAGCAGCCCTGAAGATAAGGACTTGGCAGTGCTGGTGGATGAGAAGCTCATCATGAGCCACCAGTGTGCACTTGCAGCCCAGAAAGACAATCACATCCTGGGTTGCATCAAGAGAAGCATAGCCAGCAGGTCGAGGGAAGTGATTCTCCCCTCTACTCTGCTCAGGTGAGACCCCACCTGGAGTAAAGCATCCAGTTTTGGAGCCCCTGTTACAGGAAGGATCTGGATGTGCTGGAAGGTGCCCAGAGAAGGGCCACAAGGATGATCAGAGGGCTGGAGCACCTCTCCTATGGACAGAGAGTTGGGCCTATTCAGTCCGGAGAAGAGAAGGCTCTGAGGAGACCTTATTGTGGCCTTCCAGTATCTGAAGGAGGCCTATAAGAAAGCTGGTGAGGGACTTTCTAGGGGGTCAGGTAGTGATAGGACTAGGGGGAATAAAACAAAAATAGAAATGGGTAGATTCAGATTGGATGTTAGGAAGAAGTTCTTCACCCTTTGGGTGGTGAGATGCTGGAACAGATTGCCCAAAGAGGTGGTAGAAGCCTCATCCCTAGAGGTTTTAAAGGCCATGCTGGATGTGGCTCTGAGCAACCTGATCTAGTGTGAGGTGTCCCTGCCCATAGCAGGGGGGTTGGAACTAGACGATCCTTGAGGTCCCTTCCAATCCTGATACTATGATTTATCTGCTACTTCCAATAGTACAGAGTCACCTGTAGAAACAGCATATTACTTAAATATATCAATGATCTTTCATCTAGAAATAACTCAAAAGGATAAACAGACTATAAATGGGATATTATTTTCCCCTGTACACACTGTTACAGACATGGCAGAACCTCATGAAAAACTCCTACAGTTAGCCATAAATCAGAAAGCTGTGTTAAGATGGTACTTCATATGGAGGACTGAGGATCTGACATGCACTTACTAGTACTTTTTTTTTAAGTTCACCCCATCAAGCCAATCTACACCTAGCTGGCTGCAAGTATCTGATAGGACAGTAGAAATTTCCTTGACAAGTGTAGGATAGAAGAAAACCAATACAATTCAGAGATGGCTAGCTAGCTCATTGTTCTAACTGCAGTCAAGTGGCTGAATTACACTACAGACAACAGGTTGTAAGATGCAAATCGAGGAGCTGCTCTAAAACAGAAATACAGACACTGAGCAACACAATGTAGCACCATACACAACAACACTATAACAACATACACTTTACCCTGAAGAGCTTTAACATACTTCCTTAACACACAGAGTGAATGAAACAGGAAATAAATGCAGCGTTTTACAGAAGTCCTGACAGCCACAGAACAGATTTTTCTTCCATTTTCACACCACCTTAAAACATCCAGAGCAAGATTTTCTAACATGCTAGGCATTCCATATCAACTGAGATCACAGAATGGTTCTGAAGACAGACATACCTCAAACCCTGACTCCCGGGCTATATGATCAATACCCACAGAATTAGGCCTTGACATGTCACTGCCAATTTTAAACGTGTGAACTACAGTTAATACCTCTGCCCTCTTTTATAGTACTGTGTCAAGACTACTAGCTTGTGAGATGTGACATGAGCCACAGTGTATGAGAAAACTGCCAAACAGAAAATGTGTATTGTGCTACAGTATATAAACACACTCAGAAGAAATAATGTTCTTCATTTCAGAGCACTTGAGTATTGCTCTTCATGATCCAGTCAAAGCAGCTGACAAACGTTAAGGGCAACCCAAGTTCTTATTGAAAGTTTTCAGACATTCACAGAAAAGCAGTTTCAGAGCAAACCAATGCTCTTCAGGCATCACTGTGATCATGACAACTAGTTTCACGTGCAACTGGTAGGGTTTTGTTTGGTTTATTTTTTTTTAATAGACCTTTTAGACAAGTTTGGGGACAGTACAAAAAGTAAATGATTTAATATAAGCAGAGCATCAGCAGGAGCAGCTATGAGTAGAGAATGTTGAGAGCAATTCAGATGGGTATTTGGAGCAGGTATTCCCAATGTAGACCACTTAGACTAAAAAAAACCCTTCTTGATAAAGTAGTTTTTAAGTCATGTGCTATCTCTCTGTCAGCTCTTGGCCTACATGTTATCTGAGGGACTCAAACTGTCAGCCATCAACACTAACCATTCTCATTACAGTGCAGAAGCATCCTATCCTGGCAGTACCTAGAATGAAGGTTTTCTTTCTTCTCCTTCCTCCACTTAAAATTTTCCTCTTCTCTTCCTTAAGGTGCAGTTACATAGCAGAAATGACCTCTTTCTTTCTCTATGAATGTACCAGATCCTTGGCAAGTCTACTTACTAGATTCCATCTCCTGGAACTACTTCCTGAAAGCTGAACTGGTAAGAGCCAACATGTAAAAAAGGATCTTACAGAGTTACTCCTGTTGAGAAGTTCCTAGGACTACTAAGGGTTTTCACTTCCTTACATAATTCACCAATATTTCACAGACAGCATCTAACTACTAGCTTTAAACTTCTTCAGGTTTCCACTTCTTTCTTTTCTGAAAGGGTTAAAGACAGATCTTCACTGGAGACAGCCTACCTTCCTGTGTAGACAGTCTTATACCGTTTTGTGAGACTGTTGTTTCTGATGTTTCTTCCAGCCAGACCTTTTCTCTCATCCAGTATTTCCTCACAGTCTCCATGTTTTTAGTAACTCAGAAAAAGGGCACATAGGCACTAATGTCGAGCTTCAATGGAATCAATCAACGGACCTGCAACACAATCGACGCAAACCTTGATGTTGACTAATCGAAGATCTCCGCTCTTTGGATCATCTCATTCATACAGACACCAGCATGTATGGGCAACCAAAGAGTACTTCTGAATATTGCTCAAGTACAAGGACATTTCTTGGGGAAGTGGGAGTAGCACTTGAAGATCCCTCTCTTGCAGGGACAAATAAAGCTGCTTAGTTATTTCTAATACCTCCAGACAGCAGTTTACAGAATGTGGAAGTTACTATGTCCCATGCAACTGCTTGTACCTCAAGTTACTAGTTGTACTAGTTACTAGTAGAAACATTCTGCCAAGACCCATAGCTCCAGTAATTGTGTGAACATTCTTAAGAATGCAGCAGCACTCCTAAACACAAGTTAGTTGCTCTTGAATATGTCAAACGGATTATGACTCCTTCCCAACTGTATATGCATTGTGCCAACTGGGAATTTTATTCAAGTACAAACATATCTTGATATGTTCAGCAGTGAATTATGCTTGCTCTTTGGAAACTAAAAGGAGATTAAAATGAATAAGCACTTTTTAAATTAAAGCTTCAACATGATAGAAAACTAAAGAATGGCTGCTCAGCTGATACCCATTCCATTACAGCTGTGTTCAGAAACTAAAGCACTAGGCAAACTGTAAAACCACTTGTAGCACAACAGAAGGGTCCAGTAGCTAGAAGTCTCCTATACCAAACAAAAGGATTAAGACAACCATTTAAAAGTATTTTGTATGGACACAGATCATATTGTGCTCATTTTCCTTCTAAGTGCTCCATGTTTTTTAGCATGCATGTAAAAATTTCAGGGTGTTGAAGTGTGGCTGTATATAGTTACTCCAAAAGCTCCAAAACCCATGAAAATTAACTTCTAAAACAGTATGAAGTATCAACCACAAGTAAAAACTCCACCATATTCACCTTTACAAACATGTTTAAGACATGCACTTCTAAAGACATTAGACAGTATTTCAAAGTTGTAGACCCCACCACAGTGTCACCCCAATAACCACTATTGTATAATGAGGGACTGAATTTAGGGAGTAGAACCTCGAGCAATGCTCAGCTGATAGAAGGAAATGTTTTAGCTCTTGTGGGCCATAAACCCTGGGAACAAACTGCAGCTGTGTAGAGAGAAAAAAAGCATTTAGCTGATTACCAACAGCCACTGTTACTCAGGGAAGCTACACAACGACCTGAGAATAGGAGCTAGTAAACATTGCAATGCAGTCTTTTGTCTTCTGTCTGAACTTAGATAAGAGATGTGTGATCGTTTGTCTTCTGTCTACCACCTGTCTGAGCCTTGCCACGGGATGTGTGTTCCCTGGCATTTTCTCGACAGCCAATCATGAGTCTAGCTGTATCACAGTATCACTAAGGTTGGAAGAGACCTCGAAGATCATCGAGTCCAACCCGTCACCACAGACCCCATGACTAGACCATGGCACCAAGTGCCACATCCAATCCCCTCTTGAACGCCTCCAGGGATGGTGACTCCACCACCTCCCCGGGCAGCCCATTGCAATGGCGAATGACTCTCTCTGTGAAGAGCTTTATCCTCACCTCGAGCCTAATGTCACACGGTCATATCTAATAACCAATCACAAGTTGCTTTTAGTTATGTTAGCCTATATAAAGAAAAGGCTTTGTACAATAAAGGAGACACTTGGCTTGTATCAAGCTTTGCCCCATCTCTCAATCGCCATAGTATAACATTATGAACATAGAGGAAAGCAGGGTATCTTTTATTAACAAGACCCAAAACTCCACAAACCCACAACTTATCTTACATAAGATGAAGCTGCCTTTTTTACTATAGCTTCAACTATCATCATCACACAGACCTTGTTTGTTTAAAATTAGGAACACAAGCCCTATGAGGAGAGGCTGAGGGAGCTGGGGTTGCTTAGCCTGGAGAAGAGGAGATTCAGGGGTGACCTTATTGCTCCCTACAACTACCTTAAGGGAGGTTGTAAACAGGTGGATGTTGGTCTCTTCTCCCACGCAGCCAGCACCAGAACAAGAGGACACAGTCTCAGGCTGTGCCAGTGGGAGTTTAGGCTGGATGTTAGGAAGAAGTTCTACACAGCGAGTGATTGCCCATTGGAATGGGCTGCCCGGGGAGGTGGTGGAGTCACCATCATTGGCGGTGTTCAGAAGGAGACTTGATAGGGTGCTTGGCTGCATGGTTTAGTTGATTAGGTGGGTTGGATTAGTTGATAGGTTGGACCTGATGATTTTGAAGGTATCTTCCAACCTGGTTTATTCTATTCTAAACTCCGCTGGTTACCTGCAACTCTCACTACTTCGTCTATGGTTAAAAAAGCAACAAAGAGAACAAATTAACTTTAAAATGCAAGTTGCCACCACATGAACTGATGATGCAGGAGTTTAGTATTTTATGGCATACTCAAGGAAATCAAGTGAATACATCTCCAAGGGTAGTATGAGAAGTGTATATTTGAAGTAATGTTCAAATGAAAATAAGTACAATTATTCCAAACACTCTCAACATTCGCCCTGCTATATACAAGCACCCCTCTCAGCACATGAATATTCCCCAAATTATGTGGGTGGATCTTTCAAATGAGGACAGCTAGAGTCTCTTGTCATGTTTAATCCAACCCATTCTTTTAGAGATTGCTACTGAAGAAACAGTTTAAGCTGTTGCCCTTTTAGTCAAGTAGCACATTAGGAAAACGACCTGAAAAACCAAGACACAAACTTAAAGCTGTAGAAATTCAGAAACTGGTACTCAAACAACTGCAGTGTTCCCTCAGCAGAAGTGACAACTGAAGGACAAGGGTGGGTTGGGCAATTGGGAATGTGTTTGTGAGTCAGAGCCCTTAGATAATACATTTTGAATTGCATGACACAACTTGCTTATGAATCAGTTCCCCAAGCATCATCTGCTTGAGTTCTACAAATTCTGTTCCTGGCATTCTCACCTCCACCATAGTATATGAAGGCCACAAACCTCCCTGGTTCCAAATTTACATGAATCAAAACTTCAAGATGAAGATAACAGATCATGGGACTTGTGTTATCAACTCTCAAAAAGCACATATTCCTTCTGAAGATATGCCACTGCAGAGAATGGGAAGGCAATTGGTCCTTGGGATAGTGAGCCTAAGTAACAGTGATGAAGAACTGAAGTAGTGATTTCCAAAACACAGCACCTTATTTAAAGCCTAGCATAGGCCACTTGGTGGGACTGGACTAGATGACCTTCAGAGGACCTTTCCAACTGAGACCATTCTACAGTTTTATGATTCTAGGATTTGTCAACACCTCTCAATGCTTCTGCATTAACAAAGGAAGTCAAGACTAGGAGCACAGCACACTTGGACCCCACCACACTGTCACCCAATAATCACTGCTATATAACATTACAAACATCATCATGTTTGCTGGAGCAAACTGTATCAGTAGGCAAGGAGAAACATGATCTCAAGGCACTTACAACTCTGCTAGAATTCTATCAACATCTCAACCTCCAATTTGCCTTCACAAATCTAGATGAGGGCAACAGCTTCAGTGAACTGATTGGCCAAGTGATTGCTTATTTCCAAGAAGTATCCTCTGCACAGCTCTAAGACTACAAGCAAATGATTGCTGACAACACACCAAATACACTACTATTATACTATTGGAATTTGCACTGTGGAACACAGCAGAAAGAGGGATATTGTACTTGCCACTTTGAGAGCTTCAAAATCAAGAATGATAGATGAAGAACTGTACTGAAACAATGATTAGATTCCTTCATATTTACAGACAGCACCTTCAATGTAACCTCATTTCACTACTGAACAAGCGACTTGCTCTTTTGGCAACGCCTACCCGAAGCAGCAGTTACAGGATACTTCGCATGCAGTGAACCATGCACGCACTCACCTTTAACATAATGTTAAGGCAAGTCTGCAGTTGCTCACCCGTGTTTTGAAGGTAATATAAAAGGTGGATTCTGTGACAAGCACCTCTTTTTCCCCTTTGTGAATAGTCCAAGAATGGAGAAACAAGAATTTCTAGGAACTGATCAGGAGGGCTATGCTAGTAAACAAATATAAAAATCACAACTAAGACTCCAAATTGCAGCATCTCAGATTAGGGATCTCAATGGGTGCTCCTGCCCATGAGCACACCCATTTTTTGTTTTGTGTTTCTGCACTGGATCTTAGGACTGCCAGACTTGCATAAAATGTACTTGTCCCAGTACTGAAGCATCAGCTGCAGACCTAGCTTACTCACTGGCAAGTCCATGGCTACAAGCAGATCCTCGACTTGAAGGTGAAATTCAGTAAGAAGGTACTATACAATACAATACACCAGGTTGGAAGAGACCTTCAAGATCATCGCATCCAACCTATCAACCAATCCAACCCACCTAAATACAGTACAATACAACCCACCTAAACAACTAAAAAACTAAACCGTGGCACCAAGCACCCCATCAAGCCTCTTCTTGAACACCTCCAATGAAGGTGACTCCACCACTTCCACAGGCAGCTGATTCCAGTGGGCAATCACTCTCTCTGTATAGAACTTCTTCCTAAGATCCAGTCTAAACCTGCCCTGGCGCAGCCTGAGACTGTGTCCTCTTGTTCTGGTACTGGCTGCCTGGGAGAAGAGACCAACCTCTGCCTGGCTACAACCTCCCTTCAGGTAGTTGTAGAGAGCAATAAGGTCACCCCTGAGGCTCCTCCTCTCCAGGCTAAAGCAACCCCAGCTCCCTCAGCCTCTCCTCATAGGGCTTGTCTTCCAAACCCCTCACCAACTTTGTTGCCCTTCTCTGGACACCTTCCAGCAAGACAACATCTTTCCTAAACTGAGGGGCCAGAACTGGACACAGGACTCAAGGTGCGGCCCTAACCAGTGCAGTGTACAGGGGCAGAATGATCTCCCTGCTCCTGCTGGCCACACTGTTTCTGATGCAGGCTAGGATGCCATTGGCTTTCTTGGCTGCCTGGGCACACTGCAGGCTCATGTTCAGCCTACAATCAACCAGCACCCCCAGGTCCCTCTCTGCCTGGCCGCTCTCCAACCACTCTGACCCCAAACACAACCTATCACACAACCATTAAAGCTGGAGAAGACCTCTATGGACTGCCTAGTCCAACACTGCTCTACATAGCAGAATCACCTGAAGCTGGTTACTCCTGGCCACATCCAGTCATATTAACTCCAAGGATGAAAACTCCACTACCTCTCTGAGCAACTTATTCTTTTTGGCTCTAATATTGCCTTGTATGACAAACTCTGCTCACACCTTGTCCGTTCACAAGAAGCATCAGGTTATCTTTTTCTCTCTTGCCTTCAGGTATTTATACCTTTAAGATCTCACTTGAGTCTTCTCTGCTCCAAGCTAAACAATCCTAGCTCTTGGCCTTCCCTTTCATGCCAGATACTCCAGTCCATTTATCAAGTTCATGGCCTGTCTCTGAAACTTCTTCAGTATGCCCACATGCCTCTTGTACAGGGGAGCCCAGAAACAAACTCAGCACTCACCAGGGCTCAAGAAAGGAGGACCAACTTCCTCCACCTTGGGTGCAGCCCAAGATGGTGTTGACTTAAAAGTACATTTCTGGCTCATGCTCAGTCTAATGTCTACCAGAACCCCTGAGGTCATTTTCTGCAAAGCTGTTTTCAAGCTGGTCAGGCCCCAGTCTGCACTACAAGATGAGGTTATTCCTAAGGTATAGGACCTGGTATTCCTGTTCAACTTACTTCCAGTTCATTTCTCTACCCTTGAAGGTCTCCCTCCCCTTCTGCATCAGCCACTCCTCCCAGTTTTGTATCATCTACAATTTGTCAAGGGGTACACTCTGTCCAATGAACTAACTTATTAACAAACATTACAAACTACTGGCACCAGTGTAATCACCTGCAGACAGTAGCTTGACTTCATGCTGCTGATCACAACATGGAACCATTCAGTCCAGCCAGTTTTCAGTCTACCTTACTATCTACTAAGCTGTACTTGAAAAGTTTGTCTGGGTCATGGAAGAGTATTAAAAGCCTTGCTAAAGGCAAGATAAACAGTATCAACTCCTTGCCCCTAATCCACTGAGAGTCATTTTGTCATAGAATAGAATTAACCAGGTTGGAAGAGACCTTCAAGATCAAGTCCAACCTATCATCCAACATTATCTAATCAACTAAACCATGGCACCAAGTGCCACATTCAGTCTCTTCTTGAACACCTTCAGTGATGGTGACTCCACCACCTCCCTGGGCAGCCCATTCCAATGGCCAATCACTCTTTCTGGGAAGAACTTCTTAACATCCAGCCTAAATCTCCCCTGGTGCAGCTTGAGACCATGTCCTCTTGTTCTGGTGCTGATTGCCTGGGAGAAGAGACCAACCCCCACCTGGCTACAACCTCCCTTTGGGTAGTTGTAGACAGCAATCAGATCTCTCCTGGAGACTATCAAGTTAGTCAGGTATGACCTGCCCTTCAGAAATCAGCTCACTCACATCCATACTTGGTCCTTTGTGTCTTCAGCAATCATTTCCAAAACCACTCCATCAGCTTCACAAAGACTGAAGTGTAGCTGACTGTCCCACAGCTCCTCATATTCTCTTTTTTATATGCCTTGGAAACAGATGAGACTTCTGCTTCCCTCCAGTCCTGAGGAAACTCCACCTACCTTTCAAAAAACCTGAGTGGCAGCACAGTGACACTGTCCAGCTCCCTCAGCAGTTGTGGATGCATTCCCTCATGCCCATGGCCATACACACGTGCAATCTGTTGAAGTTCTATAACCTAATCCCCCTCTACTGAGAGCTATTTTAAAAAAGCACAGAAAGGGACACCCACAGGCACCCAAAAAAATCACTGAAGTCGTCTATGTTCTCTATTGGCTTGGTACACTGAACTTACCAATTTTATCAGCAACCACCAGAAGGCATTCAGAGGATTTACCCCACAATCTGTTGCATTCGAAATGAGAACCTCATTAGGAACGACAACCAGAAAGTATTATCATGACAGGTGCTTGAAATTTCTCTGGATTGTGCTTTATGGAGAGATTTGAGTTTGTGGGCTTTCTTTTGGTTGGTTGGTTGGTTTGGGTTGTGTGTGTGTGAGAGTGAGTTTGTGGTTTGGGTTTTTTGTTAGTTTTCCCCTTTTTTTAACCCTCCACCCCTTTTATTCTTTGTTTGGTTTTACATTTGGTATTTATTTTCAGCACAACAGTGAAAGTTGTCAGTTAAGTCACTGACAATTGAAAGCTTCTCCTTTTCCTTGATATTTACACTAATCCACTCATGGATATTTAAGAGAATAGATAGGAGTATCATCAAGAGAGCACAAAGGACACTAAATAGACATTGCTTGAGTAGCCTGCTGCCATTTTTCCACACAGTCAATCACATAATATCTGCAGATGCCTTAGAGTCTGTCTGATCTAAGTCTAAGTAGTGTCCTCAAAGAGGAATGAATGATACCTAAAAGACTGTAATAAAGTATCACCATCATTTCTCTTGGTATATGTGGAAAGATGGAGGTTGAGAGAAAGGGGAAAAAATACTCCAGAACTACTAAGTACCTGGCTGGAACACTTGTTCTTTCTAGGAAGAAAAGGCATCTGCTGTATCTGCTAATTATAGGCATAGATTCTCAATGCATGAAGGGTACAGTTTAAACTAGATTTAGAGTAAAAGCACCTATGATGGTATTCAGCAGAGGACCTTCCCTTTCAAATAATTCTCCCAAAATTCTTCTGTTCAGCAACAAAATTTATCTAATAAAGCTAACACGGGGAAAAAGGTCCCAGAAAACAAACATGAAGTGAACTTGAGATTTTTTTGCAGATCAGTAGAGCATTCACAGGGTTTCTTCTTGAGGTCTTGAACAATAGCCAAATCCAAAACTGTTTCAAAAGGAATGGTACAGTCATAGGCTGGCATTTGAGGGGACTGAAACCACAGCCAAAGCATCTGTGTTTACTGTCAAGTCTCTGTAATAGTTCCATATTTGAAAAGCTATTTTAAAATCACATATTCTTGAAGAGAACCTGAAGTTGCTGGCATCAATACATGACAACATTCGAATTCTAAACACACTTCCAAGTCTACATTCCTATTTCCCCCACCTTAGTTTCAATTCTACAAGTATACATTAATGTAGATGACCAATTAAAATTTGCTTCATGTAGATAAATTAAACATATTCTTACAAATAAATAGAAAATTAAGTTTGACAGGAATGAGCTAATTGTTTGAATGATACATAGCAGCTACCTAAAACACACCACAGAAACATCAAGAACATTACACTCTTTTATCCACACTTGGGTAAAATCATGCTTCATATTACATATAATGAAATTACCTACTCAACACAACATGGTGTTGGGTTGATGCTTGGACTTGAAAAATCTTAGAGGTCTTTTCCAACTGTAATGATTCTGAATACCTCAGAAGCATAGTTCAAACCTCAGTGGGTTAACAACTCACTACTAGAAGGCAACAAACAATATTGCTGAGACTGATAGAGTAGAATAAACCAGGTTGGAAGAGACATTCAAGATCATCGCGTCCAACCTATCATCCAACACTACTTAATCGGCTAAACCATGCAACCAAGCACCCCATCCAATCTCCTCCTAAACACCTCCAACGATGGTGACTCCACCACCTCCCTGGGCAGCCATTCCAATGGGCAACCACACCCTGTGTGTAGAATTTCCTCCTAACATCCAGTCTGATGAAACATGCAACTGAAATGCTTATCCTAGGTTTCACCAGGTCTGCTATGTTTTAAGGCATCCAAGTTTCAATCAGTTAGCAAACCTTAAGCAGTTTCCAGTCTGACTATAAAGTCAAATATATATCTCAGCACATTGCAAACTGAACACAAGGCCAACATACATTTTCTTCTGCCCCAAACTTTTAGGAAAGAGATTGCATAACAAAGGATACTGAGGCTTGTTAAAGATTTATTATGGAAGATTCTACCTCTGAAGTAGTTTTTGAGCATGTCCACAGCAAAAGCTATATATATCTCTCTACCAAAAAGCTTTTAGATTGTCATACCTCTGGTTACTTGAAGAAAGTATCTTCCAGCAATAAACTTATTTTTACACTAAGCAATTAGCTTTACATGATTTTACTATGATGTCTTTCCCACTAACAGTACCCTTCTGTGACTTCTATTACAGTATCACAGTATCGCAAAGGTTGGAAGAGACCTCAAAGATCACCGAGCCCAACCCATCACCACAGACCTCATGACTAGACCATGGCACCAAGTGCCACGTCCAATCCTTTCTTGAACACATCCAGCCTAAACCTCCCCTGGTGCAGCCTGAGACTCTGTCCTCTTGTTCTGGCACTGGTTGCCTGGGAGAAGAGACCAACCCCCACCTGGCTACAACCTCCCTTCAGGGATTTGTAGACAGCAATAAGGTCACCCCTGAGTCTCCTCTTCTCCAGGCTGAACAATCCCAGTTCCCTCAGCCTCTCCTAATAGGGCTTGTACTCAAGGCCTCTCCCCAGCCTTGTTGCCCTTCTCTGGACACATTCAAGTGTCTCGATGTCCTTCCTAAACTGAGAGGCCCAGACCCGGGCACAGGACTCAAGGTGTGGCCTAACCAACAGGGGCACAATGACTTCCCTGCTCCTGCTGGCCACGCTATTCTATTAATTCTTAATTAATTCTATTAATTACTTATTCTATTCTACAAGACAAACACTGGGGTGCTGCAGGGCACCCAGAGATGGACTGTAAAGCTGGTGAAAGATCTGGGGAACAGATTTTATGAGAAGTGGCTGAGGGAACTGGGGCTGTTTAATCTGCAGAAAAAGAGGCTAAAGAGAGACTCTCTTGCTCTCCACAACTGTCTGAAAGGAGACTGTAGTGAGTATTGGTCTCTTGTCCTTAGTAACCAGTGATAGGAGAAGAAATGGCCTCAAATTGCAACAGGAAACATTTAGATTGGATATTAGAAGAAACCTCCACCTAAAGTGTTAGCAAACACTGGAACAGACTTCCCAGTGAGGTGGTTGAATCCCCATCCCCAAAGGTGTTTTAAAGATGCATAGCTATGGTGTAAAGGGATATAGTTTGGTATGGGACTTTACCAGTAGAGTTAAATAATGGTTGGACTCGATGATCTTAAAGGGCTTTTCCAACCAAAGTGATTCTATAATTTGATTCCAATTTTTTCACCCAAATGATACAATAGTTCTAGCTTAAGTGTGAAAAAAGATGAAAAAACAAAATCTTTTCTCCTTACACCAAAGTATCCTCAGAGATGAAGTTCTGCTCCACCCCTTTCTCTACATACTTCCACAAATCTTAGGTAAACAATCTCAAGGAAGAAGGCAGGCAAGAGTGCTGGGAGGTTGGCATGAGTGAACAAGGTACTCCTAGACTTACTTGGGCAAAAGGAAGTCTGTAAGCCACGGAAGCAAGAACGGGCCTCAGGGGAGGACAATAAAGAAGCTGTCTGAGCAGCCAGGGATCAGGACAGGAAAGCAAAAGTGCAGATTGATTTCAGACCTATGCTGGGACATTCATTAATTCTTTTTAGAAGTAACTGGTTACACTCGCTCAAGTTTAGTTTCATAAATATGAAGTACTCGTATAACAGATACTCTGGGAACAAGCATCAGCAGTTCCCAGCACAACTCAAGTGAAACAGATGGGACACAGCACTTGGAGCTCAGACATCCATAGTTAAATAAGCAATCTAGATGCCTGTGCTCTGTCTACAATCAAAACAGTTCTGCCCAGCTCAGTCAAAAGGAGCCTTGATGGCTGATCAACTGTTACTATGCAGGAAACCACATATGGCAGGGTAAGCTGAACGATTCTGATGTGACTGACCTAAGTTCACATGCCTGAATCTGGAACTTAAATGTTATTCCTTGTCTTGATTTTTTTTTTGATGGTCAACGTGGGAGACAACTAAAAACTGGCAGTTTCTGAAATCTGAACACACATCTGCCTAAAACAAAACACCCAAAAGAAAACAAGAAAGCTACAAGTATTTGGTGCTAAAAATGATGCTTAGCATACAAAACCTCTGCCTTTTCAAATACATTGAAAATGATCTGAAAGCAGGAACATACAGGAGAACAAAATACCTGTCACAAAGAGTTATATTAAAACAAGATGACAACATCCCCTGTCTCCCAGATCCTTTAGACACAGCTTATTGATCCTCAGTGATGTGTCCCAGATTTCAAGCAACAAAACAGATTCAGACACCTAGACTCTGTAAATTTTGTGTAGCAAATAAGCAAAAACAGTAGCTGACAAGGATTTTGTCCAACAATTCTCAAAACAAACACAAGTGTACCTAGAAGTAGTTTAATGGTTGAATATCATGTAAATTAAAAATTAGTGCATTTTTGATGTATTTGAATATTGATTTGTTGAGCAATTAACCTTTTAAACTTAACTCCTTAGGATCTTCCATCAAGTAGATGTGAAAATACAGCACTGCTGGTTGATCATCAAAACACAGTTGAACTTCAATAAACAAACAAACAAAAAAAATCATTTTCCCCCATCTTTTCTGATATTGGTTCCCCAATAACAGCAAACATGGTTTAGATCTTCACCACAACAGTGTCTATGCATAGCTTACAACCTTTAACCTTGGGATTTGTAGTCTAAGCAGTATAAATACTGAAGGACTTGTAAAATCTACCTGAACAACCTTCTCTTTCATCTGGGCAAGCCCTAAAGATTTGCAGGTCTGTACACCTGAAACTACATTTCACTCCAAACTATTAAGTAATGTTAAACTGTGTTTTTCCAATACAAAAATACCAGAAATTTTTGTTTAAAACACTTAGTATGAAGTGTGAACAGCAGAGAGTATTTTCCTAAGCACATCTGACAAACATGTGCCTTTTACACAACCACTTTACCCTTGTGTTATCCAAACAGAAGGGGAACATCAGTGTTCTTCCTCTACAAACAGCTCCTCTTTACCTCCTCACACAGGTGTAAATAGTGTTCTTAACATGAAAATGTTGAAGAGATACTTACTGAGAAATACAATCATCTTGAGACACTGATTTGATACTATGAAGATAACTAGCAGCAAGGCACCTTCCTGGTTAAGTCTTCCACAAAACATGGTAGTCCGTATTTCACTCCTCATTTACTCATCATATCAAAACCAATTAAGACCTCCCCCCCCCCAACACACACGCTAAGTTTATCTCCTAGATTTTCATACTTTGAATGGCAGAGGTAAAGCTTTCACACCACAGACTGTACTTCTAGCTAAATAGTGTCTCAACAATTTTCAGGCCAGTTTCAGCAGTTTACATTAGGTTGCACTAGAAACAGTCAGTGTAGTAGAGAAGCTTGCACTACAATGATTGCAGAATCCACTAAAATTATGTCAACCAAGGAGACAGTACAGAGAACATTCTCCAAACAGAAGTGTTTTGAAAAATTCCATGTTAAGAAAAGTAGTAAAGATACTTTCAAAATAGAGGAGTAATTTTACTTCAAATAAAGAAATATCCAGTAGTGTTTGAATAGCTGCATCATGTATCTGGCTTTTTTTTTCCAGCTACAAAAATCTCTTCTTAGCTAGCAACTAATGAATTGGAATAGCAAACTCAGCAACATCTGAACAGACTGGTCTTTATTCTCTCTTCCACACATTTCAGTACCATGCTTCATTCTGAAAATTTATTTTTATTATAGCTAACTAACTTGGAACAAAGAGCTACATCTGAAACAATAGTTCGAACGTGACACAACTGAGTCAAAACATTGAGAGGTTGTAAGAGTCAAAACTAAACACTGAAGTTTAAACTGAAGACTGAAATCAGAAAGAAGCTGTTGTGGTAAATACTACTGTACTCATGCAGTTCAGAAGTGTACATACAGCAATAGCCATCTGTGTGGTATTTTAAAATCATTGACTTCTGGTGACATCATAAACCATAAGTTGAAAGAATCTTGACATACACTCAAAATCACATAAAGCTACCGGTCATCTTGGATGTTTTTTTCCCCCCCAAGGACTTCAGTGCATTCTGCATCCATTCAACTTCAAATACTATGACATCAACTGTCTGTGAAGGTTTCATATATATATAGTGTCAAGTGATGATTCATAAAGGACAAATAAGCACATTCAGGAGAAAAATCTTCAACAACAGTTATTGTTATGTTACAGGAAAATCTACATAAAACAAAGAGTCTATTAGAAATTCAATACAGAAGGCTTCATTAAAACCAAATAAATACTGAATTTTACCTTTTCTGGATTGTAATATAAAGATTTCAAAGTGGTAAACAAGGGTGGGCAGCCTTTACTGAAGTTAACCCTCAGGAACTTATCCATTAGTTCTCTAAATTTTTCACCTAGAAACAAAAGTGTATTTGATTACATATCAGTGATTGCAAGTGTTAGATAAATATAAGCACTAATTGCTGCATAATTCTGGATAATAGAGTAACTGAGAAACTGCAATTAAGGGTTTTCTTTTCCCTCTTATTTAAGAATAAGATGTAAATGTGATCCAGATAAAAAAGATCAAAGAAAAACACTGTTTGCTAGTGCTCAGGAGACTGCTGACAAAGGCATGGTAACAGTTCTCATGACCCTAGGATGTATTAAAAGGACAGAATATTAAATGCTGGCTACTGAGGATGTAGCAAGAGCTATTTCCAGTTAAACACTGGAAAAAGTGATAATGGTAAGCAGAGCTAAGGCCTGGAATAGGCTACATTGGAGATCAAAATGCCCCATCACTGGAGGTTTTTAAGTTAGAGCTATATTTACTAGGACTAGGGCAACTACAAAGTTATCCTGCTTTGAGGGAGATGGATATATGAAATGAACCCTCTCCCTCTCTTCTAGTCCTATTTTTTTTATGAGTAGGACATGACTTCCACTGACAATTATTTGTTTCTGGAAACAGAAACAATAGAAGACTTAGTTTCAAAAGAATAACACCATATCAGAGCCACCTTTATAAAAATAGAGCATCAGAAAGCTATAGGGCTGGAGTCACCATCCCTGGAGAGGTTCAAGTGGGGATTGGATGTGGCACTGGGTGCCATGGTCTAGTCATGAGGTCTGCGGTGACAGGTTGGACTTGATGATCTTTGAGGTCTCTTCCAACCTTGGTGATACTGTGATTTAATGAAGTTATCAGATAATGATCACAGTACTTGCAGAAGGCCACATGTCTGACAATTGTTTTGAAATGAAAGCACAAACCAAACCAAAACCCATCAAGACTCCAGAAAGAGTATGAAAAGATATCCAGCCAGGGAAACAGTTGCTTTTCATATTTTTACCTCCATCATGAAAAGTGGTTTTGTTCAGTTGTTTTAATTCTTGTCTGGGGTTTCTTGCATTGGAATGAAGTTGCTACACTTAACTGCCTACTCCTGCTGTGGACTGCAAGTCTAACAAGGGAAGTACCACACTTAACATAATGCTAACACACTCCCATAAAACTGACGAAATAAACTTATTCATTAAGAACAAATTACAAGTGTGATTAAGATTGTTTGTAGATATTCAGATACTACTGCTTTGTATGTAACAATCTTATGTACTTCCACCAATTCTTAATGTCCCACACTTATGT
This sequence comes from Colaptes auratus, assembly GCA_015227895.2. Taxonomy (NCBI): domain Eukaryota; kingdom Metazoa; phylum Chordata; class Aves; order Piciformes; family Picidae; genus Colaptes; species Colaptes auratus. The sequence continues at coordinate 116,503,458 of CM037631.1, forward strand.
TATCAGCATTAGTACTCATGTGTAGCCTCATATAAAGCAATGCCATCTGCGACTGTAAAAGTCAACCCATGAATACAGTCCCAGCCTCTGTGGATGGACTGGGCCATAAGCACATGCTTTATTACAGACAGATTGGTTAAAACTTGTTTTGAAACACATCAAGAAACACCCCTACATGCCCCACCCCGCCCAAAAAACCACCCCAAATCCATCTCAGTCACTTCTGTTGAATTACTCTAATTCATATTCCTAATGGAAGAACTGTCATTCAGAATTTAGATTCAAGTTTCCATTAAGTGCATATTTATTAACCCCCCCCCAAAAGCAGCTTTAGAGCAAACTCTGAATAATGCAAAATATACAGCCAGGCACCCACCTATAACATGAAGCCAAGCTCAAAATCTAGTCTGAGGCACAGATCTGGTTACAGGAACAGTGAATCCACAGAAACACCCCCAAATCTAAAACTGGATGGCCAGACTCCAACCTCTCTCCCTTGATCAGTCTGAAAATTAACTGTTAACAGCCTTCCTCCATAAAGGTGGCTTCCTGCTGGATCAAGCAGCTAATTTTTACCAAATACAAGGTTATTAAGAAGCAATGCATGGCAAGGTCTAGGAATGACTGTCCTTTTAAAGCCAGTTCCAAATTAATCATGTTGGTCTCAAGCAACTGGTCAGTGACAATGAAAAAAGTATTCTCATTTAATGAGCATTCATACCCCCTGAAATTTTCCAGTATTTGTGCAAACAAATGCATTTCTCAATCTTAATATTCTCACTATTACTTTTGACAACAGCTATTTTTAGCTGTATTATAAACACAAGAAATCATTTGGTACATAGCTGAATTTTTAGGGGAGCAAACCCAGTCTAACACATCCATGTCTGATACAAGCTTAAAGTATCAAAGCCAAGTTGGGAATACTTACAAAATACTGTAGAAAGTAGCCTACTGTGGGATTTTTCTTGACTGATCTAATAATGAACTTTGCTTTCACTGACACCATTGTTATTGAAGGAAAAACCAATCCTTGTTACCAAACATATTCTCTTAAATGAATGCTGACTGTGAAGCTACACTGTCAGATGCAAGGTAAAAAAGTGCAAAGCATCAGTGGAAATTAAATTACAGCAAAATATACCACCACTAAAGATAGAAAAGCTTTTGCAACTCATCACCTTGGTTGCTATTCATTATCAAAACTTTATTACAGAGAAGAAAAAAAAAACAATTACTTGTTACTTAACTTCTCAAATCCAGCTGAACTGCCTAAGAATTTGCCTAGTACTTTCAAAGAGAACAGAGATATCTGGATATTACTAAGGCACAAGTACTGACTTCAGGGATAAATCTCTTGTGAAGCAGCTAATCCTGTGATTTTACACATGGAAAGGGTATGCAACATACAGACTTGATTAACAATCCAAAAGTTTACTAGCTATGCCTTGCAGCATTTTAAGGTACAACAAATGCAGTGCTCAGTAAACGAGCTAAACTAAAAACTGACTTCACGAAATTAAAAGCATGAGCAAGCAAGTTGGGCACGTGCAGTTGAACTGAAGCCTCATGACTTGTGATATCTAACTTCTGTACACAATAATTTCCAAAAGTGTTCTACTGGACTTACAGCAGCTAGCTACATTGAAAAAGTCCATACTCTCACAGGATTTACCATTTCATTTAGCTTCCCTCCTTGTATTTTGGAAGGTCACAGCTTCCTGATTTAAAAAAGTATATGTATATTGCCTCCAGAACTGAAGCTTTTTGTGTGCTGTATTTCAAAAGAGCTTTTAGAAGGACAGTCACTGAAAGAACTTAGCTATACAATTTTTCCTCCTATTTGCATTAAATCACCAGTGCAAAGCCAGCTCCTCTTAGCTTTAAGTTCTAATGGCTCTAAAACAGTGCTTTACACTCCATAAATTCAGAGATGTCAAAAGAGAGGGGTTTTCCTGTACAAGACAAAATCTGCACAGTACAAAAATGTTAGATTCCATCCCATGCTGGTCTGATTTCTGTAAGCATTGTTTACACCTCTTTTCAGCTTTTATAAATTGAATTTTAACAGTTACAGTGTTAATTCAAGGGTACAATACCCCCAAAGCTTTTAGCTTTTGAGTCTTAACCTGCACGACGCAGAAAAGATGCACACAAGAACTCCTACAATTGTTGTGTAGCTTAGGTTGATCAATACAAACACTACATAGTTCATATCACCACATTAGAGCATGTAAACCTTTTTATCAGCTCCCCAAGAGAATTAATTTTGCCTATTCCAAGAGAAATGCATCTGATGTGTACAAGTATGAATGGGTATTAAAAGCACCAATAGGTAATAACGCAATTTCAACAGCCCCATGAAAACTTAAGGAAAACAAAACAAGAACTATTATGGAACAGATATGCAACTTGTTACCTGAAACAAAGTTTAAAGGTAATCTTCTAGGTGAAACTGCTCTGGGATGTCTTTTACTAACTTCTTCATAAATCTGAAGCCTCTCTTCTAAAGTGCCTAGTATCAGCAAATATAACAGATATAAGTCACAAATTTAAGAAATAAACCTATTCTTCCAAATGTTTAAGTGCTGAAATTTTAGCTAGACTTCTTGTACAGTTTGGATTTGGAACACTTAACATACCACACTATTATTTTTTCCCTGTTAAATCACAAACATTGCCATGTAAAACTGTGTACTGAAAACAAACATGCTGCATGTACAAATACACAGCTACCAGCATTAATCACTGTAAAAAACAACTGCAAACAGGACAATTACCTGGCAAATATAGTCATACAGTACTAGAGTGTGGGTGCCTTCAGTTACATGCAGGCCTATTTACAGAGTAGTTTGACATTCATAGCTTCATTGAACTGCCTGGGGCTGGTTTGGTTTTTCCCCTTCACTCAACATCCATTTCAGACATGCTTATAGCATTCACAGAAATATATTGCATTTCTAAATACTAAATCTACAAACAGTATACTATACAAGCATGCCCTTTTTATAGGTCCTCTGCTAGCAGCAAAATCAATGCACAATACTGCCAGTGTAAACACTAAGCACCACAACTTAGTACCTCAATGTTAATAAAAATAAAACTAAAGATTTTCTTCCCACTCCTCCCCTTTCCCCCATAATATGCTTTGGAGCTCCAATGTGGTTAGAACTTAAATAAAGCTAATCTGTTGCTTTAAAACTCCAGTTTTGCACCATTAAGATTGATTTTGCTTTCAAATGTTATTAATTTCATAAAATAATTTAAAATGCAACTGAATGCAAAGATCAGAATCATAACATATTTAATATATATCTGTTTTCCTTTCACAAGAAAACTTTTGTCACTGAGCTCAAACGTTGGGGAAGGGGGGGGAAAAATGTTACCCAGTGGTTCCAAGAGATGTAGAGTTCTACAAGTTACACTAAAATAATGTTTGGATTGGAACTAAAACATATAAAAGCCCTAATTGAAGTCACAAGTTGGAGCTCCAGAACTTACCATGGGGGAGGAAATAGTCCTAAGACCACCTAAAAAATAAAGTAGCATTATTAGTTTTATAAATTAGTACAGTTTTAATCTACATAGGATTTCACTATATCATAAAAAAATGCCAGGTTGGTTCTTTGTCAAGAACCACACACTGTCATCAACACTTATTGTAATAAGCAGAATATCAAGTTCTTGGGTAATTTGTTTTGTGAGACAACTATGATGTTCAACTCCAAGGATACAATAGGAAAACCGAAGGGCAAGACTGCTCTGCATAAAGGTAACAAATTAAATTGCTTTCAATGCCCAATCACAAACTGTATTCCCAGACCTTAGCAAGGCCAACTGCAGAACTTTGTAGAAGAAAGCTGGTTGATAAGTATACTTCAGGTACAAGTGCTACAAATACTACTCTTGTGAGCTTATGATTTATGATGTCATCAGAAAAATCCCAATAAAACTTCCACTAATTAGGCAGCATTGAAATAAGCAAACCATTCTTGGGTAAAAGTCAACACTTGGGACAGTTACTAGTACAAAACCATCTACTTTAGTATAACTTGTTGTAACATTGCAATTGAAAATGACCCACAAAAAAAAAAGACAACTAGCTATTTTCCTGGAAATAAAGAATGGCATAATGTGAACAAGCATTAGAATAACAAAAACTTTAAACACATTTATCACTTTCCCCTCCAAAGAACAGTCAGATTAGATGGTGTTTTTTTCAGACAGCCCATCTTGAAAAGGCCATCTGAAATCAATATTTGAGTAATATTTATTTCAAATAAATATTTCAAATAAATAAATATTCCTTTGCTAAAGAAAGAGGCAGCATCTAAACCAATTACTGTGGTGCACGACAGCAGGCCGACAGTAGACTCCTAGACAGGAATGAATTGCAGTTTGATTTCCATGTTCATGTGTGGCACAGAAGTACATGTACTTTGTGTAAGCATGCTAGCAAATGCCACCTTGAGCATCAAGAAGATGAAGATGTGATGTTGGCATTTTCATGAGGTTTTTCAGTGCACAGTTACTAAAGGGATAAACACACAACTACATCATGTTCAAGACTGGAAGGTACATAATTTCCTGATGAGGAAAGTTTCTGAACTTAAACCAGTAACCTATCAAACAGAAAGTTTAAAATTGAAACTACATGTACTGGATGTACTTATTTGGGTGTCTTAACTTACTAGGTTGCAGGGCCTTTTCCAAGCCTTCATAATAATACCAGTTTTCTGCATTGCGCTCAATTAACTCTTTGTATACTTCACCAGCTTCCTTCAGCCTTCCCAACTTCAGTAACATCTCTCCTGAAAACAATGCAGTAAAGAACTGTTACTTGTGAGGAAAAAAAAAATATACTGATGGCTTGGGACTAAGTTTTACAGAACTATATACATAAAATCGGGCTTAACCATACATAGACACTTAAAAAGCATTTTTTCCAAAGGCATTTACTGTGCAGTGCAAGTGCAACCTGAAGCTACCACACAGCTCAAGAGTTCTGTTCTGGTCTCTTCTCCCAGGCAACCAGCACTAGAACAAGAGGACACAGTCTCAAGCTGTGCCAGGGGAGGTTTAGGCTGGATGTTAGGAAGAAGTTCTACACTGAGACAGTGATTGTCCATTGGAATGGGCTGCCTAGGGAGGTGGTGGAGTCACCGTCATTGGAGGTGTTCAGGATAGGGTGCTTGGTGCCATGGTTTAGTTGATTAGGTGGTGTTGGATGATAGGTTGGACACGATGATCTTGAAGGTCTCTTTCAACCTGGTTTATTCTATTCTCTTCAGAGCATTCAGCACTTATGGAAATGAAGATTTGAATGGCAACAGCTAAGTGTTTGATAGAGCTATGCGAATTATCAAAGAAACAAGCAATTCTTCCTTCCTGGACTCCAACACACCTAGGTTGCTCCTTGCCAGGCTGCTTACTTAACTACACCTGCGTTTTTCACACAAACTAATCAGTCAATAGTAAAACAGTGTCATTGAATTGATACAAAGTAAATGGTTCTACCAGGCCTGGCTTGCACTAATTTTCTTCACAGCAGCCTACACTGCTTAGGAATCCACATGTGGACACTGGTAACACCACGCGTTTTGGATACTCGTAAGCGGCATTTGTACAGCACCAAGGCTTTCTCTTTTCACCCCCACTCTATCTCCCAGCAGGCAGCCCAGAGTTGACATTCTATTGAGAGTGGACACAATATGAACAGCTGATCCAAACTCAAAGGGCTACCCAGACTATGTAGTGACATGCTCAGTGATAAAAATTAAGGGGAATGAGTATTTGGGCTGGTGGCTGTTGCTTGGAGACACTCTCTAGAGCTACCTGAAAGAAGGTTATAGTGAGGTGGGTGGTCTCTTCTCCCTAGGATCAATTAGTACAAGATGAAATGGCCTGAAATTGTGCCAAGGAGGTTTAGACTGGATATTAGAAAACATTTCTTTACCACTTGGTCAGACATTGGAACAGGCTGCCCAGGGGTGTGGTGGAGTCACCATCCTTGGAGATGCTCCAAAACCATGTAGACATGGCACTTTGGGACATGGTTTAGTGGACATGGTAGAGTTAGTTTGATAGCTGGACTGGAGGATCTTAGAGGTCTTTTCCAATCAAAACAATTCTGTGATTCCATGATTCAACACTACACAACTCTGCTTATTCAGAACTCAGTATCAGTAATTCAAATCCACAGAACAACAGGGTTTTTAACCAGAAATGTGGACTGTGACATTCACTTAAGTCAATACAAAGTATTAGAAAAAAATTAGAAAGAAACAAGAATTAGATGCCTCAATTAAAGTGTTTGTAATATAAACTATTCTTCAAGAGATTGTTTGAGATAAAAATTGGGTTAAAACTAGCTCTGATTTACAGCAAGCTAATCTAGTATGCACCAATGTAATAGCTCTGAGATTTCCCTCTGTTCCTGCATCAACCCAAGTTAAACTACCTGCAACCACTATCCACTTCAGTAAGGCAAGTTACTTGAGCACAAAAACCCCCCAGTAAATATGGTGTCACCAGTTTTCCGGCAGTAATTGTTTCAAATCAATTAAAAGGTGTCACATTTTTTCTTTTACTGCTTTACCATATTTGAAAGCCAGTAGTAAATGTTCAGAACAGACTTAGTCAGGAAAAGAATGACTTACCTTTGATTTCTTCCACTATTAGTTTATCACATATTTGCTTTTCATACGTTTCTATATGTTCTAAAGACTCCTGAAATAGATCTGCCTCTCTCATCACTTGATTTTGATATAAAATCAGTTCACTATATTCATAGTCTATTTTATTAGGTGGAATCTAGAGAGAGAAAAACAAGTGCTGTATTAGTTAAAATTTATCTATACCTCAGCTGTATGCAGTATTGCAGAACACATCCACAAAATACAATCAGGTGTGTTTCTACACCTATCCAACCATTCAAATTGTTACACACCCATCATTCCTAGGCAAATCTGATTCCTTTAGGCTTATCATTTGTAAGGGAACAGTTTGAAAGAATTCCTGTATCCCCTTTCTTCTCCATCACTACAGTGAGCCAATTAACAGAATTCTTGCCTTCTCATCCAATTCCATGATTTGCAAAGATCATGGTAGTCTTCTGAAGGATTCATGCACTCCACACAATTTTGACCTAAGTTCCAGAGCTGACTGCTGGGATACCACAATATACATTTTTACTATTCCAACAGATCTGGCTAAGATTATTTCCAAGAATAACAAATCATCCAAATACTGGCTATAGCTTGACAACTTTGCAGACAGAAAGCTTACACTGTTTTTCTCTAAACAGGTGTTCTCAGTACTAAATTTCTGTGCCCCAGGAAGTACAGTGCACAAGCACCCAAGGAGTTACTGTCAAGCATGTAAGTTTATCTGGAGATCTGCTGCCAGTAGCATAGCTAGGACTTCATCTACAGGCTATAAGTGAGTCATCCACCTTCCAGGGGTAGATCAGCTACTGCAACAGGATGCCATTGGAGAAGTATTCACTTCTAGGGATAAATCCCTGAAGTACGTTTAGGCAGTAAAAAGTCTTGTCAGAGTTACATAATTATTTCATAATAGATGTTCTTCACTAACACACAGAAATTACTTCAGCTATGAATAAATGGCAAGAATTTCAGAGACCAAATGCAGAAGAATGCAGACAATGCCCAGCAGATCTACAAAACAGCTAACTCTGTGAAATATACTGCCTATCAACAGAAAACTGTAGAAGAGATAGTTACAGTCTAACATGATTCTTTTCATTAAAAATAGGCTTGGTGAACACTCATGAGTTTCTATCCCATGACAATACATGGTTTCTTCCTGAGCAAGCAACACTTCACAGACTGGTCACCAAACATTATTCTTCATTTCCCCCAGTAAAGTACAGTGGAAGTGTCAACATTTAAACACATTTTAGTAACTGCTGACATACAGAAAACAATAGCTAATAGAGTAAGACAGACCTTGCACATACTGAAGTCAGCAGGTAGCATGAAATCACCTGTGTTTACATTTCCTCTATCTGTAGATCCATTTCTTTGCACCTTTGTGCAGTTTTAATCCAAACTAAATATTAAGTCACTAATAAAAAACCATGACCTCAAAAACATCCTTTAACTGCTTCACAGAAGTGACACATGCAACAAGGGTTAAGTGTTTAAGTGTGTCTTCCCGCTTGCTCTTACTGCAATAGCACAGAACTGAAAACACAGAGCACCAACTTAGGTCTTACTTCTCTTCCCCATAAAAATATCCTCTCCTCCAACTCAATACACATCTAAATCACAGAAGTAGCACAGCCTTTTGGCACATCACAAAATGATTTCAGGCCTTCCAAACGTGGATTGACCCCAAAATCCTTAAGAAAACAATATACAAGACAAGAAACAGGTATCCATTATCCTACAGAGTCTACCAGAAGGCACATGTGTCACCTCTTAGTTGGTTATTTTCTACTGGCATGCATGTAATTAAGGCATACAATAGGTTAAAAATAACATTTTAGGCAGAATTTGGTTGATGTGCTAATTTCTTTCCTTCAGTTACAAGGTGTTTACATTCTTTTCAGAGCCAAAGACAAAACATAGCTTTCCCTAATTTGAGCACAGGCAATTCTTCCCTACAGCCTTCTAAAGCCACCCGAAAACAATTCTACTCCCACACTGTAGCTCTCATAGCTCAGCAAGACTTCAAAAGAAAAAAAAAATTAGGAAGTGTCAAAAAATCAGATGAACTCCCTCTTACACAGAAGGCAAACACACCAGAAAGATACTGCACTTACTGTTACTCCATTAAAAAAAAAACACAAACCACCATCAAAAAAAAACTTTCCCAACATTAAGTTGCTGTGTCCAGTTCTGGAGCCCCTATTGCAAGAGGGATCTGGAGGTGCTGGAAGGTGTCCAGAGAAGGGCCACGAGGATGATCAGAGGGCTGGAGCACCTCTCCTATGAGGACAGACTGAGGGAGTTGGGGCTGTTGAGTCTGGAGAAGAGAAGGCTCTGAGGAGACCTTATTGTGGCCTTCCAGTATCTGAAGGGGGCCTACAAGAAGGCTGGGGAGGGACTTTTCAGGCTATCAGGGAGTGATAGGACTAGGGGGAATGGAATGAAGCTGGAGGTGGGGAGATTCAGGCTGGAGGTGAGGAGGAAGTTCTTCCCCATGAGAGTGGTGAAGCCCTGGAATGGGCTGTGCTGGGAGGTGGTTGAGGCCCCGTCCCTGGAGATGTTTAAGAGCAGGCTGGATGAGGCTCTGGCCAGCCTGATGTAGTGTGGGGTGTCCCTGCCCATGGCAGGGGGGTTGGAACTAGATGATCCTTGTGGGTCCCTTCCAACCCTGACTGATACTATGATACTAACTTTCAAGTAAAGTTTAAGAGATTTTGAAGTCTCCTGATTTAAACATGCAATTCATCAGAAGGCAAGTGGATTATAACCCTAGTACTTAATCTGAATAATCAGACTACAATAAATACTAAACACCCTGTAAAGAGTTTTCCACACCATTTTTATTGCTGCTTTGATCCTCTCTTGCCTCAGAGGCCTTATGGTTCTTGCATACAAGATGTCAAGCTTACTCCTGAACTCAATTCTGCCCTTTCAGAATAAATTTCTTCCTCTGTTGGACAAGAAAACATATCATCAAAAAAATTCAACTTTACAACCACGGGTGCCCTAATGTAACTGTCACTGGAAGAATGTGACAAGAGGCAGCCAAAACATACCTAAAAGCAGACCCCCAAAATGCCAGGTTTTCTGTCCATATCTGTAATGGTGGGCCTGATGCAGGAATTAAGAATAAAATAGAAATTAAGGATAAAAGCTTTCTTCTGGAAAAGGAAAAATGGAGCATACAACAGTAAAACAAATTGAATAGTTGTTTTACACCTTAGATCCCAAAGTTTAGATTTTGAAGTGACTCTTCAGTCATTTAACTTGGACAGCACAGGCTATTATGTTTCCTATAGTAACAACTGCATTCAACCTAACAACCTGGTTTTGACTGAAATATAGTCTATCTGGCTCATTTACAGCTTTCATATGTTTATCTGGATACACTGTCAATTTCCAATGATAGCCCAGTCATTAGAATAAAACATTCAGAGACAGTGATTTCTCATCTTCATTTATTGCTCAACTTCCAGCCAGGACTTGTTCCTTCATTTTGACCCTGCTAAATAATCCTCCTATTATTCTTCCCAAGAACCAGTCTCTAGAAAGGTGATTTTTGTACACTTTTTTTCCCTCTGCTTTAACAAAGAATCTCTGCCTTTCACTACTCAGTGTATTATCTAGTTTTATTTTCCCATATTGTTCTCTTCATCTTCTAACTTTCTGAAAACAGGGTCACCATTAAGTCTTGGTTTCTCTCAAAAAAAGAGAAAAATCTTTGCTTCTCAGAAATAAAAGTGGAGTTTGCTTTTTACCCATAAAGTCTGTCCCTCAGGACAGTTTCACAAGAAGCTAAGTCAATCTAACTGCAGCCTGGATCAACAAAGGCAGTTCACTTCCCTCTATTATTCCCCTTCCTCTTTCCCCTCTCACCTCACAGTTGTTCAGCTGAGCCAATCAATCCTTCAAGAGTGAGGTTTTGTTTTTTGTTTTGTTTTTTTTTTTTCCCTTTTCCTGTCACTTTGGCTTCCTGAACCAGCCCACCACGAGTCAACCAATGCTGCACAAGGAAGCAGTGGGAGCACACAGGAAAAAGTCAGACTGCTGGTTTTGGCAAAAGTTTGTAACTAGATTAGCTTCATTATTTTGCAATACTGCATCTTCAGATACCTAAAAGCAGTTAAAATGACCATTTCTTGAACACTTTCTTGGCTTTACTGCTTGGTTTTGGCTGTGTTAACTCACATCTGAACGGACTGAGTAATCCAAGTAAATGACTATGTTCACCCTACATCACTACTATTTACCAATTGTTACAAAAGCAGCATTTTACATAACATGTAACGTTTACTCCTTTATTCAGTAACAGTCATGGTAGTCAGAATCACACCTAATATAGATTTGCCAAAGCAAACCCATGCAGTGCTACAGGCTGGGGTCAGAGTGGCTGAGAGGAACCTGGGGGTACTGGTTGATACTAGGCTGAACATGAACCTGCAGCGTGCCCAGGCAGCCAAGAGGGCCAATGGCATCCTGGCCTGCATCAGGAACAGTGTGGCCAGCAGGAGCAGGGAGGTCATTCTGCCCCTGTACATTGCACTGGTTAGGCCACACCTTGAGTCCTGTGTCCAGTTCTGGGCCCCTCAGTTTAGAAAGGATGTTGACTTGATGGAGCATGTCCAGAAAAGGGCAACAAAGCCGGGGAGGGGTTTGGAACACAAGCCCTATGAGGAGAGGCTGAGGGAGCTGGGGTTGCTTAGCCTGGAGAAGTCTCAGGGGAGGCCACCTTGCTCTCTCCAACTACCTGAAGGGAGGTTGTAGACAGGCAGGGGCTGGGTCTCTTGTCCCAGGCAACCAGCACCAGAAGAAGAGGACACAGTCTCAAAGCTGTGCCAGGGGAGGTTTAGGCTGGATGTTAGGAAGAAATTCTTCATAGAGAGCGTGATTGTCCATTGGAATGTGCTGCCTGGGGAGGTGGTGGAGTCGCCTTCATTGGGGGTGTTTAGGAGGAGACTTGACAGGGTGCCTGGTTGCATGGTTCAGTTGATTAGATGGTGTTGGTTGCGATGATCTCGAACGTCTCTTCCAAACTGGTTTATTCTATTGCCATAAGACTCCTACAAAACGCCTGTCTGTTGAAAATTCCCAGTCACTAGTGACTTGGAAACCCTTCAATTTTTCAGCCCTGGGAAAACACCCATCTTTTATTACAGTCACATGCAATATTCTATCAAGTCAGTCACAAAAGCTCATTTATTGAGGTGCAGTGCATTCAAAGTACAAGGCCAGAGGGAGACCTGCTATGTCAAGTGATAAGTGCACCTCCTAAACAATTAGTGGACTAGGACTATAAATATCCAGAGGCTGCAAAAACATGATGTTTGGGGCATTTTATGGAGGAGCCAAAGTGTGGCAAAATTGAACTGTGAAGTTGTTTGGGTTTTCCTGATATGGCACGTTGATTTTTCTCTTCTAGTGGCTGGGGCTATACACAGGCCTGCACTCCCCAGGGTGCTACCACAGTAAAGCACAAGCCGCTCTGTCTGCAAGAGAATTGAAACTGATGTGGTTGGTCATCCTTATTTTTAGTGTTTTTGGGTGAGAAAACAGAATGACTCAATTCTCCACCAACCTCAAAAAAGAGGAAGGACTTCACAACTAATTTTCTATAAAATCACGTTCAACATTTTTACTCTTATTTCTGCTCTTTAGTGTTTTAACTCTCTCTTCCACCATTAGCCTCTGACTGATATTATTCTAATCAACACTTAAACAGCTCACCATTCAAGTAAAGATTTCCCTCCTCATGGAAATTTCACAAGTCTTTCTTGTTTTTACTTAAAAGTCAGAGATTCTGGGCAATTCTTTTGGTTTAGGCCTGTATCAGGAACAGTGTGGCCAGCAGGAGCAGGGAGGGTGTACTCAGCACTGGTTAGGCCACACCTTGAGTCCTGTGTCCAGTTCTGGGCCCCTCAGTTTAGGAAAGATGTTGAGTTGCTGGAAGGTGTCCAGAGAAGGGCAACAAAAGCTGGGGAGGGGTTTGGAGCACAAGCCCTATGAGGCTGAGGGAGCTGAGGTTGCTTAGCCTGGAGAAGAGGAGGCTCAGGGAGACCTTCTTGCTGTCTACAACTCGCTGAAGGGAGGTTGTAGCCAGGTGGGGGGTTGGTCTCTTCTGCCAGGCAACCAGCACCAGAACAAGAGGACACAGTCTCAGGCTGCACCAGGGCAGGTTTAGGCTGGATGTTAGGAAGAAGTTGTTCCCAGAAAGAGAGATTGCCCAGGGAGGTGGTGGAGTCACCATCAGTGGAGGTGTTTAAGATTAAGAGACTGGATGAGGCACTTGTTGCCATGGTTTAGTTTGATTAGATGGTTTTGGGTGATAGGTTGGACTTGATGATCTTGAAGGTCTTTTCCAACCTGGTTAATTCTATTCTATGATTCCAGATTGTGATAGCTTGCACGGAAGACTCAATTGATTAACTACATTCACCTATGGCAGCTGGTATTTTAATCTGGCTTAGTCAAAGACTGAGGAACATATCATCACACTGCACTCAAGCAGGCATGTTTACACAGAGCCTTTTAGAAAGGACAACATTAACAGAATCACTTCCCCTCTCTCCAAGGGGCTGACACCAGTGCTAAGCTGCTTTAGTCCTTGAAAGTACCTCAGTTTCTTACACTTCACTTGCAGTTTTTCCATCTGTTACACAGTAATTCAACACTGAGTTCAGACTGGGTTCTGCTGACTCTTTCAAGAACCAGGACTTTTTGGCTGTCAAATGCCCATAAAAGATGACCTAATTTTGATTTGTACTTCGTTTTTGTTCAACACTGACATTGCAGCTCCTTTGAACTGCAATACTCTATACACCTGGCTTGCAATATCCTTTGACCACAATACACAAACAACACCAACACTGGTCCCTCCTAGCAATTACTGATTACTTTTCTGTCAGTTACTACCATTCCAGCTGTGTAAGATTGTAAATGCAGGTCTCAAAGGATGTAAGATTTTTTTGTTGGCTGGGGGGGGCTGTTTCTTGTTGTGTTTGATGTGTGTGGCTGTTTTTGGGTTTGTTTTCAAATCAGTATCTATTGCTCAGGTGTTACCTTAGTATCTGCACATGATGCTTCTAGCACACCTCCCAGGATGAAGTCTACAAATACAATTTGTCTTTCCACATTACAGAATAACCAGTGTATCCACTCTGTTGATCCAGACTTTATAGTTCTGCTTTATCAACACCAGAACAATAGAATGGTCTCTCTCAAAGAGATATTCCATGATTTTAGCATTCTACCACTTGGTTTACTCCCAAGTTTCAGTACCACTAAACCTCCTTAAAGAATTTCCAGCTATGCTTTCATGTTACTTGCACACTGATTATGTGTGTAATATACAGATGTAGACAAAGAAATGAAAGTTCCTATTCACATTCTCTATAGAGATGCAATGGTATTTCAGCTGTAGTAAGATAAAGGACAAATGAGCATGTCTATCATCAAATAATTTGTGAAGTTTTACCTACTGTAAAGGGACAGGATCATTACAGGTTTCCTTTAGCTACAAGCCTCACAAACATGAAGTCACTCAGTTGCTCCACATCAGACTAGCCTTACATCCTGAACTGTTAACAGTCTGCTGTGAGAGGAAAGAAGTATTCCTGTAAAATCAGCATCAGCTGTTCAGCTCCTGGAAAGCTCAAAGCAGAAAGTGCAACAAATAAATTTCCTCCTAGTTCTTCACATTCCTAATTGGTTCTTAATCACAATGAATGATTTCCTCCGATTCTGCTTGTTACTCAGAAATTCTTCTCTTTCCAGAATAGGAAGTCTTACCTGTTGGGTTTTTCTAAACTCTTCAAGTAGTTTTAAGGCCATATCATAATCTTTTAGTAAGTGGTATGCAATGGCATATCCAATCCAGGAAGCCCGTTGTGTGGGGCGCAGCTGAAGTAGCTGGTACCTCGTCTCCTTCAGTAAGAGAAAAGCAATTTCATAAGAGATGTTAAAGAGTCACTACACCTTTATCATGATTTATCACCTGCTAATGTTAACCATCTTTTAAAAGCTCCAGCCAATTTTTAAAAACTCTAACAGTCATGGGGAAAAGCAGCTCACTTCCCTCTCCTGAATCTGGGGGCTAAATTCTAAACCTAGGATTCTCGTGGTTTAGGTTCAGGCAGCAACTGAGCAGCATGTGGCTCACTCCTCCCCTCCTCCTCACAGTGGGACAGGCAAGAAAAAACAGAGGGCAAAGATAAAAGCTCATGGGTTGAGATAAGGACAGTTTACAGGACAACACAAGGAGAGATGTAGTAACAACAACAATTGCTTACCACCCAGAACCCAAGCCTGTTCCCAAGCCTTGAACCCTCTTTCCTGACAGGCAGCTTCCCCACTTGTATACTGGGCATGACATTATACGGCATCAAACATCGCCTTGGTTAGTTCAGGTCAGCTGTCCTGGCTGTGTTCCCTCCTCTTGGGAAAACTAGCTCTCAGCTGCACCCATGACAGGAAGCCATGGCACAGCATAAAATTTGTTGGGACACAAACACAGCTCTGAAATCTCAGAATGGGATTCCCATTAGAAAGCATGAGCTCACTGCCATTGTAAAAGCAGTACCAGCTTCATCACACCCAGGCACAAAGTACTCATACTGCTGCAGTACTTCTCAAACACCCTTTTGGAGTCAAATCAGATAACCAAGTCAGTTTCTCCCTTTTCATGCATTAGGAAATTCAGTGTCCTTAGCGAAGGGTATTAAGTAATGCTGAAGCCCATAATGCAGTCCTGTACTTCACACATAATAGGAGTTGGAAGAGGAGCAGGACTTATCCCTTTCACAACCAATCAGTTTAGCCATTTTCAAGTCACTAACATGAACATTTTCAAATAAACTCTAAGGATTTATGATAAAATCAGTATTGGAGTCCATGTGGCAAGTTTCCCACATACTCAAACATGGTGTTTCCCCCAAAAGACACCTCCAGTATATGCACGGGAAACACCATCTGCAGTACTTCACAACAGCACAATAAGCACTACTTCACTTGATAAACTCAGTGGAGGTAAGGATAAGACTTAGAACTAGTTTTATAAGGTGATGCAAGTCCATTCACAAGTGTACTTCCAGCTCTGTTCCCAACATTACCTGGAGCTTTGCTCTGCATTTCCACACTCTCCTTAACAAAATAGTGTGGCCAGCAGGAGCAGGGAGGCCATTCTGCCCCTGGACTCAGCAGTGGTTAGGCAACACCTTAAGTACTGTATCCAGTTCTGGGCCCCTCAGTTTAGGAAAGATGTTGAGTTGCTGGAACATGTCCAGAGAAGGGCAACAAAGCTGGGGAGGGGTTTGGAGCACAGCCCTCTGAGGAGAGGCTGAGGGAGCTGGGGTTGTTTAGCCTGGAGAGGAGGAGCCTCAGGAGAGACCTTCTTGCTCTCTACAACTCCCTGAAGGGAGGCTGTAGCCAGGTGAAGGTTGGTCTCTTCTCCCAGGCAACCAGCACCAGAACAAGAGGACACAGTCTCAAGGTGCAGCAGGGGAGGTTTAGGCTGGATATTAGGAAGAAGTTCTTCCCAGAAAGAGTGACTGGCCATTGGAATGGGCTGCCCAGGGAGGTGGTGGAGTAACCATCCCTGGAGATGTTTAGGAAGAGACACTTGGTGGCATGGTTTAGTTGCCAAGAGAGTGCTGAGGGATAGGTTGGACTTGATGATCTCAAAGGTGTTTTCCAACCTGGTTAATTTTATTCTATTCTAAAAGCTTAAACCACTTTTGAAACAGCAAGAGCAAGTAGCAACAGAATTACTACCAATAAAAGGCTTAATAATGGAATAAAAAGACAATACAAAAGGCAGTAAGTGAGAATGCAAAGAGAATACTTACTCTATATCCTTCTAAATCCCTCATCTGAATCTGCAACAGAGAGAGATCTCTCAGTATCTGCAGATTATCTTTATCCAGTTTGAGTGCATTCCGGTAACACTTGATGGCTTCATCGTATTTCTTATCAGAACGTTGTAAAAGACCATAGACATGCCAACCTAATGTACATTAAGGAAGTTACATTCACAGTTTTCACAAAGTCACTGCAATGCCTTTGTGTAACAGACAGCTTCATAACCCCCTTCAAGATCAACACCCAAATATGTTAAATCACTGCACCCAGACGTTACTGACATTTTTAAGTATTAAATGCTTCCAAATAAGCAGCAAAATATCATCTATTAAAAAATAATCTTCTGTTAAGCCACATTTATATCCCCCCCCATAACTGCAATACAAACTGATTCAGAGATGAACAGGCCTTCAAAGCTTGCATCAGAACTTCACACCCAGCCACAAGCTTCTGCAAAGGATATTGAAGGAAGCTTCATTAAAAAACTCTCCCTCAGATCTGTTTCTCAATTGTCAAAACATTTTCTCCTAGTCTTCACTCTCTCCAGACACTGGAGCTCAAACATCAGAAACAAGGAGGAGGAGACTTGCTAGGGTGCTTGGTTGCATGTTTAGTTGATTAGGTGGGTTGGATAATAGTTGGACACAATGATCTTGAAGGTCTCTTCCAACCTGGTTTATTCTATTCTAATTGGTATTTGGGTAGTGACTTAACATCTTAGGTGATCCTAAAATGTGGCAACAGTAAAAGAGGTTTGCCACTTCCCTAGCCTTTACCAAGTGATGGCAAGCGAAACTACTATGACAAACATGATCTACTGGCTACTCTGGAATTCAGTATCAGCCAGCTTAGGCTTACTGGAGAAGTAAATCTGCACAGACACATTGAGAGATGCTCTGTAGAGCTGTAACAGTACACTTCAACACAAAAAGTTGGAACTTCTTTCTTTGTCTAAGCTAGTTCTATGGATGCAACTTAAAAACAACATTTGTGCCTAATCAGATTCATACCAGCTGACAATTCCTCTGAATGCAGGAAACAAAACCCCTTTTAGTCTTAAGGTAAATTCTGGTAGGCAGTAAAAGTGATAAAAAGCCATCAAAAGCATTGCTTTTTTTAATTATCAAACTTATCTGTGTCCAGAAAGGAGGTCCCTTTAACATTCAACTCAAGTTAGATCCAAAATAGCACAGCTTCCTTCAGTATCTGTCTTCCAGACAGTTTTAAGAGCCAGCATTAATTGAAAACAAGAATTAGCAATGCTGACAAAGGCCACTCTGGAATTATTTTGGAATCAGAATCCCCCAAAACTGATTCTCTTCTCTCCAAGTTAACAGTGTAAGATTTCTTACGCAGATGAAGGTTGCTTTGGTATTCCTTAGGAGCTCAGCTTACAAGACCAAGAAGGTACTAATTATCTTTGATTGTTCTACCGAATACCTCCAGTAACTCAGGTATCTTACATACACTTAGGTCAACCTCAAGCTCCCAGGATACTTACTAGAGGAATGGTGTAAACAGCCATCCCTTTGTCTTAACTAGGTGGCCATCAAAAAGTGTGTCCTGTGACAATGAAGGAGGACTTTTTCTTTTCTTTTTAATATTAAAACCTCAAACACCTAACAGGGAGTTCACCCTGTAAAAATGCAACTCAAATGCACACAAAACAAGCAAGGTATTTTGTGTAAATCTGAAATGGCCTCCTGCCTGTGGCTTAAACAAAACATAGCCACTCCCAAAGCTCCTGGGTAGTTAAGTACTCCATAGGTATAAACTTCTGGAAGACAAGCTCAGAACAGAGTAGCAGTTATCAAGCCAGAACACCTAAACCATTATCTAAAAATCTAATAGCAAAACAAGTATTTAGGAGCACATACAGATGGATTTTTTTTTATACCCTTTTAAGAAAGAAGCAAGCTTTAGAAAAGGACAGATTTTACAAGCCATACCTATTCTCTGCAGAAAGTAGACATTTTAGAGGGTCTTTTCCTAAGAGATAAACATAAAAGGCATTTTTCTTAAGGTTTCTGCAAAATCATACAAAGGAAAACAAAACCTTATTCCAAGTATTTGGTTATCAATTAATATGCACTATGCACATCTCATTTCCTTTTGATTCTACATAGGCCCTGTTTATGTGCTACATAGTAGGCACTGATGCAGCAACAAAATCATACACATAGAAGTGAGAACTAGCACAACGATCAGGTCTTGTTTGACAAAGGATACAGACATGACTCTTTACATCATTACGAAGTCCTTTACGAACAAATTCATATGCTTCTTCCTTCTTCCCCAAGCAGTTCAAGGTCAGTCCTTTCATGGCAAGTGTTTCTGTAACAAACAGCACATACATACATTTCTCACTTCCCTTATGCCAGTTTCACAGTGCAGAATATTCTTTGAAGTTGTTACAAAGTCAAGTTCCCCAGTAAGTAATAAATCAGATCAGGAGAGCAGCCTTTCATTTAACTGTCTTCAGCTGTGTAAGTATTCCCTTTCCTAAAACTGGTCTTAAAGACCACTGCAGAGGATCATACAGAAGTTCCTAACACAGACAACACAAAATTCATTCACAAAAGCCATCTGACTGTCTTTAAGGCAATTAACAGTAAGATGAAACAATTTTTAGAGATCTTGTCAATGTTTGTATTAAAAGTTCCAGGTAAGCAGAACAAGAAAATAAGATTTATTAGGTTGTGCTACACCACAAAAACACACATCTGTCACAGTCAGCTCCTCTATTAAAGGTTGCTTATAAAGTATTAGTTAAGAGAATATTTCCTGCTACAGTATTTCAGGGGTAAGCAACCTTCTCAAAGGAGTAGCATTTTAATTAGAAATATGAGAGGCACAAACTTCCAGATATAATGGTATGATACTGCTCCCCCTCCCCCCTCACTCTTCAGGTGAGGCTGTGGGAAACAGGTTACATGTAATGCATGCACTGACTGAAAGCTGTAGCTGTTCTAGACCTTTTCCCCCCTAAACAAGAGACCACTTAGTCATGGTCCCTACCAGGAAATTAATCTGATTTTCTTCCAACTGCAATCTTTTCCCCAGTATTAATGGCAACAGCTCATCATCTCAATACCACCTTTAACAGCAGTTGAAAGTTTCACTGAGACACCTGTTTAAGACCATTTTCTGCAAAAGCACACCTAAAAAGAATGATTACCAAAAAGAGACAGAAGGTTTTGTGTGTGGGGGGTTTGTTTGGTTTTGTTTTGTTTTTAATTGTTCTACCCCCATGCTGTAAGACCAGAGAAAGTTACAATGATACCTTACCAATATTAAGAAGCCTGAAAAAAGAATACCCCCACTGTAGGAAGGAGGGCAAGCTACTCCTATGTTCACATATCAGGAAGATAACTGTCCAGCCACAGCCATCCATCTGTTTACCACCTCCTCAAGCTCTCAGTTCTTTTTCTCTGAAGCTATATGTGACATCAGTGCAGCTTCACATCAGATCATTAGTTTAGTTCTGCTTCAGATTGCTCCAGGCTTTGCTCTGAAGCTTGAAAGCCATTATTGGCTCAGAGCCCAAGTAGTATGTGGACTGCCAAGTCAGCTAACTGTCCTGGAAAAGTTTGAGCTAGCAAGAGCAGAAAAGACAGATGTACACCAATACATATTAAAAAAACCATAAGTGCTAGTAGACAAATGCATTGGGTCACAGCAGGGCAAGTCACTCCATATCTGAAGCAACAAGAACTGTATTTTTGTCTTTAGGGAAGTAACAGCAGACAGAAAGAAGCACAAGAAATGTAAGTTGAACATTTTGTCAACACCTGGCAGCATCAAATAGGACACAGTATGTGAACATTCAGTGTTATATAGCTTCAACAGGAGACAGACAAGATAAATATCGCTGTCAGAAAGATGAGCTCAACCATGCAACAGAAACAATACAGTAAAGACAAAGTATCTTATTGAGGATTAAGTTTTGACAGATGTAAACAAGCAACAGTTTGCTGTCCTGCTTCCCACAATATTTATCAGAACAGGGTCTCTTGATTTCGTCTTCAAGTTCTAGCTGCAACAATATTTCACTTAACTTCACTCCTTTGAAGTGACAATTTGGTATGCAGCACAGAATTTGAGAGTATGAATTTCACCAAAAAGGCAAAATTCGTAATACATTGGCAAAATATCTTCACATGAATAGTAAGGGGAAAAAAGGCTGGAGATGCTATTAAACAGGAATACAAAACATCATCACATAAGCATTCTGACCCAGAAACCTAGAAAGGCATCCTGCTTGGAAGCTTCACTGAAAGTGTGCTTCCACCATATATTTTTGTCTTCAGCATCCTACCACACTGGAGTTTTTGACTCAGCTAGGGTGGGAATTTGGTCTACATGCACAAAGACTGAAAATACAGAGTAATTGCTCAGTCATTAGGACTGAATCATACTGAGACAAAGGCTCCTTCCTTTCTTAACAGTATGGAATAGACTGATCACATTTAAGCTAATGACAGGAGGGAAAAAGAAAATACAGTCTTTTGAATCTGCAGTTACCTCCATGCTCAGCAAATTTTGGGTTAGAGAGGATCATCTTGCAGAACTTGAGTCCATTTTTGTACTGTTTCTGTTCGTAACATTTCTGGAAAAAAGATGGAATACAATCACTGACATGTAGGTAAAACCAGAGTACTCTTGCAAGTGTAGCAGTTCTTTCAGTGAGGTATAGTAATCAGATCACTAATGAGCTCTAGGTGAATATAATTACTCATATTACAGTGCCTTTTTCATCATTCAGAACAGTATCTGCCCTCATTTACATGCAGCCAACACTCTACCTCAGAGTCTTCTTTTTGTAAGAAGTCAGTAATTCCTTCTCAACAGAAATAGGAAAGGCAAGTAGGAATGCCTACCTCAGTTCAGAAACTCTGAAGATAGAGAACCAAGTTGGAAAGCTTGGCTCAACAGAACTTTTGCAAAGAGTCAAGTCTAGAAGAGTGACAACATTTTTCAGCATTCCTTTTCCCTGGCCTAGTGACCTTCAAGTAAGAATCTCAGAGAGAAAACTTGCCTTCTTGCCCATATAGTTTTGGGAGGGACAGGGAAACCATGAAGTAGGATAGACCCAGTGTAACCTCAAAAAACTCTACATGTTTATTTGAAGAGGGAGAATTTAACTGGGTGTTAAAAAACACCCAATTTCTAGCTGGAGTAGTACAGCTAAGGGCTACTTCTAGCTTTATTTAGGGCACCATTTATTTAACCCCTAGGGAAAATGGCAAACAATACTGTCCAACTATGGAAACACAAAGCAGGGGGGAAGCCCCAGACAACCAAAACTTAACTCTTAAGAACCTGTGTCCCTTTTCTTCTTTTAAAAAAAGATATTACCTGACATTAATAAATTCATAAGGTCTTCACAATTTAAAATCAATTACTGATCACTACAGTTGAACACTGTAAAGCAAGGTCAGTTAAAGGTATGCTTGTGTCAGTTACCACAAAAGCAACTTAAGGTCATTTAAACTTCTTAACTTGAAAGGAAAAAACCAAAAACCCCATGTCAACTGAAAATGCTCTCAAGTTAAGCTGACAAGGTATATTGTCCTCTTGTAATTTCAATAGCTGTTCTCAGGAGTATGTAATTTCAGTTATGTGTTTGAGTACTTCAACTGTCTCTTACAGATCACTTTCATTCCATTAGTCTTCCAGGACAGGGGTTAAAATCTGTGTCAAGTAAAGGCAGTGTTCTGCAGTCCTTTGCAGTCACAATACATCATTACCTTGTCTCTGTGGGTACAAGCAGTGCAAAAACATGCCTATGCTCACTTGTGGATAATTAGACAAGGTGCCAAAATAAGGGTCAGTGGGAAGAGGCTTAACTGCAGACCGTTTTTATGTCCTTGCTGCCTGAAACTCAAGACACTTGCAGTTAACCATGATTAAGTAGAGACTAAATCACAGAATTTAGAGCCAGTAGAAACCTTTGGAGATCACCTAAATCACCCACAAAACAAAGGACAGCAAACCTTGGTATTAGATCAAGTTGCTCCACCTGGCTGACTTCTGGCAAGACAGCCAGGGAGCTCGTATCAGAATCAAACAGTTAATACCCTGGCAATTAACCTTTGAAGAACAGCAACAAAAAGCACTGAAAATTTTAAACCTAGGACTAGTTTCCACACCTTCACCTGAAATAACCCAGGTTGCAGCTGTATTTGAAAGTTTCCTCTAGGGGAAGGCTTTTTTGTTTGGGTTTTTTTTGGCTTTTTTTGTTTGATGGTTTTCTTTCTTAACATAGATAAGGAGTCTTTTGCCATGACTTAACACCAGCTATCAATTACACACCCCACAGCCGCTTGCTTGCTGTCATGACCCAGTGGGATGGGGAAGAACAGCTGAGGAGGGGAAAAACAAAGGCAAAACTCTTGACTCAAAATAAAAACACTTTAATAGCACAGAAAAGGGAGAACTATGGAATAAACAAAACAAGCAATGCACAATACAATTGTTCACTACCCACTGACCCATGCCCAGCCAATCCCTCACAGTTTTCATACTGGGCATCACATCATGTGCTATGGAATATCCCTTTGACTTGTTTGGGTCAGCTGCCCTTCCTATGTCCCCTCCCAACTTCTCGTGCACCTTTGGCCTCCACCATTGGAGAGTCACTGACTTAGAATAAGCACTCCTTAACAACCACCAAAATCAAAGTGTTAAAGATTATTCTCATTCTAAATACAAGAAAAGAAAAGGAGTAGTACACCAAATTCTAGGAGGAAAATAACCCCAGCCAAAACCAGGACAGCTTTCTAAATTTATTCAGGTACAGCTAAAGAAGTAACAGAATAGTGCACATTCACCCATGATTCTACAACCCCTATGAATTTAAGTGAAACTCCAAATACGCAGCAACACTTAACCATAGAGCAGAAGCTATTCAAGTCAACTGTGCACTTAAAATAGATTAACTACTTGAGGAAAATCATATCTACTATACTTGTGTTGACATTTTTATCTTAGAGTTCAGTCTCAGGCCTAGAATAAGAACTGAACTTCGATATAATTATAGACATATGAGACTTTTTGGAAGACAAACAAGGAAACATTTTCCAAAGGCTAACAGATGGATGAAAGAGAGAAGGTAATGCTCTACACCAAGAGAAGCAAAAGTTCAACATGCAAGTTGCTTGGCTTGCTGATAGACAAATAGCAATAAATGTCAATAAAGAGGTGAGATCAAAACCCAGCACATCATTTCTTGCCCATATGGTAGTTGCTAATTAAGGCTGTCTACAGAAACAATGAATCAGTACAAAATTTGGCAGCATGTTTCCAGGGCTCAGTATTTGGGTCTGTTCTTTTTAGCAAGGACATCAAGTGCATCCTCAGTTAATAGCCTCAAATTTGAAGAAGCTAGGTTTAGATTAGACATTAGGAAGAGATTCTTCCACATGAGGGTGGGGAGGCTCAGAGAAGTTGTGAGGGCTTCAACCCTAGAAGCAAAGTCAGGTTGGATGGGACCTTGAGTAAGCTGGTCTAGTAGAGGCATCACCGCCAATGGCAGGGCAGTTGGAACTAGATCTTAAACTAGATGACCCTCTACTACCTGGTTCCAGGCAGGATGTTACCTCCTCTGGCAAACAGGTCATCATAGTTTATTTCCTTTGGCAACACTAATCCACTTATAGATCTTGCCATAAAATTAAGCTAGACATCATTTTATACCTGTTCAGTTAAGTACCAGGTGCCTTCTAACACAGAAGAAATAGGAATAGCCCCTAGGACGTAACTGTAAAAAAACATGGAGAGCAAAAGGAGACTTTAATCCTGTATTACAATGCTTTGGTGCTTCTACTTAGAGAACTGCCATTCACAAATTCTAATTCACTTTTGTACCATGCCTGCTTTTTTTTTAAAGCTACAAAGGTCCCTTCCATTACTAAATATCAGAGTCATGGATATGAATGATTTGCTAACATCACTTATAAACCAGAAGGACCTCTAAGTCATTTATATGTAATTTAAGTTAAACTATTTGCAGCATCACACATTACTATGTGGTTAGTAAAGCCACCACAGAGAGTGGTGGTGAATGGTGCCACATCCAGCTGGCAGCCAGGCACTAGTGGTGTCCCCCAGGGATCAGTGCTGAGCCCCATCCTCCTTAATATCTTCAGTGATGATCTGGATGAGGGGATTGAGTCAGTCATCAGCAAATTTGCAGATGACACCAAGTTGGGAGCAGTTGATCAGTTAGAGGGCAGAAGGGGTCTGAAGAGGGACCTCAACCAACTGGACAGATGCACAGAGTCCAACATGATGGCATTCAAGAAATCCAAGCGCCAGGTGCTGCACTTTAGCCACAACAACCTCATGCAGAGCTACAGGCTAGGGTCAGAGTGGCTGGAGAGCTGCCAAACAGAAAGGGACCTGGGGGTGCTGATTGACAACTACCTGAACATGAGCCAGCAGTGTGCCCAGGTGGCCAAAAAGGCCAGTGGCATCCTGGCCTGTATCAAGAATAGTGTGGCCAGCAGGAGCAGGGAGGTCATTGTACCCCTGTACTCCACACTGGTTAGGCCACACCTTGAGTCCTGTGTCCAGTTCTGGGCCCCTCAGTTTAGGAAAGATGTTGAGTTGCTGGAAGGTGTCCAGAGAAGGGCAACAAGGCTGGGGAGAGGCCTTGAGCACAAGCCCTATGAGGAGGGGCTGAGGGAACTGGGATTGTTTAGCCTGGAGAAGAGGAGGCTCAGGGGAGACCTTCTTGCTGTCTACAACTCCCTGAAGGGAGGTTGTAGCCAGGTGGGGGGTGGTCTCTTCTCCCAGGCAGGCAGCACCAGAACAAGAGGACACAGTCTCAAGCTGCACCAGGGGAGGTTTAAGCTTGAGGTGAGGAGAGAGTTCTTCACTGCGAGAGTTGTTTGCCATTGGAATGTGCTGCCCAGGGAGGTGGTGGAGTCACCATCCCTGGAGGGGTTCAAGAGGGGACTGGACATGGCACTTGGTGCCATGGTTTAGTCATGGGGTCTCTGGTGACAGGTTGGACTTGATCTTTGAGGTCTCTTCCCAACCTTGGTGATACTGTGATACTTCTACAGACTGTCTCCCTAGACAAAGCATGTCACTTCAAAGAAGTCCTGTATTGAGAAAACAGCTATGATTTTCACATACTGAATACACGATTTAATACACAGATGGGCAATTTCATGGCAGAGAAGCCATGGCTCATTATAGCACTCAGACATGAGCACTCACTTCTGAGAGGGTATCTAACAAAAATCTCTGCTGGCTGCTCAAAGAGACTGCAGTCGCAGCAAACAACTCCCTTCACTAGCTGTCCCCAGTACCCATGAATGCACACAAATGACATGACAGTATTTCATAAGCCACTTTCATCCAAAAGCCAAATAAAATGTAGTATCACATCAGACCAAACAGTAGTATTATGCATAGCAACCATGCTTCCTTGATCAACCTAAATAGCCCAAGTTGTTTAAGAGGGTGTATGACTACAACAGACCTGCAACAATGAAGTTCAAACCAAATGAGACACTGAGCATGCATAAAAAGGGCTTACAAGAAAGATGAGGACAGACATTCTAGCAGGGGCCTACTGTCAAAGGACAAGTAGCAATGACTTTAAACTAAGCAAGGGTAGATTTAGGCTAGAAGCAAGAACTTTGTGGGTGGTGAAAAAATGGCACAGGTTGCCCAGAGAGGTAGTAGATGCCCCATTCCTGAAAACCTTCAAGGTCAGGCTGGAAATGACTCTGGGCAACCTGATGTAATTAAAGATGTCCCTACCTCTAACAGGGGTGTTCGACTAGATGACTTTTAAAGGTCCCTTCCAATTCAAACTATTCTATGATTCAACATGCAATTTTCTTCAGTAACAATACCATAATTTGGAAGTTAGTTTTCTTGTCCCCTGAAAATTACTTCTCAAACTAATTCCAAAGGACTAACAGCAATTTAACACTATTCTCAGATCCTGCCTGTACAGCCCATGCTCTGTTAATACAGGCCTGCACATCAATAGGCAGCCTCATGAGAAATATGCTGGACCATCAGAAGCACCCATAAGAAAAAGCATTTAAACTGATTAACCCTAAGTAGTTAAAAAAACCAAACAGCTTAAAGCTTTATTAGAAGAATGTAATTTAAGTTTCCTGTACTTCCATATAACCCTGCTTTGAGACCTCTCAGCACTTGACAGTTTTATTCTTGCCAAGAAGTATCTTCTCTCATTGCCAAGATTTCGGTGCAACACCTAAGATTAAAATTATTTAAATGAATCCTAGGTTCTCAGTGCTTACATCTTTAATTTTTAAAACAGTATCTACTGTGTAATGCTGATAGGGGTGCTGGATAAGGAAGAAACTCAAGAACTAAATGTGGAACATCTGAGCCTAGTAAAAAGAGCAGGGTTTATACACCAAGCCCTATGGAAAGAAAGCTAACAGCCAGTTGTGCTGGAAATCTGCCCATGCCATAATGGCAATCAAGTTCAATAATAAAAAAAACCTGAAAAGTTACCACTGATTGTGATTCTTAGCAGCAGCTTGTCCTGGGAGTTACCTGGCATGTATTCGGGTGCTGTTCATATCAATACACATTTCTGACCCAAACCAGGTACAATCTATAGAAGAATATCAGCATACTGTCACTATTCTTAACTGACATTTAAGATCTGGATCTTTTGAAGTCTTCCTTGTTTTACTGCACATCTATAAACCAAGGCCATCTGCATCTAACAGATAATCCATGTTTCTTCACAGCAGCTGAGCACATTAGTTATACAAGAACCTTAGTAAGATTTTAGGCAGAACTCAGTATATGCTGTTCCTATGCTAGTAAATAATAATTACCACATTATTCAGCAGTCTGATAGCAAGGTCTCACACAATCTTGCTTGAGTGATATGCAATTAAGCTCCAAAATAGTTCAGCATCTGTGTTGGAAATGGTCCCTCTCTATCAAGAAATATTTGGATACTTTGCATTACTGACACAGGAAAGGAAAGCATTATGAGATTATCCAGTCTCAGAAAGACTGCATACCTCTGCATGAGGTTTCCCCAAACAACAATCCTCCCTCCCCACTGATTTCAGTTAACTTAAGTTTGAGAGAACACACAAAAAGTATCAGCTGGAAGCAGCTTCAGCTCACACAGGCTAAGTAGTTCATTACTGCCTTCCAACTCTCATAGCATCTTAGATTTCTAGTCCCGAGACAACCCTTGCAGAGCATCAATATGGCTATTCTCTCTCCCAAACCCTACTGGTATTCTGCATGTGCAGCCACCAGTCCTCCTCTCTGCCAGTAACAGTGGTTAACCTCACCAGTCAAAATGAAGAGTCGAGGAAGACAGCCTAGCCCCAGCCTTGCTTGCTTCAGTTCTCAAAATGGAGAGGCCACACAGTTCTTTCCCAGGCCTGGGGATATGGCAATGAACAACCATGCTAAGTCAGACCACAGTGACAACTCAAAAGTACAAATTGTCACAGTAATACCTAAGCTTTCACTGTCATTCTCTGAACCCAAAAATATGCTTTCCTTTGATGAGCTTTCCCCAGTTAAATTCAAATCCACAAAATACACAAAACATATCAAGAGCAAATAATCTTGAGTACCATTACATGACATGTACAGGAGAACCTGGTGATCAAGGTCCAGGCAGCATAGGTTTATAACAATGAGGTCCTGCCTGACCAACCTGATGCCCTTCTATCACTAGGTGACCTGCTTAGTGGATGAGGGAAAGGCCAGAGACATAATTTAGCTGGCCTTATGTTAAACCTTTGACACTGTTTCTTACATTGTCCTGGAGAAACCAGCTGCTCAGAGCTTGGACAAGCACACCCTACACTGGATTAAAAAAAAAATGGCAGGATGGCTGAGCCCAAAGAAATGTGACAAATAGTAAAATTCAGTCGGCAGCCAGTCAGTAGATGTGTTCCTCAGGGCTCGTGGTGGTAGGGCCAAACAGGCCCAAGAAACCCAGAACAAGTCCTGGCACATCCAGGCTTGATCCTCTTCTCCTCTCCCCCCTGCACAGGAAAGAGACAACCTAAGCATCAGAAAGACTGGTCAACACACACACTGCCCATGCTTCACCTAGACTAGGTTTATGTCTTCACATAATATGGTCACAGCCTGCTGAAATGCCATTGTACTGGTTGCCAATTGGCCAAATTGATCCTGGGGTAAATGACAAAAGCAATAAAAAGCAAAGCCAAATTGTAAACAAGGTGCCTTGCCTTAGATCTGGGAAGACAAGCCACAAGCCTTGTAACTCAAACTTTGCCATGCTCCAGTTTAGCTGGAAAGATGCAAGCCCCTTTGCATAAGCTGCACTGAAACCATAGTCAGCTTCTTTGTGTCGTACAGCCCAGGAGCAGACAGGAGTGTCTTGCTGTCAAGAAAGGACAAAGCCCAGGTGAGCCAAGACCCCAAGAACCGTCCCCCTGCAGCGGTAAGTGACTTCCAGCCTAAGCACATGCTTCTCAAACGCACATCTCTCAGCAATGTGCCAAGAGAAACAGGTTGTTGTCCAAGAGCCTGAAAACCCCAGACAGCCTGGGAAGCTTCAAGAGCCACCTGCTGTCATGCTACAGCCAGCCTGGCCATTGGGACAGTGAGACAAGCCAGTCAGCAACCAGCGCCTGAGAGCACCCCAAAAGCCATTTACTGGCTAATGTACAGCAGCAACACCCCTTTATGTGGGTGGAATTCCCACTGTCCCGTGTAACCTATACTATATTGCAGAGAATTCCAGAGAAATAATATTTTGAGTAATTGGTTATCTCTATAAAACCCTTGGTAAAAGGTTCTGTCTTAATCTTGCCGTTTTGGCAAGGTCCCTGTCCAGTCTCCTCCTAGTGGAGAAGAGGTAGATTCTCTTTCCCAGTTCACTTAATGGTGTTTAAATCTTTACTATTGCCTATATACTGTACACATCCATTGTAAATACACTACAGCTGTACACCATACCTATTAATAAGTTTCTGGTCATTTTTTCACATAAATAATTTTATTAATATCATATTAGCCTTATTAATAATTCATGGCCCATATTCATAACAGCTCAGTACTAGGGCTTGCTCTCTTTAATACCTTTATCAATGATCTGGATAAGGGCATTGAGTGCACCCTCAGTAATTTTGCAGATGACACCACATTAAGCAGGAATGTTGATCGGCTCAGAGGTAGAGAAACTTTACACAGGGATTTGGACAGGCTGGATCAATGCATTAAGGCCAGTGGTGTAAGATTCAACAAGGTCAAGTGCTTGATCCTGCACTTTGGTCATGACAATCCCCATGCAATGCCACAGGCAAAGAGAAGAGTCCCTGGAAAGCTGCCCAGCAGGAAAGGACCTGGGGCTATTGCCACATCTCAGGTGAAACTAAAATTTGCCTAGCAAGACCTTAGACAAAGACAGTGCTCTGTAAGATAGTGGAATGGCATCTGTGAACAGTTCAGGGAATGAAGTTTCTGGTATCAGCACTGTTTTGTGATACTTGGTACACAGAAATCTTCATGGTTTAAAAGAAGTTGCCCTTTCATTTAAGTTTCTTAGAGCAAGTTCAAGGCAACTACCAAGGGAAGACTTGAACTTTACATCAGTCTTCCATAAAAGATTTCAGTGATTCTGGATCAGGCCACAGAGGTCAGACCCACCTGGTACAGGCCACTACAGGTAAGATACAAGTGTTAGGTGCATAAGGAGAGGCTTACGAGTAAGCCAATCAGTATTACTTTCTCAGCTTCCACTTATCTGTGCCTCCCCAATCCTCCAAGACAAAGGGTGCTACCTTCACACACAGAAAGTAAAAGGGCTTTCCCCCCACACACAAAGTGCCTACAATTTGTAATAGCTGCTACATCTTGCAGCAAATGGTTCCACAAAATAACTACCATTTTCTTAAGAACTTTATTTGGAGCCTGCTACTTTACAACCACCATTTCTACCACAGTTAAACTAGCATGATAGCTGGAAAACAGGTAAGTCACTGCCTCTATAGATGGTTCATCATTTCAGAATCTTCTGTTACACTAAGGTCTCTTCCACCCTTGGTGATTCTCTCTCCTTCAAGAAGGTAATTTCATACTTGCATTCATCATCTGAGTAGACTCAGGGGCAGAGAGAAGAGGGGCTCAGGGAAAGCAGCAACACACAGACTTGTAGTGTACTTGAACGGTGGCATAACATTTCTTTACTCTGGATTCACCAGCTTTCAATTATTGTACAGAGAAATTGTTTGAACAGAACTTCAAAACCACCTCAAAGTCTCAAATCTTAGGAGCAATCCAGCTTATAGATTGTGCTAGGCCTACACTAAACCAGGGTTTCCAAGCCTAAAATTAATATATAAACAATTTTACTTGCCAAGGCTCAACTTAATCCAGAATCATGAAGTACTTCTGCATGTTTTCAGGTGGCCTTCTTGTGCCATGAGTAGTTGAGCACAACTTAACTCTTCTTGCAGTTCATTGCTTGTTCTGTTAAATATAATCAGAGGCAATGAAGAAAAAAAAATCCAGAAAAAAAACAAAATGAGACTTTACTCTAAAATTTTTATTCATATGGGAACTTTTAAGACCTGAGTAAACAAACAACTGTCATGACTCCATGGAATCCTGCTTTATGAGCCCTTCACTCTGACATTCACAAATCCTTTGGGGGGAAAAAAAAAAAGGCAGCAAGTGTATTTGCTTAGTGGAAAAAAGTCTTCTCCAAATCAGACTCCTTCAAATCACAGACAAATGTGAAGCATGATATTCCCTTATGAAAGTCTTACTGACTCTTGCCATTATTCTGTTACCGAGACTCCCAAAGTCTGTCATTTTTAATAGTTTGCAGGTGGTCAGCCACCCTCACCACCTCTTCTGAAAGTTGGCATCAAGGGAACTCCTCCTATACTGTGCCTCCTTAGTGGCACAAGTCACAACCACACCACAAATTAGTCTTAATTACAGCCCATTTTCACTGCCAGTCCCATACTCCTGTCTTTAAAGGAAGGGATCCTCAACAGACGCTTCAAATGTCCACTACTCCAGCAGTGGATTACAACAGTGGATTCACTATGTTACTGTGTTAGTGCTTCCCAAATGAAATAAGTATCATACCTTTCTAACTGAGTTTAATAGTTTGGTAGCTCTCTCATATTGTTATTAGAAAACCAACTATTTGCATACTTATAATCCATTACTTATTCATTAGAATGTTATGAATTCACTTGGAATTTTATAAATATGAATTAATTTCATTAACTCCTACAAACACTTGCATATCTCAAGGAAAAAGCCTCTTAAGATTATAATGTGTGTGTGTATATATATCAGAGAACAAAAAGGACACTACAGAAGAGCTTCTCAGAGATGGGGCACTTCAGGTAATTTCTAAGACATCGTCATCCAAAAACATGGAAGATACATGCCCTGAAGAACCATGCAACAGCAATTCACTACTACAAAGGGATATACTTGTAGACTGTGTGTTAAATTACTGAACTCAAAGGAGAGTAAATATCTAACTGGTCTCGCTAAGAGTAATGCCTTATCTGAAGAGGTACTAGGACTCTCTCATAGTAGGATGAAATAGTCACAGGATCATAGTTCCTCAAGGAAAACATGTGCAATTAAAGCAAACCTCATTTTATTCAATAACAGTATATGGAACTCACTGAGAAATCAAATTATTATTTACATGCATGATACTATCCATAGTTATATTAGGAATGGAATAAAGAGCAGACAACACTATATGATACTACACAGACCCCAATAATTACTGCAAGACACTAAACATTTCTTAAGGACAGAAACAATTTGGCAAGTAAGCCATGAACGTATGACAATCCCATCACTTCCCTCTAAAACACACAGAAGGACTACATCCATGCCCTGTCCAGAAAGAGACAACTTGATTCTATAAAGTGAGAACTCAAACACTTTTAAGATGAGGCAGTTTATAATTTGGGTTCTTGAGGGAAAAAAAAAGAAAGAAAAATCAAAGCTGCTTAAAATGAACAGTAGCCTGAAGGCAAGCTTGCAACTGTTAAATACACAGAGAAAAAGATCTGCCTAGGTTTACTAGAAGTAAACATCTAATGCACATAACCAAGCTTCAGTGTTAACAAGAAGCATATTTAAGTGACCACGTGTATGTGTTATTTTAGATTGCATCTGCCCCATTCACTTAAAAGTCACATGACTGAAGACTGATTTTAAATGGCAAGAAACACACCAGCATTCCTGTATTCTCCTTTATAGAGGTCTTTCCTTTCATAAAGGGAGAGCCAGGAAGCATTCAAACACTTCCTCCATGCCTTCCGTGAGACTGAAGTAAAAGAAGCTGAAGCTGCTTCGCCCCTGTAGAAGTAAGGCTTAAATAAAATAGATCTAGAAGTCAGGACAGTGAGGGAGGAAAAAAAGAGCTCCAGCACTACCTTACAGTAGCACTGAGAAACCAGAACCTGCGGGGCAATCCATGTTAGTTCCCTAATAACATCACAGTGGGTTTTAAGTCAGCTTGTTCAAGAACTGCCAAACACATGGGCACAAAAAATTATGTGGCTTAAAGGCTTCTTGATCAGACTTTACAGCTTACACTGCGGTTCATGAGGTTACACTAGTTGGGGCAGCTCTTTAAGTTCGGTCTGCTCTTATGCAGGCATCTTGTTCTGACTGTGGATGAAGTCTCACACATTACATTCACACAAAGTCACTGCCTTCTGAGCAATTCTCATCATCGCCAGATGAGTTTGCCCATTTCATAACTGCAAATGCCCTACAGAGTGTTTGTAAAAATACTTGGTCTTACTGTACGAGTAGCTCCCTCACATCTGTTCCAAGTGATTAAACCACTACATGCTTGCAAAGTCCTATTATACAGCCTCCTACATAATCCCCTCGCCAATTTTTAAAATGCCCACAGTGTCCCTAGTAATTTCAAGTATTCTGGCAGTGCTAAAGCAGGCAAAGGCCACTTCAGTCAGAGACCCTTCAACACTACACTCCATACAACTACACTAAAATGCTCTGTAACATGTCAGGCAAGCAAAGGGTTTGTACTATTTAGACATTCGCATTCCAGAATGAGGGCACCATGAAGTCAGATCTAAATACAAAGAGTAATAATAAGCTTCAATAAGTATCAACACATGAAGTGACAAGGCAAGTAGTAAGCTTGTGATTAACACTTCAGGAGCTGCAATTAGCCACTACACAGCACTGATTAGTCTCAGAAAGCAAGTAACTTTCTGTTAAAATTCCCTTTCAATTAATTTTATGCATCTCTTTTTTCCCCTAACTAAGCATTTATGTTTTATCCACTACCTAAAAAAAAAAAAAAGTGTCTACAACATGACCTCCAGAAAAGCTCCTCAGTATTTCAGTTGGAAAAAAAAAAAATGCAGAAGTGCTACTGTGAACTTGTTTGCTACTAGTAAGAATAATCACTTAACTGTTCTAATATTAGTCATTTATTTTTAGCAGAGGGAAAGAGGAGTGCTAGAATGACTTACTAAGATGCATACCATAAGCATGTAGTAAGCAACAAATCACCATTAAGAGCCAACACGTCTTTTAAAATCTACACACTACACAAAGCAAGTGAAAAATAGCTTTGAAGCACCTGCTGAGAAGTACCACCTATATAAGAGCACACAGGCTTACACATGGTGTTTGTTTTGAGCTCAGCTTCCTGAAGCCAAAATGCTCACCTCTCGAATATTTTTTTTTCATTCAACTAGCCAAAAAAATTTCCACTATAACTAAAGAAATCCATGTCTGTCAACAGATTACCCCTGGTGCTGCATAGACCTCCTCTGCCTGCAGAGTAGCAAACCGGCACAAAATGCCTCAACTTTACTGAGGCAAGAACTTCTTCCCATAAATAATTCACACTATAAAATCCACTGTGTTTGAATATAAACTTAGTGAGCTCTTCCTTTAAAGTCACCTCACAAATGCTAAATGTCCGTTGCATCACTGTCTCAAAAAGCTGATGCAGTACAAAAAAATAATCGCCAAAGCAGCCCAGCGCATAAAAGTTGAAAGAACTCTTCCAAAGGGCACAGAGTCAAGACACTTGAATCCATCATACTTTTTCAGCTATGCTTACGACTGCTAGGTGAACTAGCTTTAATCTAATGGCTGTGTCAGAACTGACGTTCTTGTTGAAAATTAAGTACCCATGGAAATCAACTTAGTAACGCCAAATCCCGGCTACGTTTACGCCGTGCTTCGAGGTCTTCTTCCTGAGCGCGGTGACAGGGGTAGCAGGCGACTGCAGAAAGCAGCACACCAACCCCCGCAGCAGACCCTCAGTGTACGGCAGGCAGAAGAGGGGTGACAATCCCCCCACCCAGCCACCGTTCCCAGTCGTCCTCAGGACGGCTCAGAGCGCGGGCAATGGTCCGCCTCCGCCGGCAGGGCCGCCGCCCGCTTGCAGCGGGAGGGACCGAGAGGACGGAGCGGCGAAGGCGCGCTGCCGAGCCCCACAGCCGGAGCGCGCCACAGAGTTAGCGTCGCAGGCGGCGAGGAAGGCGAACCGCGGCCAGCAGCGCAGCGGCGGGTGGCTCACTGTCTCTCTTTCCCGCCCTCGCCCGGCCGGGGGCGACACCAACCCTTCCCGGCCCCCCCCTCCCTCAACAAGAGAGGGGGCTCGCCCGGCCTGCTCGGCGGGCCCCAGACAAAGAAAGGAAACGGGAACGAACCGAGGCGAGGAGGCGGCAGCAAACGCAGATCGCCCCAGAGCGAGCGCGGCCACTACATCCCTTTTTCACTCAGCCGAGCTAACTCCGGCAGCGGGCGAAGTAACCTCATGTAGTAACCCCAGTCGGAGGGCATCGAGCGAGACCGGTGTGCAAGAGAAAAGACGAAGGAAAAACAGCGGCAGAAAGAAGAGAGAAAAGAACGGGGCCGGTGGCTCACCAGGATCCGCTTGAAGAGGTTGCTCTCCTTGGGCGGCAGCGGCACGGACGGCATGGTGCGGGCGGCCCCAGGGCAGGCACGACTGGCGGGAGGGAGGGAGACTGGCAGGGGTGGGGGCGGCCCGGGAAATGCGGCCGGGCTGCTATCGGTATGATGGAAGGGAAAAGGGGATACGAGGAAAGGAAAACCCCAAACTCGACGTGGGTAGTGGCGGCGCGACTGCTGCCCGAACGGCGGCGGCGACTCTTTAACTCATTGGCCTGCACCGCCCTCCCCGCCGGCTCCCCTCAGCCGCTGCGCGAGAGCGCGGCCCCTCTGCGCAGCTGCTGGGGAGGCCTCGCCGCCCGGCTGACGCTGCAAAATGGCAGCCGGGGTCCCCTCCGCGCAGGCGCGCTGCTGCCGGGTGCTCCCTTGTCCCCCCTTTTCTCTTCCCCGTTGCTTCTTCCTCAGACGGGCCTTGTCTCTGTGTTGAGCCGGGGTGCAAGGGGGTTTTCCGTGGCTGTCTCGTTCATCCTTTCTACCCGTCCATCTCTTCTGCGGTCTGAGAGGAGGCTTCGATGCTTGTTGGTTGTATCTCGTCCTCCCTCGACAGCCCTAAGGGGAATTACCTGCTGTGAGCGAGGCTGGCGGTGGGCGGCCCTGAAGAAGGGAGCACTCGGCAACGCCCCGAGGGGAGGAGGGGGAAGAGGACTCCCGCCTGTGGAGGTTGTTAACGGATGACAACTCTCTCTCGCCGAAGGTCCAAATCGCGACTGTTTCCAAGGCAAGGGCTGTGGAAACGGGGTGCGGAGTGTGTTGCAGCGTTTGGCCTCTCCCGTGGCTGGGAGGGCAGAAAGTCTGCTTTGCTCGCTGTCCTGTTCTTCTCTGCTCCTAGTAACCTAGTTTTCGCGGCTGCCATTCCAATTGGTATTTTGGAAACACTGCCCGAAAGCCTGGGAAGGAGCGAAGTCTCTCTACACTGCAGAGCTCAGAGAGGCTGCGTGCCTGCGGTGCCCTGGCTGGTATTTAAGGAAACAATAGCAGACTTAACAGTCAAGACTTTAGCAAGCAGAGATGTTGTCTGTTGCATTAATGTATTTTTCAGCAGCTGGTTATGTAAAAACTCCCAGCACTATCGTGCACGCTTGGAACTGTAAGCATTTATTCATGGCGTGGCTTCTTTGCCAAAGAAGATTTAAAATCTTTTGAAACTTTTTTTCCCCTTGTTATTCCCAGGAAATCATTCTTAAATTAATCTTCACTTAAAAAAAAAACCACCCACAGACACAAACCCCACAAACAACAAAACCAACCCAGCCAAACCAGAAGCACTGAAACCACATGGCCTGGATCATTCACTTAGAAGGAAAATGGTTAAACTCAAAAGTTACAACCAATTAAAAAGACCATCTTACAGGGAAAAGAACTGGCTTCAATTAAACCACTGTTTATGTAATTGCTCTTTTAAAAATTAATTACACTTTTGGTATGTTTTATAATGTTAATTTTGTAATCATGCAGTTATCCACCTACTGTTCAGATGATAGATACCCACATTAATGGAAATAAGGAGAAGAGTATGTACCAAGAGCAAATTAGAAAACCTGTGTACTTACATTGCTTGGTTACTATATGACTTTGAGGATCCCAAGCAGTGTGTCTTTGAGATATAACAAATCTTGCTGAAGCTGATGGACATGGTAGCTACTTTCCTTTCAGGCTAAAGGAGGGAACAAAAGAGTGTAGGGAGGGAGCTGGGGTTGCTTAGCCTGGAGAAGAGGAGTCACAGGGGTGACCTTATTGCTCTCTACAACTACCTGAAGGGAGGTTGTAGCCAGGTGGGGGTTGGTCTCTTCTCCCAGGCAGCCAGCACCAGAACAAGAGGACACAGTCTCAAGCTGCACCAGGGGAGGTTTAGACTGGATGTTAGGAAGAAGTTCTATACAGAGAGAGTGATTGCCCATTGGAATGGTCTGCCCAGGGCGGTGGTGGAGTCACCATCATTGGAGGTGTTCAGGAGGAGACTTGATGGGGTACTTGGTGCCATGATCTAGTTGTTTGGGTGGGTTGGATTGGTTGATAGGTTGGACACGATGATCTTGAAGGTCTCTTCCAACCTGGTGTGTTGTATTGTATTTTATTATGTACAGTTTCTTGGAACAGACTAATAGTCTGACCTGCAGACAGCTAACAAAAGATGGTAGGCTTAAGAAGCCTCATGAGATGAAAATAGCAGAACTGAGGAGAATATTAAAAAAAATACAGCATGTGCTTTCCTAGTTCTTCTTAGCTGAGCATCAGTTTGTGGAAACTTTTTGTGGATGGTGGTGTTTGGTTGGTTTTTTTGGTGTTGCTTTCTTAATCTGTTTAGATGAATAGTCTGTAATAAGCTTCCTAGTAGAAAGAATATTCTGGTTTTTTCTCACTTTTTTGTTCTGCCATGTTTTAATGATTTCAGTCACCTGAATCACTGGTAGCAACACATGCAGTACCCAACTCACTGCTCTTTATGTTATATGGTATAGTACTCCTATATCTGATTTTTTCAAAGAACAATGATAGTTTCATAGTTTCATAGTTTCAGTTAGGGTTGGAAGGGACCACAAGGATCATCTAGTTCCAACCCCCCTGCCGTGGGCAGGGGCACCTCACACTAGATCAGGCTGGACAGAGCCTCATCCAGCCTGGTCTTCAACACCTCAAGGGACGGGGCCTCAACCACCTCCCTGGACAACCCATCCAGGCCTTCCCCACCTCACGGTGAAGAACTTCCTCCTCACGTCCAGCTGAATATCCCCCACCTCCAGCTTCATCCCATTCCCCCTAGTCCTATCACTCCCTGATAGCCTGAGAATCCCTCCCAGCCTTCTCTAGGCCCCTTCAGATACTGGAAGGCCACAATGAGGTCACCTGGGAGCCTTCTCCAGACTGAACAGCCCCAACTCCTTCAGTCTGTCCTCGTAGGAGAGGTGCTCCAGCCCTCTGATCATCCTTGTGGCCCTTCTCTGGACACGCTCCAGCACCTCCAGATCCCTTTTGTAATAGGGCCTCCATAACTGGAGGCAAGTACTGCAGGTGGGTCTCACCAGAGCTGAGTAGAGGGGGGAGAATCACCTCCCTTCACCTGCTGGCCACACTCTCCTGATGCAGCCCAGGATCTGATTGGCTTTCTGGGCTGCAAGTGCACATTGAGAGCTCATGTTGAGCTTCTCGTCCACCAATGGCCAACTTGACTTTGCTCTGCTGCATTCTTTTCAGAGCCGCTACCAGAACATGCATTAAGCACTTTCTATAACTAGCTGAAGCCTTGACTTTATGCCTCTAGTTGGGTTGAGTGATAAACAGATGCATCTCTGAGGTGGTCAGGTAAATATTGTGCTAGGTGGACGTTTGGTCTTGAAGCAGTAAGGCTGTTCTTGTCAGCTAAAGGTCTCTTTTTTCCTGCTAGTCAAAACACTGGAAAGAATGCTGTCTGAAAGTAGGCGAATTGCAAGTAAGAGATGGGTTCCATTTGCATTTAGACATATGTCTGCATTTCATGTGTATGAAAAGCAGTGAGAAAATGAAAGCAAAGGAGCAATAAAATGTAGTCAAACTGGGAATGAATAAACAAACGAACTTTTGGGGGAAGGCAGAGCTTTAGTTGAAAGTGATGTTTGGGAGCACAGTCAGGAAAACTTGTCATTTAATCCCATTGTGCTGAGCAAAACAAGGCTCTTTCTACAGGCTTTATTAACAAACAGGATTGTATTCAAGACATATATGATTCTGTCACTAGTTTTTCTTTCAAACAGAATTTAGAAGTCTGTTGACAAAGCTGCTTGGATTGAAAGGGGAGAGCAATCTCAAAGTGATACATAGGTTATAACAAGCTTGTGATTTTGTCATCTCTCACTTCTGCTGTGACCTTTCAGCATCAGCTGGTATCTGCAGAAGTTGTAGTGTGATAGTTGTAGATCATTAAACCCAGTTAGGGCCCCTGAGCAAAAACCAGTCTCCATGGGGGTATGGACCTGCTTTGAAGCCAAGCACATTGTACAGCCTGGAGCCTATTTTGTCTGGTGATTATTTCTTTGCCTCCAGTTTCTAAAGCAATTGGCAGTTTTGGATTGCCAGATTTTAAAATATAGGACCATCATGTGTGTCTCAAAGTCCTGAAGCCCACCAGTATTTCTGCTGTCACTCTTTTTTTCCACACCAGATGTCCCTTGTGGGCTGCTGTGGTGGTTGAGGAAGACAGTGGTGACCTATTTCAAGCAGCCTCTGCTGGGTGGCCCAATGCAAATACTGTTATCATTTTGGGTTTCACTTAATTTCTTTGAGTGAAGTGTGGTAGGGATGGAATATGGATGATGGCATCTCTCAAGTACATCACTGCAGGCTGAGGTCTGGGGAGCACCTTTTAGTTTTCAGGGTGATTTTTGCTGCAGCCCTTTGGTAGATTGGATCGGCTCTGAAGTGGGTCCTGTTCTCTGGGAGAGCTTTTACATCTGTCTACTTTGCCTTCTGTCCCAGGGGCAGTGGTTAGTTGCCATTCATATGCTGATGAGGTTTGATCTGAATCCTCCTGAATCTGGTCCTGTTTTCAGTCTTTAAGAATATCTGCCTCACCAAAGCCCAATGATGTTATATGTACCAAACACCAAGTTATTACCATTTGAAAAAAATCCTGTTGAACAGCAGTAGCTGAGAAGAAAGCTTTTGGGGTGATTTATAGATATGAAAGAAATCCCACAATGTTACTGAAGTCTTTTTAATAGGCAAATATAATTAGGCAGTTGTATAATCTGTTTAATATTACCTATTAAAATGTGCACATACATACTGTGTCTTACAACACACCTTATGAGGAAGCTGCAACCTATTAGCATAATGATAATCTGAATAGTAATGCTTATTTGTGTTTTGTACCAGGTGTTTAGGATAGGATAGGATAGGATAGAATAGAAATTAACCAGGTTGGAAGAGACCTTTGAGATCATCGAGTCCAACCTATCATCCAACACTAATCAACTAAACCATGGCACCAAGCACTTGATCCACTCTTTTCCTAAACACCTCCAGTAGCAGTACTTTAGTAGCATAGCTGTTAATTAATTGTTAAAATATAATTGGATAGTGAGCTTTGACATGAAGTGGAACTGCTTTATGCAGACTTCTCTGAAATTAATCTTTTAATAACCAGACTTGAAACT
Organism: Colaptes auratus; assembly: GCA_015227895.2. Taxonomy (NCBI): domain Eukaryota; kingdom Metazoa; phylum Chordata; class Aves; order Piciformes; family Picidae; genus Colaptes; species Colaptes auratus. The sequence continues at coordinate 116,544,073 of CM037631.1, forward strand.
TTTTTCAGCCCATGTTTTGGGAAAACACAAGGAAAAGTGTATGTAACTCAATAGCTTAGAGGCTGGAAACAGACCTGATTATTCCCATCTATTGTTTCTCTTGCTGTCTAGCTTTGGAGAAGTTAGAGTGTGTTACCGTGCAGCTGTGAGGAAGATACTGACAATTAAGACCGACTTTTAAGGTCACGTTCCCCATTGTTATGTCGAGGCTTGCGTTTGCCTTTACTGACAGCACTGCACCAGTGATGCTCGCAGACCTTTGATGCGGGTAGCGCATCCGTCCCCTCCCCTGTGAGCTGACCGACCAGCCCTGGGGGCGACGGGCCAGGCGAGCCTCTGCCGGAGCATGCCGGGAGTCGCCTTTCCAGCAGGCATGCTGGGACCGGGAGTTTTCCGCTCTACTTCCCGTCTGCTATGGCGCCCAGTTTTGAGCAAGGCTCTTTCCGGAGGCAACGTACGTGGACGGTGGGTGCCAAAGCTCCTTGATGCGTGTTGGGGATAGAAGCTCCCTGCGCCCCTCACAGCTGCCCTTCGGTGCTGCACGACCTTCAGCTGCCCCTGCCTGCTCTGCAGCCCTGCTTTCACTTGTAACCTCTGCGCGGGGGAAGGGCTGCCAGAGGACTTCGCGAGTAGCTTTCGGGGGGTTTCCTTGGGGTAGCCGCGGTGGGGGCAGAGATGTAGTAAAGGTGGCCTCAGAGGCATGGGGCAGAGATGTAGTTAAGGTGGCCTCAGAGGCATGGTCCTGAGGTGCTTGTGTTACGGCAGGCACTGAAACGTACGCTCCTTGCATCTGCCTACATGTTCTTACCTGTCTGGATTCAGATGTGTGGAGTTAAAAGCATCTTTGATTGTTAGAAGGTATTTTTAAAACCTCTGAAAGTATTCACAATGCTGATAGAGCTTTCCTGTCTGGAATGTTTTATTTTCGTATTTTAATAAGACAGCTGCAGTTGTCACTTTTGCTTGCTTATTTTAATTTGTGATGTGCTTGGAATAATTTTGCTGCATTAAAAAGTAATTAAGATCTGTTTGGGAGAGCAGCTAATAGGTCATCCACTGCTTATAGCTCCCTAAAAGTTTTATATTTGCCCTATGAGGAGAGGCTGAGGGTGCTGGGATTGTTTAGCCTGGAGAAGAGGAAGCTCAGGGGAGACCTTCTTGCTCTCTACAACTACCTGAAGGGAGGTTGTAACCAGGAGGGGGTTGGTCTCTTCTCCCAGGCAACCAGCACCAGAACAAGAGGACACAGTCTCAAGCTGTGCCAGGGGAGGTTTAGGCTTGAGGTGAGGAGAAAGTTCTTCACAAAGAGAGTTGTTAGCCATTGGAATGTGCTGCCCAGGGAGGTGGTAGAGTCGCAGTCCCTGGAGGTGTTCAAGAAGGGATTGGATGTGGTACTTGGTGCCATGGTTTGGTAGTCATGAGGTGTTGGGTGACAGGTTGGACTTGATGATCTTTGAGGTTTTTTCTAATCTTGTTGATTCTATGATTCTGTTTCTGCACAAATGTAATGTAGGAAGATATCTGAAATGGAAATACTTTTTTTTCCCCTTTAACATGGCAAAGTTATTTTGATATTTCTGACCTCTTTGAAGGTCTGTGTCAGTCCCATACTCATGTTTTTTAGGCATTGAAACCCAATAATTTTATTTCTGAGGGCTCCGACAGAAAATTACTATGAATCTGTTATTACTTGAGTAGATTCTTAAGTACACCAGTAAAAATATTAGATGGTTATAATTAATGTAGTACATTAATTAAATATAATATAACATTCGTATCTTAAGCATTACTTACTTATGGTTAGCAGTCAACCAAACAAAATTGGACTGCGCTGACCTGGAGCAATTTCAGCTTCATCAGCAGAACTGGGAATTTTGGAATTGAGTCTACACATGCCCCATAGCAAGTAAGTTCAGGCTGTAGATCATAGAATCAGTAAGGTTGGAAAACACCTCAAAGATCATCAAGTCCAACCTGTCACCCAACACCTCGTGACTACTAAACCATGGTACCAAGTGCCACATCCAATCCCCTCTTGAACGCCTCCAGGGATGGCGACTCCACCACCTCCCCTGGGCAGCCCATTCCAATGGCTAACAACTCTCTCTGTGAAGAACTTTCTCCTCACCTCGAGCCTAAACTTCCCCTGGTGCAGCTTGAGACTGTGTCCTCTTGTTCTGGTGCTGGTTGCCTGGGAGAAGCGACCAATCCCCCGGTGAGTTAGATTTGTGTCCTTTACTGTGTCTCTGGTAAAGGGAACATGATCCATCTGCTGCAGCTGGTTTTAGTCCCTAGAGCAATCTCTGAAGGATATCATTTGCTTTCTGTGAATTAAAGCAGTCCTGGAGTCGCCATGGTGGGTTCAATAGCACCTGCTGGCTGAAGAAAAGGGGGAAGGTGTGGAAGTAGAATATTTTTCCCTCCTTCTGTAGGCAGTAAAACAGCCACCAAGGCAAGCAAGATGGGTTTACTGCATATTGCTCTTTCTTCTGTGTGGACAAGTGTGTGAAAAATAGGTTAGGCTAACGGGTGAACAGAGTAGTTGGAATGTTACAGTGATTTGTTAATAAAATGCTTGAGGATGTTCAGAAGCTCTTGTCACTGATGAGTGAGAAATTGTATTAGAAAACTGAAGTGCATGTCTCAAGGAGATGCTGTTGCAAAATGTCATGCTCTCATTTTCTCTGAAGCTGCTTTTTTTTGTGTGTGGTAAAAATCAGTAGGCTGATAGGATTGTAGCACTGGCACAAATATTAAGGAGCGCTCTTTTATTTGTTAAACCTCTTCTCTGTAAGTAGTCCTAGAATGCTTTCAATTTGGGATGATTGCCATTTAGTCCTCTTGGTAGACCCTTGCCCCACAATATAGATTTTTAGAGCACAGTCAGAATCCATAGCACAGTTTGCAATGTTGGTGGTGTAAGATGAAGAGGTAATTCCCTTTGCTAGAGCAACAGTGATGCTCAGGGCATCCTGTGTGCTGCAAGCCTGCAGGCCAAGTGGCTCAGAAAATTATAGGGGCTGTATTTCACAGAACCAGCTTCTCAGTCACTTTTCTGGATGGAAAACATTTATGTCACTTATATGTAAATATATCATGAGAAAGAGTACAGAGGAAGCATAAAATGCTCTTCTCCTGTCTTACATAGTAAGTGATTTCAGGTGTATGGTAGTCCTGTCAACTCATCTATTGTGAGGTCAGCCCAATGCTACTAATGTCCTCCTGCCACAGGTCTATCCTGTTATGGCAGTGGGTGTAGTTCTGCACACCCATACATTGCCTATATAGAATTCTGTACCTCTAGTATAGATTTGTCTTCTCTCTGCAAAATGAGTCTTTTACCAGTAAAGTATGGAATGGTTGGACATTGCAAAATTAAGCTGTTGTCTATAAAGTCACAGTGACAGTTGCTTCTCTACAGCATAAATAAACTGTTTGATGAAGTGAGGGAGGGGACCTTTTCCAGCCCTCAGACCTGGGGGTACTAGTTGACAGTAGGCTGAACATGAGCCTGCAGTGTGCCCAGGTGGCCAAAAAGGCCAATGGCATCCTGGCCTGTATCAGGAACAGTGTGGCCAGCAGGAGCAGGGAAGTCATTCTGTCCCTATACACTGCACTGGTTAGGCCGCACCTTGAGTCCTGTGTCCAGTTCTGGGCCCCTCAGTTTAGGAAAGATGTTGAGTTCCTGGAACATGTCCAGATAAGGGCAACAGAGCTGGGGAGGGGTTTGGAGCAAAAGCTCTATGAGGAGAGGCTGAGGGATCTGGGGTTGTTTAGCCAGGAGAAGAGGAGACTCAGAGGAGACCTTCTTGCTCTCCACAGCTGCCTGAAGGGAGGTTGTAGCCAGGTGGAGGTTGGTCTCTTCTCCCAAGCAACCAGCACCAGAACAAGAGGACACAGTCTCAAGCTGCACCAGGGGAAGTTTAGACTGGATGTTAGGAAGAAATTCTTCATAGAGAGTGTGATTAGCCATTGGAATGGGTTGCCCAGGGAGGTGGTGGAGTCACCATCATGGGAGGTGTTTAGGAAGAGACTGGATGAGGTGCTTGGTGCCATGGTTTAGTTGATTAGGTGGTGTTGGATGATGGGTTGGACGCGATGATCTTGAAGGTCTCTTCCAACCTGGTTTATTCCATTCCATTCCATTCCATTCCATTCCATTCCATTCCATTCCATTCCATTCCATTCCATTCCATTCCATTCCATTTTCTGGTTTAAACCAGGACTAAAACAGGAACAGTTTTATCCATGAGAGTTGGAGCGTTGGTGTAATTAAAAACAGGATTTGATCTTGATGCAGTTCTTGTGTGTGTTTGGCTGTTGTTTGGTGGTGGTTTTTTGTTTAACAGAATGCTCTCTTTTTCTAGACAATAACACTGTTCCATGTGCTATCTACTTTTAATTTCAGGTGGTGGAAAAATAAGAAACAAAATGAAACCTTTCCGAAGCGTCTGTCTGTTCAAGAGCCTGCTTGGCAACTGCTACTGTCACAGACAACTTCACAACTGTCTTTTTCCTCCTGTTGCAAAGAAGATAGGTTATGTGGTGAGACTGCACAGCTGTGGGTTTTGGAGGCCAAAATCATTATTGGACACATCTAGGTTCACTCTTTCCTTTCACAGTCAGTGTAGGAAAAAGCATCAGAACTCTGAAGCGTTGTGGAAGCATGAAGCTATACAGAAGTATCTGGAGACTCTGAACAAGGAATACCAGCAGGTTAGTCATCTGTTAAATGCTGACTCAATAAATGACTTTGAGCAAAGAACCCTAAAGAGAAGATGTGCCGACCTGTCCCCCATCGTGGCTGCATTTCAAGAACTCAAAGAGGCTGAAAGAGAAGTTCAGGAGTTAGAAGCTATGTGCAGAGGTAAGGAGGACACATCTACTTAATTGTTCCAAAACACTAGATTTGCTTGTGATAAACTTCATCTGACAGCCATTGGGGAGAGCTTTTAAATAAGTTAGGCCATCCCTGGAATACACTCTGGTGCTGCCTGTGCCTGGGAGCTTGCATGTTGGGGGGCTTTCTGTGTCCAACCACATCCTTCCATTTCTCTTCTCTCTTCACTTCAGGTTGAGGTCTTAATACAGCCAGCTTGGGAGAGTAGGGCTCATCTGGAATCACAGGGCTGTCTGTCTAGCTGAAATAGTTTGGAAATGTTTGTTGTACTTTTTTTTTTATTTTATAGAACTGAACACTGTAACTCAGGAAAAAAGTATTCAGCAAGCATCAGATAGATGAAGGCTTCCATCTAGCCAGTTCATTTATACTTACTGAGCAAATCATATGAGCTTCCATTAGGCCTTGAATAGTCATCTTCCAATTTAAATGGCAAAAGCTAACATTTCATTGAAAATATTTGAGGATTCCTTCAAGGAATGGCTGCCTAAGAAGCTGCAGCTTTTCAGTGCTCTGCTACAGTATAGGTTGGAGTAAAAAAAGAACTAAAAAGTTGTCACTATCTTTCATACTATTCAGGAATAAGGAAGTATCTGGGGAGTGAAAGAGTTTAAAGAAATAAATAAGGGTGAAACATTTTGAGAAAAAAGAGTTGTTGAGGAATGGAATGGAATGGAATGGAATGGAATAGAATAGAATAGAATAGAATAGAATAGAATAGAATAGAATAGAATTAACCAGGTTGGAAAACACCTTTGAGATCATCAAGTCCAACCCTAGTTGATTAGATGGTGCTGGATGATAGGTTGGACTCGGTCTTGAAGGTCTTTTCCAACCTGGTTAATTCCTATTCTATTCCTATTCTATTCCTATTCTATTCTGTTCTGTTCTATTCTATTCTATTTTATTCCCACATCCTGATGCCTTGCATCCACAACTCCTGCATTTCAGTGATCTCATGAACAACAGGAGGCAGGAGGTTAGAAATCTCATTATTACCATCATATCATTATTGTAGTGCTCACCTTTATGAGTTACATACATATTGTTGAATATCTGGGGGTTTTGGGGCAAGTTTAGTAACAAAGTATTTCCTCATGAAAAAATATAATAAGGGAAACTGGGGCACTTCTGTTTTGCAGGCATGTTGTCAACATACTTTGTCAAATCTGTTTGCAGATTTACCCCTGAATTGTTGTGTCAATCTGTGTGACATAACCATCAGTACAACCCAGAGTAGCTGTCAGGTGGGACCAGCAGATACAGACTTTGAGCCATAAGGCAGAGGCTGAGGGGTACATTATCTGCTACTCCTGCTAGTACATGTGAGAAATAGGATCATTTAGTATGGATCTTGACTTGGGCTGCTCTTGATGTTTTGTGCTGACAGAATGCAGCTGCAAGCTTTTCTGTGTTGCAGTGCATGTCTTTGGAACCCTGTAATATGATTTGCTCTAAGCTAGGCACGATGGGCTAACATCTGTTCCTCTTGCTGGAATTTAGAGCTAGACAGCAGAGATGAGAAACAGCTTCTAGAGCTTGCATCAGAAGAGAAGGAAACCCTGGATAAAAAAGTCAACATGCTGTGTAGAAAGGTGAGCCCGTGGTAAAATTATACAGCTTGATAAATAAAGATGTCAGAGAAATGTTCCTTTGTGGTCTTGCCAATAGACTTTGACACTTGTGTTTAATGCAACAGAAGTTCAGCTTCTGTATTCTCCCTGAAAAGAAGTGGCAACTTTAATTATTAGGAAGCTTCTTACTGACAGTTGTGTCTTAGATACTTATTGTTTTAGTCATTTTTTGTTTCCTTGCTTGTCTGCCTACAGAGGTTGAAGGAGATTTTGAAAGTGTTCAGTCTGTGCTATTGAGACCTGACCTGACAGCCTTGTAACTGTTTGTGGCAGCAGAGCATGCATTCCTGAAAGATTTCTGATGGGAAATTGCAGTCTCATTTTCTTTTCAGCTTACAGTACCCCATGAGTGGGGGAATTAATTATAAGCAGAGAGGCTGTCCAGTCCTGGGCCCCTCAATTTAAGAAGGTTAGTGAGACACTTGAACGTGTCCAGAGAAGGGCAATGAGGCTGATGAGAGGTCTCCAGCACAAGTCCTGTGAGGAGAGGCTGGGGGAGCTGGGGTTGCTTAGAAGAGGAGGCTCAGGGGAGACCTTCTTGCTCTCTACAACTACCTGAAGGGAGGCTGTAGCCAGGTGGGCGTTGGTCTCTTCTCCCAGGCAACCAGCACTAGAACAAGAGGACACAGTCTCAAGCTGCACCAGGGGAAGTTTAGGCTCGAGGTGAGGAGAAAGATCTTCCCAGAAAGAGTGATTGACCATTGGAATGTGCTGCCCAGGGAGGTGGTGGAGTCACCATCCCTGGTGATGTTCAAAAAAGGATTGGATGTGGCACTTGAAGCCATGGTTTAGTTAGTCATGAGGTGTTGGGTGATAGGTTGGACTTGATGATCATCTCTGAGGTCTTTTCCATCTTTATTGATTCTATGATCCTATGATTCTAATTCAGTGGAGAGCTCTATGTTTGAGCTCCTTTCTGTGTTCAGATTAAAACAATATGAAATGAGACTTTCTGAAAAAGAGGATTAATGTAAAGATTGGTTGGGTTATGGCCAATAACTTTGTGTTTGTAGGTAGTTTGGGCTGGAGTGTGTTGCCTGGCACCTGACTCTGCAGGACTGAATTTTCAGCTAGCTTTCCCATGGATGCTAGCTAAAATGGAGTATCCCATTTCCACACTGACTTCACTGAGTTGTAGTGGCCATTGGACAGTTTTTAGTCCTACTTCCTAGTTTGCCAAAAGGTATCAGTGGTTGTGTCAGCTCAGGCTATGGCAATTGTGAAGGCTGGCTGTAACACAGTATCACAGAATCAGTCAGGGTTGGAAGGGACCACAAGGATCATCTAGTTCCAACCCCCCTGCCATGGGCAGGGACACCCCACACTAGATCAGGCTGGCCAGAGCCTCATCCAGCCTGGGCTTAAACACCTCCAGGGATGGGGCCTCAACCACCTCCCTGGACAACCCATTCCAGTGCCTCACCACTCTCATGGTGAAGAACTTCCTCCTCATGTCCAGCCTGAATCTCCCTGAATCTCCTTATAAATTTGATTAAGAGGAGATACAGAGCCATGAAGGAGATAATGACAGTCTTTTTTTTTTCATCTCTCTTTTTAGCTTTTCCAGCTTCTAGTGCCAAAGGAAAAATATGACAGAAGTAATGTTGTATTAGAAGTGACAGCTGGCAGAACAACTGGAGGTCAGCAAAGTCTCCATAGAAAAGATTACTTCAAACATCCATCCAACTTTATTAAACCTCTTATGGGTTATTCTTAATGCCTTTTTGTACATTAATGGTATACTTTATAAAGAAGAGTGTTAATCTTGTCTAATGGCTGAACCTAAAAACTAGTGGTTGTCATTTTATGAACTGCTGTTCATGCTGTAGTGCCCTTATATTTTTAGGAGACATCTGCCAACAGTTCACCAAAGAAATGTTTGAGATGTACCAGAACTATGCAGACTATAAACGTTGGACCTTTGACATTGTGAACTACACACCGGCTGAGATAGGTACAGTAGTTCCTAAGACATTCCACCAAGGCAATTAAGTTAAACACAGTGTTTAGGTGCTGTATTTGTCACATATTATTTGTCTCTCTAGGTGGGTTGCATCATGCTGCTGCTCATATTTCAGGAGAGGATGTCTTCAGGCATCTGAAGTATGAAGGAGGGACTCATCGAGTCCAGCGAATCCCTGAGACAGGCCTGTCATCGAGAATGCAGCGGATTCACACAGGGACAATGTCAGTCATTGTCCTCCCTCAGCCAGAGGAGGTAACTAACTGTAAATTGGGGTGGTAAGGCAAGGTACCCCTGTTCATCCATTTGCATTGCAGTAGGTGTTATTTAAACCCATGTTACTGTTACTGTTTGGGGATTTATTGATACTCAAGTATCAATTCTTTCTGCAAGTCCCAGCAAATGAAACACAAGTTCTCTGTCTCTGGAAGGTGATAGTCCTTGGCTCTCTACCTTACATGTTTAAATGGGCCATCAGAAATAGCTTTGCAGAAATACATCATTGAATAGAATAGAGGGAGAGTAGAGGTGGAGTAGAGTAGAGGTGGAGTAGAGTAGAGGTGGAGTAGAGTAGAGGTGGAGTAGAGTAGAGGTGGAGTAGAGTAGAATAGAGGTAGACTAGAATAGAATTAACCAGGTTGGAAAATACCTGCGAGATCATCAAGTCCAACTTATCACCCGACACCCATCACTCAAGTAAACCATGGCACCAAGCACCTCATCCAGTCTCTTCCTAAACACCTCCAGTGATGGTGACTCCACTACCTCCCTGGACAGCACATTCCAGTGGCAAATCACTCTTTCTATGAAGAACTTCTTCGTAACATCCAGCCTAAACCTCCCCTGGTGCAGCTTGAGACTGTGTCCTCTTGTTCTGGTGCTGGTTGCCTGAGAGGAGAGACCAACTCCCTCCTGGCTACAACCTCCCTCCAGGGAGTTGTAATCAGCAATAAGGTCTCCCCTGAGTCTCCTCCTCTCCAGGCTAAGCAACCCCAGCTCCCTCAGCCTCTCCTCATAGAGCTTTTGCTCCAAACCCCTCCCCAGCTTTGTTGTCCTGCTCTGGACATGTTCCAGCAACTCAACGTCTTTCATAAACTGAGGGGCCCAGAACTGGACACAGGACTCAAGGTGTGACCTAACCAGTGCTGGGTCCAGGGGCACAATGACTTCCCTGCTCCTGCTGGACACACTGTTCCTGATACTGACCAGGATGCCACTGGCCTTTTTGGCCACATGGGCACACTGCAGGCTCATATTCAGCCAGCTATCAACCAGCACCCCCAGATCCCTTTCTGCCTTGCTGCTCTCCAGCCTCTCTGACCCCAGCCTGTAGCACTGCATGGGGTTGCTGTGGCCAATGTGTAGAACCCAGCATTTAAGATGTGTTCAATCTCATGCCCTTGGACACTGCCCATCTGTCCAGCCTGTCAAGGTCCCTCTGCAGAGCTCTCCTACCCTCTAAGAGATCAACTCCTGCCCCCAGTTTGGTGTCGTCTGCAAACTGACTGATGATGGACTCAATCCCGTCGTCCAGATCATCAATAAGATATCAAAGATCATGGGGCCCAGCACTGATCCCTGGGGGTCACCACTAGTGCCTGGCTGCCAGCTGGATGTAGCACCATTCACCACCACTCTCTGGGCTTCGCCCTCCAGCCAGAGTGGAAACCTCACTTGAGCTCTTTGCTTTGCTTCGGGAGATTCCCTTCCCCTCTTTTCAGCATGTGAGACCACAATCTGGAGTACTGTGTCCATTTTTAAGCTCCCCAGTGCAAGGCATGGAAATACTGGACTGAGCCTAGTGGAGAACCACCAAAATGGTCATGGGCTGACATGCATGTAAAGCAGTGATTGCTTCAATGAATATTCCAGCCCCAACACTCACAAAGCTGAATGCTATGAGCAAGTCAATTTTAAATTAGGTAATGTGGTAAGACAGGGAATACATCCAAGAAAACAGTCAGTGCTGCATAGTAATGTGATTCTGGAGGTCCTTTGGATTTTTAATGTATGTTTTGCTTTGTTTAAAATTATTGCTGTCCTTCTCTGTTACATCAAGGATGAATGAGTGCATGTGCTGGCCAGCCTGAGATCTTGCTGATACCACTGGTTCTCACTTTAACCATCAGTGTACACACAAACCAAACAAAACCAGATCCTGTAGGCTTTCCCTGCATGTTCTCCTGCTTCCTTGGAATCAGATAGGATAGGATAGAATAGGATAGGATGGAATGGAATGGAATGGAATGGAATGGACCAGACCAGGTTGGAAGAGACCTTCAAGATCATCGTGTCCAACCCATCATCCAACACCATCTAATCAACTAAACCATGCAATCAAGCACCCTATCAACTCTCCTCCTAAACAGCTCCAGTGATGGTGACTCCACCACCTCCCTGGGCAGCCCATTCCCAATCACACAGAGACCAACCCCCACCTGGCAACAACCACCCCTTCAGGGAGTTGTGGAGAGCAAGAAGGTCTCCCCTGAGCCTCCTCTTCTCCAGGCTGAGCGATCCCAGCTCCCTCAGCCTCTCCTCACAGGGCTTGTGCTCCAAACCCCTCCCCAGCTTTGTTGCCCTTCTCTGGATACATTCCAGCAAGTCAACATCCTTCCTAAACTGAGGGGCCCAGAACTGGACACAGGACTCAAGGAGTGGCCTAACCAGCGCTGAGTACAGGGGATACTTTCCTCTCCTATCCACTAAACTCAGAGCAGCCCTGAGGAGAGAGACTTGGGGGTGCTGGTGGACGAGAAGCTCAACAGGAGCTCTCAATGTGCACTTGCAGGCCAGAAGGCCAATCAGATCCTGGGCTGCATCAGAAGTGTGGCCAGCAGGTCAAGGGAGGGGATTCTTCCTCTCTACTCAGCTCTGCTGAGACCCCCACCTGGAGTAGTGCGTCCAGTTCTGGAGCCCCTATTACAGGAGGGATGTGGATGTGCTGGAATGTGTCCAGAGAAGGGCCAGGAGGATGGTCAGAGGGCTGGAGCACCTCTCCTCTGAGGACAGACTGAAGGAGTTGGGGCTGTTCAGTCTGGAGAAGAGAAGGCTCCCAGGTGACCTAACTGTGGCCTTCCAGTATCTGAACGGAGCCTACAAGAAGGCTGGGGAAGGACTTCTCAGGCTATCAGGTAGTGATAGGACTAGGGGGAATGGGATGAAGCTGGAGGTGGGGATATTCAGGCTAGATGTGAGGAAGAAGTTCTTCCCCATGAGAGTGGTGAAGGCCTGGAATGGGTTGTGCAGGTAGGTGGTTGAGGCCCCATCCCTGGAAGTGTTTAAGCCCAGGCTGGATGAGGCTCTGGCCAGCCTGACCTAGTGTAGAGTGTCCCTGCCCATGGCAGGGGGGGTTGGAACTAGATGATCCTTGTGGTCGCTTCCAACCCTGACTGATACTATGGTGCAGGTCATCATGGACTCCTATTTCTAGTGGTGCAATACTTACTTGGATCTGCATACACTCATTTTTCCTCACTTAGATATTTCTCAGTACAGTTTCTAGCATCATTTGGGCTTGACTCACGCACTGCTGTTTAGAAGTAATGTTTTGATTATTTTATCTGTTAGTCAGACAAAGATACATGCAGACACACACACACTCTCACCCCCCCTACTGCCTTCCTTGGTTTGTGAAGGACCTGGAGTCAGAGTTTGAGAAAATCAGTGAAATATTTAAAGCATCACTTCCCTTGTAGGAATACTTGACTTTGGGGTGTTTTTTAAAGTGCAGTAATTATGGCTGTTACTCAGGAACAGCTGTGAAGGAGCAATCTTTGAGAAGTGATTAATTACTTATTTTTTTACACTGAGTATCATTGACATTCACATATTTTGTTATAATTAGTAATTTCCTTCGATTCTAGGTTGATGTTAAGGTGGATCCCAAGGATTTACGTATAGATACCTTCAGGGCCAAAGGAGCAGGAGGGCAACATGTTAACAAAACAGATAGTGCTGTGAGAGTTGTACATCTTCCCACAGGTAAGTCTGGCCATCTTTTGTGCTTCTAATCACAGAGATTAGAATAGCACAGAATAGCACAGAATAGCATAGCATAGAATAGAATAGAATAGGTTGAAAGAGAGCTTCAAGATCATCATGTCCAACCTATCATCCAACACCACCTAATCAACTAAACCGTGGCACCAAGTACCCTATCAAGTCTCCTCCTGAACACCTCCAGTGATGGTGACTCCACCACCTCCCCAGGCAGCCCATTCCAATGGCCAATCACTCTCTCTGTGGAGGATTTCTTCCTAACCTCCAGCCTAAACCTCCCCTGGTGCAGCTTGAGACTATGTCCTTGTGTTCTGGTGCTGGTTGCCTGGGAGAAGAGACCAACCTCTGCCTGGCTACAACCTCCCTTCAGGGAGTTGTAGACAGCAAGAAGGTCTCCCTCTTCTCCAGGCTAAGCAACCCCAGCTCCCTCAGCCTCTCCTCAGAGGCTTGTACTCCAAACCCCTCACCAACTTTGTTGCCCTTCTCTGGACACATTCCAGCAACTCAACATCTTTCTTGAACTGAGGGGCCCAGAACTGGACACAGGACTCAAGGTGTGGCCTGACCAGTGCAGTGTACAGGGGCAGAATGTCACAGTATCGCAGTATCACCAAGATTGGAAGAGACCTCAAAGATCATCAAGTCCAACCTGTCACCACAGACCCCATGACTAGACCATGGCACCAAGTGCCATGTCCAATCCCCACTTGAACACCTCCAGGGACGGTGACTCCACCACCTCCCTGGGCAGCACATTCTAATGGTCAATCACTCTCTCAGTGAAGAACTTTTTCCTCACCTAAAACCTAAACTTCCCCTGGGGCAGCTTCAGACTGTGTCCTCTTGTTCTGGTGCTGGTTGCTAGAGAGAAGAGGCCAACCCCTTCCTGGCTACAACCACCTTTCAGGGAGTTGTAGAGAGCAATGAGGTCGCCCCTGAGCCTCCTCTTCTCCAGGCTCAACAATCCCAGCTCCCTCAGCCTCTCCTCAGAGGGCTTGTGCTCAAGGCCTCTCCCCAGCCTTGTTGCCCTTCTCTGGACATGCTCAAGAGTCTCAATGTCCTTCTTAAACTGAGGGGCCCAGAACTGGACACAGGACTCAAGGTGTGGCCTGACCAATGCAGAGTACAGGGGCACCATGACCTCCCTGCTCCTGCTGGCCACACTCTTCCTGATGCAGGCCAGGATGCCATTGGCCCTCCTGGCCGCCTGGGCACACTGCAGGCTCATGTTCAGCCTGCCATCCACCAGTACCCCCAAGTCCCTCTCTGTATTCTGTAAATCTGTATCCTGAAGAGCAAACAGGTATTTTTCAGAATGAGCTCACAGGATTGGGCCTTATACCAAAAAAGGAAGCAGCCCCTTCAGGTTCTTCCCTGTGTGAGAAAAGGGATATGTTCCACTGGCACAGTGGTCAGCAGGTTGCTATTACACCATTTCTGCCTTCAGAGGGAGTGTTTAATGAATGCACCATTTCTGAAGGATGAAAGAACAAATGGAGAGTGACAGGACTGAGATGGAATATGCAAATAATTTGTGCTGTGTGCTCTGTACCTTCAAGAATAACTGCCATTGATAACCAAGGGCATGCTTTGCCTAGCTGCAATCTGGGTAGTTACATGACTGAGAAAAAAGGAGGCTTGAAGATTACTATTCAGTGCTGCATGCTGCCATTGTGTGTTGAACACAAAGGGAAATATGTGTTGATAGAAAGGTAGTGTATAGTTTAGAGCACTCTGTCTTTCTCAGGATTTGGTTTTATTGCAATCCAGGGGTCCTCTGTCTGTCCAGGTACAGAATCTCTCTAGCACAGGAAATACCTGTAGTGACCTGAAAACAGCTGTTACCTTTTTTCACTTCAGAAATCAAATGAGAAGTGAAAATAAGTCCTTCATTTATTGAAAAGATACATTATTTTAAACTTTATTTCATTATTTGTAATTAAGTTCAAGTCTTGCCAGTATTGTTTAGACCCCCTGTGGTGGTTCAGGCTGGGTGCCCCCCCGATACTGCCATGTAAGACACACTTCCAGTGTCCTGAGGGTCCAGCCCAGTGGGTGGACACGGGAAGCTATGTATTTCATCCCATAATACCCTGCTCCCTTTTAGCCTGGAGAAGAGGAGGCTCAGGGGAGACCTTCTTGCTCTCTACAACTACCTGAAGGGAGGTTGTAGCCAGGCAGAGGTTGGTCTCTTCTCCCAGGCAACCTTCACCAGAACAAGAGGACACAGTCTCAAGCTGCACCAAGGGAGGTTTAGGTTGGAGGTTAGGAACAAATTTTACACAGAGGGAGTGATTGGCCATTGGAATGGGCTGCCTGGGGAGGTGGTGGAGTCACCATCACTGGAGGTGTTCAGGAGGAGACTGGATGGGGTGCTTGGTTGCATGGTTTAGTTGATTAGGTGGTGTTGGGTGATAGGTTGGATGAGATGATCTCGAAGGTCTTTTCCAACCTGGTTAATTCTAGTCTATTTGAAGTAGGTTCTTCAGTCCTTGATTGTTGATGTGAATTTTTTGTGCACAGGTTACATGAAAGCATGGCAGGAAGGTTCCCATAGCTCCTTTTGTTGCTGCCAGAGTCAGTGTGCTTGTGGTGGGTTGAAGGGCCAATCCTTCCTTCCCTTCCATGAGGGCAGAAAAACTGAGACTCAGACAAACAGATTGCAGAAGTGGTGGAAAGTTTAAATGGAAAAGCAGTGAGTATTCTACAGAGAACCACAAGCACAGTGACAAAAGAGATCCCAAAGCATACCCAGAAGCATCCCAACACTCCCCTTTTTCCCCACCTGAGGGTACACCCAAAACCCCCAGGGCTCTTTCTTCCCCCTCTCCACTGTTAGGCTAATCTCAGCTGGCCACATCTGAGATTGCCCTTCCCCCTTCTCCTCTTGGCATTAGGCCTAGCCAGGCCTTGAGATAACTCTGCTTCCATTACCAGATAGAAAGCATCTCCCACGGTAGCAGCGAGAGAAGAAAGAGGAAGTGCAGATGGATTTACAGGGAGCAGGAAGTGCAGATGGATTTACAGGGAGCAGGAAGTGCAGATGGATTTATAGGGAGCAGGACATTATGGGAACAAAATAGGCAGCTTCCTGTGTCCACCCACCGGGCTGGACACCCAGGGCACCAAAGGTGTATCTTGTGTGGTAGCAGCAGCAAGAGGCACCCAGCCTAAACTGCCACACAATGTCAGAAACTTGTTTGCTTCACAGGATTTTAAAGTATCCCTGACTTTTCTGCAGTGCTGAACAAAGGCCCTGGCACAGCTGTGGAGAGTTTAAAAACATGCAAATGGCTCTGGCCAGTGTGTTAAAATGACTTTTTATCCTGCAGCTGAAAGGCCCTACAAACCAGCGCTCGAGAAGGTTTCATTTGTCTGATGTGTTAGAATTAATTTAGCATCTTTGTTCTTTGTTCTAATGGGCTTTTGGTCTGAGCTCTCTTGAATTCCTCTGTAAAGGACTAGCAGTTGAGTGCCAGCAGGAGCGATCACAGCAGCTGAACAAGGAAATAGCTCTGCGGACACTGAGAGCTAAGCTGTACCAGCAGATCATTGAAAAAACAGCAAAGTCAAGAGCAGAGCGCCAGAAAACTGCAGGTGAGAGCATGTGGTCACTGAAATTTGGAGAAGAGTGCTATGTTGTAGACTTGCTTGTGATCTTTTTGAGTGACAGTGACAGAGCACAGGAGTGTGTGTGTCTAACCAGCCTTGCTGACAAAGGAAAAGCTTATCATAGAATCAGTAAGGTTGGAAAGATCATCAAGTCCAACCTGTCACCCAAGACCTCCTGACTACTAAACCATGGCACCAAGTGCCACATCCAATCCCCTCTTGAACTTACATTTTAAAATGCTAGTCTGGTTTTTACTTACCCCAGTTCAGTGCTATTGCAGACTTCTTGGGCAGTGACAAAGATCCATCAACTGTAGCTGGAAAGAAAAGGATCAAAAGACTCTCTGGAGTTGGCCAAAGAGCAGCACTCAACATCATGCACTGAATCCCTTCACTGTTAAGGCCAGAGTTAGACAAGTAGAGCATCAGTAAAAAGCTATTTCCCAAAAAACTAGGATCAGAAGTTCTCAAAATTGTATTTTAATCTGTTTTTAAACCAGAGGATATGATAGGACCACACAGATCTTTTTGAAAGAATCAGTATATGAACGTTTCTGCCACTGCATAGTTAGGTAGCAGTTTATTTGACATGGCTTAGGCAGCCTTTTAAGCAAAGAAACAGGCTCCAGAGAGGAGTTACCTCAAGTTATGCTTCAAAATGTGCTTTTCTCTTGAAATGTGCTATCACTCTTTTCCCATTCTTTGAGTGTTTTCCCTTTTATGGTGCAAACTGCAGCAGTGATCAACAGGAAGAAAAGCATTTCAGAACTGCAGAACGATCCAGTACTCTGAAGTTCCCAGGTTGGCTAATCAATCACTAATTTCAGGCTGCACTGAACTGCATTGTTCCTGTGGATTATTAACCTGGTCATTGTAAATGGTGAGCCACTTAACCGTTTGATATCAGTCTTAGCTTGAGAGCCTTCAGAGATGTGCAAAGTACTTAAATGAACATTTATGTGAATACTACAGAAAATCAAGCAAAAGTCAATTACCTTTCCTAATGTTTCAGAAGTTATTCAATAAATTCCTTGTTTTGAAATACACATGTTGGATGCAGGTGAAAACCAGGGAGGTTCTCCTCCCCCTCTCTCTCTGCTCTGCCCTGCTGGGGCCACACACGGAGTTTTGCGTCCACTTGGGCTCCACAGTTCAGGAGGGACAGGGAACTGCTTGAGAGAGTCCAGCAAAAAGACACAAGGATGATTAAGGGACTTGAGCATCTCCCCTATGAAGAGACACTGAGAGCCTGGGGCTGCTTAGTCTGGAAGAAGACTGAGAGGGGATTTAATAAATGTCTATAAATATCTGAGGGCTGGGTGTCAAGAGGGAGGGGACAGGCTCTGCTCAGTTGCACTTTGTGATAGGACAAGGGGTAATGCATATAAACTACAGCATAGGAGATTCTTCACTGTGAGGGTCACAGAGCACTGGAACAGGCTCCCCAGAGAGGTGGAGCCTCCTCTGGAGACTTCAACATCTTTATTGATGATCTGGATGAGGGCATTGAGTCCATCACCAGTAAATTTGCGGATGACACCAAGCTGGGGCAGGAGTTGATCTGCTGGAGGGTAGAGAGGCTTTGCAGAGGGACCTTGACAGGCTGGACAGATGGGCAGAGTCCAAGGGCATGAGATTGAACACATCCAAGTACCAGGTTCTGCACATTGGCCACAGCAACCCTATGCAGTGCTACAGGCTGGGGTCAGAGTGGCTGGAGAGCGGCCAGGCAGAGAGGGACCTGGGGGTACTGGTGGATGGGAGGCTGAACATGAGGCTGCAGTGTGCCCAGGCAGCCAGGAGGGCCAATGGCATCCTGGCCTGCATCAGGAACAGTGTGGCCAGCAGGAGCACGGAAGTCATTGTGCCCCTGTACACTGCACTGGTTAGGCCACACCTTGAGTCCTGTGTCCAGTTCTGGGCCCCTCAGTTCAAGAAAGATGTTGTCTTGCTGGAATATGTCCAGAGAAGGGCAACAAAGCTGGCGAGGGGTTTGGAGCACAAGCTGAGGCTGAGGGAGCTGGGGTTGCTTAGCCTGGAGAAGAGGAGGCTCAGGGGAGACCTTCTTGCTCTCTGCAACTACCTGAAGGGAGGTTGTAGCCAGCTGGGGGCTGGTCTCTTCTCCCAGGCAACCAGCACCAGAACACGAGGACAGAGTCTCAGGCTGCACCAGGGGAGGTTTAGGCTGGAGGTTAGGAAGAAATCCTCCACAGAAAGAGTGATTGGCCATTGGAATGTGCTGCCCAGGGAGGTGGTGGAGTCACCATCACTGGAGGTGTTCAGGAGGAGACTGGATGGGGTGCTTGGTTGCATGGTTTAGTTGATTAGGTGGTGTTGGATGATAGGTTGGACTCGATACAATACAATACAATAAATCCAGGTTGGAAGAGACCTTCAAGACCATCATGTGAAGGTCTCATCCAACCTGGTCTGGTCTGGTCTGGTCTGGTCTGGTCTGGTCTATTCTATTCTATTCTATTCTATTCTATTCTATTCTATTCTATTCTATTCTATTCTATTCTATTCTATTCTACTTTCAAGACCTGTCTGGATGTGTTCCTGTGGATTCTGTGGTCCTGGAGGAGGGAGGTGGTCTGGGGGAGGTGCACTCAATGATCTTTGGAGGTCACTTCCAACCCCTAACATCCTGTGATCCTGTGACATTTTCAGAGAAGGCCATTGGAGGAGATGCTCATGGCTCTGAACGTTTTTAAGGTTCAGCTCTCATTTTTAGTGAAGAGTGTGACTGCACAACAATGCTACATTTGGCTTTAAAACTTTCAGGATTGATTGCATTCTTGCTCTTTACCACTAGAGGACTGCTCTTGGTAGTCTTACTTTCCTCCTTGAAAGAGGAGGAAGAAAAGAGAGGTGCTAATTTCAGGCAGGCAGATGTCAGTGGATCAGCTTTGCCACATGCTGATTTTGCTGCTTGAGAGGACACAGTCTCAAGCTGCACCAGGGGAGGCTTAGACTGGATGTCAGGAAGAAATTCTTCACAGAAAGAGTGATTGGCCATTGGAATGGGCTGCCTGGGGCGGGGGTGGAGTCACCATCACTGGAGGAGTTTAGGAAGAGACTGGATGAGGCACTTGGTGCCATGGTTTAGTTGATTAGATGGTTTTGGGTGATAAGTTGGACTTGATCTCAAAGGTCTTTTCCAATCTGGTTAATTGTGTATCCTGTATTCCTTTATTTAATGGTGCCTACTTCCATAATTTTTAGTGGTGGCTACACCCCCCTCCCCAAACACTTGAACATTTTGGCTCTAGGAATTGGTGTAGATGTTATCTCTTGCCTTACATGACTTTGGAGAGTTGTATAATTCTTCCAGCTACAGAACAGGGACAGAAATATACTGGAGGATGCAAACACCTGGTCTGTGATGCAAAATCACATGTAATAGAGCTTAGTAATGCCATAATAGTAAAAAAAGAAAACAAACCTCTACTAAGCCAATGACCACAAGGTTTGCAGTTGGAACAGGCAGATCCATTAACATTTTTTCTGGGAGGGCTGCTTTGGAGTAGTATTTGATTCTTTTTTTAAAAATAGCACAGAGAGGGACCTGGGGGGTAGTGGTTGACAGCCAGCTCAACATGAGCCAGCAGTGTGCCCAGGTGGCCAAGAAGGCCAATGGCATCCTGGCCTGCATCAGAAATAGTGTGGCCAGCAGGAGCAGGGAGGTCATTGTGCCCCTGGACTCCGCACTGGTTAGGCCACACCTTGAGTCCTGTGTCCAGTTCTGGGCCCCTCAGTTTAAGAGGGACATCGAGGCACTTAAACATCTCCGGAGAAGGGCAACAAGGCTGGTGAGAGGCCTTGAGCACAAGCCCTCTGAGGAGAGGCTGAGGGAGCTGGGGTTTTTTAGCCTGGAGAAGAGGAGGCTCAGGGGAGACCTTCTTGCTGCCTACAACTCCCTGAAGGGAGGTTGCAGCCAGGGGGGAGTTGGTCTCTTCTCCCAGGCAACCAGCACCAGAACACAAGGACGCAGCCTGAAGCTGTGCCAGGGGAAGGTTAGGCTCGAGGTGAGGAGAAAGTTCTTCACAGAGTTGTTCGCCATTGGAATGTGCTGCCCGGGCAGGTGGTGGAATCACCGTCCCTGTAGGGGTTCAAAAAGGATTGGATGTGGCACTTGAAGCCATGGTTTAGTTAGTCATGAGGTGTTTGGTGATAGGTTGGACTTCATGATCTCTGAGGTCTTTTCCAACCTTATTGATTCTACGATTCAATATAACCTAGCTTGGGTTTTTGCTGCTTTGCTACAGTTGGGAACAAGAGCCCAGTCAGAGAGAATTCGTACTTATAACTTCACCCAGGACAGAGTTACTGACCACAGGATCTCGTACGACGCACGCAACATCAAGGTAAGGGCTGCAGGTGAGAGTGTTTAGCATTGGATACTGCATATGTACCATTCAGTTTAGGAAAGATGCTGAGTTGCTGTAAGATGTACAGAGAAGGGCAACAAAGCTGGGGAGGGGTTTGGAGCACAAGCCCTAGGAGGAGAGGCTGAGGGAGCTGGGGTTGCTTAGCCTGGAGAAGAGGAAGCTCAGGGGAGAGCTTCTTGCTCTCTACAACTCCCTGAAGGGAGGTTGTAGCCAGGTGGGGGTTGGTCTCTTCTCCCAGGCAGCCAGCACCAGAACAAGAGGACACAGTCTCAAGCTGCACCAGGGGAGGTTTAGGCTGGATGTTAGGAAGACATTCTTCATAGAAAGAGTGATTGGCCATTGGAATGTGTTGCCCAGGGAGGTGGTGGAGTCACCATCACTGGGGGGTGTTTAGGATAGACTGGATGGGGTGCTTGGTGCCACGGTTTAGTTGATTAGGTGTTGGATGATAGGTTGGACTCAATGATCTCAAAGGTCTTTCCCAACCTGGTTAATTCTAGTCTATTTGAAGCAGTTTCTTCAGTCCTAGATTGTTGATGTGAAATTTTTGTGTAAATGCACAGGTTACATGAAAGCATGGCAGGAAGGCTCCCATAGCTCCTTTTGTTGCTGCCAGTCAGTGTGCTCTTCACAGGCAGCTGCTGTGCACTATGCCACGCTGCTTTCACCTGGGGGCAGCCACAGAGAAGTGTGAGTGGATACACCACTGTAAGACTGCAGGCAAAGTGTGTTCCAAGAGGTCCTCATCTGAGTAGTCTGCCTTTCAGAATAATAATGATGCTTTTGTCTCTTTTCATTTTATTGATAGGAAATTCTAAGTGGGAAAGAAGCACTGGATAAGCTCATCAACAGACTGCTGGAGTTTGCAGAGGTAGAAGCTGTCACTGAATATCTAGAAAATCTGAAGGCTTCAGAAGGAGGAGGAGGCTGAAGACCTGGTGTAGAGTGAAAGCAGAAACCTTGTGTATGGCAGCAAAATAAATCAGGTGCACTTGTTAGGTGATGGATGATTGAAATTTCTGCCTTCCTTTTTCAGTGTGTGATACTACTGCTCTTTATATTTTGGTGCAGATTGGTTGAATTCTGCTAGCAGCATTAGCAGAAAAGAGCAAACTTGGAGTACGGTGTGCACATACCTTCTTTCTTGGCTGTGTGGCTTTCTTAAGCCTGTCCTTGACCATATTGCAGCTGGAAATCAGGGTGATGGAGCAGAAAAAATAACACACTGTGCAAATTTTGTTTTGGAGGTGGGAGATGTTCCTCCCCCAGTCAAAGAACCTAGGCTCCTGAACATAACCTGTCATGTGGCCTCATGAATACTGCTCACCTTCATCTATTGATTGTGTGAGCTTCCTAAACCTAGTCCCTTAAAAATAACTCTGTGTTATGGTGCTTTGTCTTTTAGAGTGAATATACAACAGCAAAGGGGGTGATCTCTGCAGAGGGACCTCGACAGGCTGGACAGATGGGCAGTGTCCAAGGGCGTGAGATTGAACACATCCAAGTGCTGGGTTCTACACATTGGCCACAGAAACCCCATGAAGTGCTACAGGCTGGGGTCAGAGTGGCTGGAGAGCAACCAGGCAGAGAGGGACCTGGGGATAGTGGTTGATAGTAGACTAAACATGAGCCAGCAGTGTGCCCAGGTGGCCAAGAAGGCCAGTGGCATCCTGGCCTGTTTCAGGAATAGTGTGGCCAGCAGGAGGAGGGAAGTCCTTCTGCCCCTGTACACTGCAGTGGTTAGGCCACACCTTGAGTCCTGTGTCCAGTTCTGGGCCCCTCAGTTTAGGAAAGATACTGAGTTGCTGGAACATGTCCAGAGAAGGGCAATGAAGTTGGAGAGGGTTTGGAGCAAAAGCTCTATGAGGAGAGGCTGATGGAGCTGCGGTTGCTTAGCCTGGAGAAGAGGAAGCTCAGGGGAGACCTTGCTGATTACAACTCCCTGAAGGGAGGTTGTAGCTGGGTGGGGGGTTGGTCTCTTCTCCCAGGCAACCAGCACCAGAGCAAGAGGACACAGTCTCAAGGTGCAGCAGGGGAGGTTTAGGCTGGATATTAGGAAGAAATTCTTCATAGAAAGAGTGATTGGCCATTGGAATGTGCTGCCCAGGGAGGTGGTGGAGTCACCATCACTGGAAGTGTTTAGGATAGACTGGATGGGGTGCTTGGTGCCATGGTTTAGTTGATTAGATGGTGTTGGATGATAGGTTGGGCTCAATGATCTCAAAGGTCTTTTCCAACCTGGTTTATCCTATCCTATCTCAGGCAGGGGGCCAGAATCATAAAAGGAAGCCTGTTAGCTTTCTTCCTGCATTCTTAGGTCAGCTTAGGGTGGGTCTGGACCACATGCTGCAGTGGCACGTAGAAGTATGTGTTCTTTTTCAGCTTAGGTTGATGAGATTCTGGAAGGAGTCCAGCAGTGATAACAAGCAGCCCCCTGCTTCTTGGCAGGGAAAGCAAGTTCATAGTGTGGATGTGTTTGAGCAGTTCGGGTAGCTCTGGAATTCAGTTTCTGCCTTGATGTCGTGGGGAATGTGTGTCTGTCTGTCTGTGCAATCCAAATAGCTGCAGCCACAGTCAGCTGCCGCAGGATTTGGGCTCCCGTTCTCACCCCTGCGCAGGGTGCGGGCAGGCACCTGTGCCAGCAGCCCTGCTCACGCACGTCACCTCACACGAGCACAGGCAAGTCCCTTGCAGCTGCGCAGGGCTGACCTGCTCCATGGCACTGTTCCCTTTTCACCCTGCTCTCCCTAGGCTACGCTGCGAACCTGCTCTGCACGACCTGCTCCACGTGGAGAATCAGTTCTATGGAACGGAATGGAACGGAATGGAACGGAATGGAATGGAATAGAATTAACCAGGTTGGAAAAGACAGTGTTGATGCTGGGGAGGGGTTTGGAGCACAAGCCCTGTGAGGAGAGGCTGAGGGAGCTGGGGTTGCTTAGCCTGGAGAAGAGGAGGCTCAGGGGAGACCTTCTTGCTGTCTGCAACTTCCTGAAGGGAGGTTGTAGCCAATTGGGGGTGGGGGTGGTGTCTTCTCCCAGGCGGCCAGCACCAGAGCAAGAGGACACAGTCTCAAGCTGCACCAGGGGAGGTTTAGACTGGATGTTAGGAAGAAATTCTTCATAGAAAGAGTGATTGGCCATTGGAATGGGCTGCCCAGGGAGGTGGTGGAGTCGCCATCACTGGAGGAGTTTAGGAAGAGACTGGATGAGGCACTTGGTGCCATGGTTTAGTTGATTAGATGGTGTTGGGTGATAGGTTGGACTTGATGATCTTGAAGGTCTTTTCCAACCTGGTCTGGTCTATTTCTATTTCTATTTCTATTTCTATTTCTATTTCTATTTCATACAGGAAAGCAGAAAGCACCTCTCTTCTGCTACTAAATTATCAATATCCTTAAAGTAGTCATTGAAATTTAGCAGCTTTTGAAACCTAAACCCTTCTCCTAGCCTAGTCTGGTGCATTCAGAAGGATATTTGTCTTATTAAGCTTACACTGAAATCACTGCTGCCTGTCTACTACAGCAAAATATAGTTATCATCAGTCTGGACTGAGAATTTGATACAGAGCAGATCTGTAGGAGATTGCTACCTTGTGATTTGCTTCTCCTTGTTGAGAGAGCATTATCTGAAATTGTTTTCTTTCTTACTGAGCAGCAGATTTGAAAGCTGATGTGGCAGTTCTTGCACCCCTGCCATTCTGTGGGATGTAAGAGCCCGAGGGGTTGTGTTGGGGCTTGGCTGTGGGCTGGCACTTGTCCCCAAGGGAAGGCAAAGGAGACAATTGCCATCTTGCAGGTGTTTTCAGGATGGAATACTTTGACCTTGGGCATTTCAATTTCTACAAGCAACCATAGCTTTGAGCAGTGAAAGCAGTATCAGTAAGAACTACAAGGAGAAAGCAATGGAGGACAAGGAAAAGGAAAACTGACTGGGGCCAGATAAGGGCCATGAAGATGACCCTTTGCCCCTGTGCACTGCACTGGTTAGGCCACACCTTGAGTATTGTGTCCAGTTCTGGGCCCCTCAGTTTAAGAAAGATGTTGAGTTGCTGGAACGTGTCCAGAGAAGGGCAACAAAGCTGGGGAGGGGTTTGGAAGACAAGCCCTATGAGGAAAGGCTGAGGGAGCTGGGGTTGCTTAGACTGGAGAAAGGAGGCTCAGGGGTGACCTTATTGCTGTCTATAACTCCCTGAAGGGAGGTTGTAGCCAGGTGGGGGTTAGTCTCTTCTCCCAGGCAACCAGCACCAGAACAAGAGGACACAGTCTCAGGCTGTGCCAGAGGAGGTTTAGGTTGGAGGTTAGGAAGAAGTTCTACACAGAGAGAGTGATTGCCCACTGGAATGGGCTGCCCGGGGAGGTGGTGGAGTCACCATCACTGGAGGTGCTCAGGAGGAGACTTGATGGGGTGCTTGGTTGCATGGTTTAGTTGATTAGGTGGTGTTGGATGATAAGTTGGACTTGATCTCAAAGGTCTCTTCCAACCTGGTTTATTCTATTCTAGTATATCTTATTTTCATCTAGCTGCTTAGTACAGCTGAATTATTATTTTTTTTCTTTCTGTAATAAAGAGTTGGCACAAGAGCAGTTTGACAAAAAGCTTTTGGCAGTAAATTTTATTAAATAATTGCCATGCATTCCCCAGCCCTTAAAAGTGCCTGTATTTAACTCTAGGGGCATTGCTCATCATTCCCCAGCAAATGCACAGACTGCTGACTCACAGTCTGCTATCATCAGCAGGTTTCTATAGTCAGCTCCATTCTGAGTGTTGCTAAACAGTGACTGCAATGAGCCTTACCTGAACTCTCTTTAAACAGTTTCAAAAGCAACAATTTCAGTGCAGCTCATGTCAGTCATAACTGACACACAGACTGAAACAGGTTCCAGTAACTGCTTAATGGGCTATTGGAAGGCATCCAGACACTACACTGCTGGCCATCAAACAAAAGTATTTCCATTAAGAACAACTCCTGGGGGCAGGAGTTGATCTGCTGGAGGGTAGAGAGGCTTTGCAGAGGGACCTTGACAGGCTGGACAGATGGGCAGAGTCCAAGGGCATGAGATTGAACACATCCAAGTGCCGGGTTCTGCACATTGGCCACAGCAACCCCAGGCAGTGCTACAGGCTGGGGTCAGAATGGCTGGAGAGTGGCCAGGCAGAGAGGGACCTGGGGGTACTGGTTGATGGTAGGCTGAACATGAGCCTGCAGTGTGCCCAGGCGGCCAGGAGGGCCAATGGCATCCTGGCCTGCATCAGGAACAGTGTGGCCAGCAGGAGCACGGAGGTCATTCTGCCCCTGTACACTGCACTGGTTAGGCCTCGCCTTGAGTCCTGTGTCCAGTTCTGGGGCCCTCAGTTTAGGAAGGATGTTGACTTGCTGGAACATGTCCAGAGAAGGGGGCAACAAAATTGGTGAGGGGCTTGGAACACAAGCCCTATGAGGAGAGGCTGAGGGAGCTGGGGTTGCTTAGCCTGGAGAGGAGGAGGCTCAGGGGTGACCTTCTTGCTGTCTACAAATCCCTGAAGGGAGGTTGTAGCCAGGTGGGGGTTGGTCTCTTCTCCCAGGTAACCAGCCCCAGAACAAGAGGACACAGTCTCAAGCTGTGCCAGGGGAGGTTTAGGCTGGATATTAGGAAGAAGTTCTTCACAGAGAGAGTGATTTGACATTGGATTGGGCTGCCCAGGGAGGTGGTGGAGTCACCATCCCTGGAGGTGTTTAGGAAGAGACTGGATGGGGTGCTTGGTGCCATGGTTTAGTTGATTAGATGGTGTTGGGTGATAGGTTGGACTCAATCTCAAAGGTCTTTTCCAACCTGGTTAATTCTCTTTTAAATCAATCAGGTTGTCCTAAAACCCTTGAAGAGATGAACACGAGTAACACAGCTTGTTGAAATGAAAGCTTTATTCAGTATTTTCATGTAAACTCCACTTCAAGAGCTTGCAAGGTTTTTGTAATTTCAACTGAGAAGCTGTTAAAGAGAAACCAGCTGTTCTGTCTTTGCAGAAAACGCTTCTAAACTAAGCCAAGCACCTTTCAATCACCCCACTGTTTGTCACTCTTAGCTTCAGTTAAGCAAGACATGAAAATCCA
Organism: Colaptes auratus; assembly: GCA_015227895.2. Lineage (NCBI taxonomy): Eukaryota > Metazoa > Chordata > Aves > Piciformes > Picidae > Colaptes > Colaptes auratus. The sequence goes on from CM037631.1 coordinate 116,570,665, forward strand.
CTGGTTTCACCCTCTGGTCTGTATACTGCTCTCTGCTGGGTTTTTTCCACATAGGCTCCTGGTACTTCCCAAGTAAAATCAAACCTGCATTTGCTGCCACACTCTGGGAATCCCCTAGGGCAAATTTAGCCTTCTCCAGATTATTATTTTGCCACACTCTTGCTTTGTGCAGAACTTCTATTCAAGCTATATCCTGAAACACTTCACACACCTAAAGTTCATAATCACACAAAGAGTTAACATGGTTTTTAAGTTAAATAATTGAGCAGGTAGAAAGGAAGAGGACTTGAGAGGTAGATACAAGAGAGACTGGAGGGATGCGCCTGACAAACCAGAACGAAGACGCTTCCACAACAAATAGCAGAAGGTGTACAGACAGACTTTGTATCAACTAGCATGAAGATTTAAGGGCTGCAAACCCTGTAGGAGGAATGGAATGAAATCTCTCTCAGGAAAACAAATCAACCAGGCAATCAAAAAAGCCCAGGGAAGCAGTCTTGAAATAGCTTGTGTGTTGTTGGAAAATGGGTAGGGTGGTACTTCTTCGGGGCATGATGCAAACAGGCGGCAGCAGTGCTTGGCATTAGCTGGGATCTGGAGACAGGGTGGCCTACATAGGACAAGATGAAGCTTTCTGATGATCTGAGTGGAGCAGAAGTTGAGGTGCAGGCAGAGGTTTGAAACATGGCACAACGGTGATAGGTAGAGTTGCATATATAGGGAGACTGCAGGAAGACGGCTTGAGGAAGACAGGAGTATGAAAAGGGCTGAAAAAGGGAGGCACGACCCAAAAAGCAAACCAGGAAACTAAGAGGCATGAAATAGGTTTTATTTTTACTCCTTTTCTAAGTAACCTGCAAAACCTGCACTGAAATAATGTCTTTTTTTCAGGGGCAGGGACATGCACAGGTTAGGGAATTCAACTCCGATCCATGGCACGACCAGCCTTTCCACCTTCAAAAGCTGAGTGCTGGGACTGGATGATGCTGCAGCACAGCTTTTGTCTGTGAGAGTCAAACAAAAGGCAAACTTCACCCTATTAGGAGAGTCTGGATTTCAATCTACAAGTTGCCAGGTGAAAGGTTAACATTTAGAATAGAATTAGAATAGACTAGAATTAGACCAGAATAGAATAGAATAGAATAGAATAGAATAGAATAGAATAGAATAGAATAGAATAGAATAGAATTAGAGTAGAATTAGAATAGAATAGAGTAGAATAGAATAGGAATAGAATAAGAATAGAATTAACCAGGTTGGAAAAGACCTTTGAGATCATCGAGTCCAGCCTATCACCCAACACCATCTAATCAACTAAACCATGGCACCAAGCGCCCCATTCAGTCTCTTCCTAAACTCCTCCAGTGATGGCGACTCCACCACCTGCTGGGCAGCACATTCCAACAGCCAATCACTCTTTCTGGGAAGAGCTTCTTCCTAACCTCCAGCCTAAACCTCCCCTGGTGCAGCTTGAGACTGTGTCCTCTTGTTCTGTCAGAGGTTGCCTGGGAAAGACATTGAGTTGCTGGAATATGTCCAGAGAAGGGCAACAAACCCCAAAGAGGGGTTTGGAGCACAAGCCCTATGAAGAGAGGCTGAGGGAGCTGGGGTTGCTTAGCCTGGAGAAAAGGAGGCTCAGGGGAGACCTTATATGCTGGCACACTATTCCTGATCCAGGCCAGGATTCCATTGGCCCTCTTGGCCACCTGGGCACACTGCTGGCTCATGTTCAGCCTACTATCAACCAGTACCCCCAGGTCCCTCTCTGCCTGGCCACTCTCCAGCCACTCAAACCCCAGCCTGTAGCTCTGCATGAGGTTGTTGTGGCCAGTGTGCAGAACCTGGCACTTAGATGTGTTAACTTGCATAAAAACACCCAGAAGCAACCATCATCAGAAACTGCAGTGATTCCCCCTCCTTATATTGCTAATCATGTCTGTGGCAGCCTACAAAAACCACAGATGTACTTCTCACTGAAGGAGCTCGCAATAAAAGCAGGCAAGCAGATATAAACATGCTGCATGATAGAAAATGGCTTAGTCAGGAAACAACAGACTCTTCTTCTGAAAACACTGTTCTTCTGAAACAGTAAAAGCCACATTCCTTTGTCAAAAGCCAGTGTAGCCCAGGGTAGGATTAGCAGATGAGTAATACCTACAGGATTCCTATGGTGAATTCCAAAGGCAGAAGATTTTGCAGGGTGATAGCACGGAAGGGACAAAGATCTGTGCAGTGTCTGCCTTAAATTTCACAGGAGGCAGTATTTTTGTACAGAAGAGAAAATATTTGGTTTAGACACACAGCAAGGAAACTGAATGCCAGCACAGTGCAAAACTAAATGGTGTCTTTGGTTGTATCAAATTTGATCCAACTGGCCCTTGTTCTAATTCATCCTTAAGGACAAAGAATAAAGAAGTCTCTTCTCAAATTGACTGTCAGAGGTAGTGGGGAGCAAAGGGCTGCATTTCTTTGTGAAATGCATTCTTGAGAGGTCACATCAGCCAAAGCAAGTGCAACTAGCAGTGAGCAAAGAAAATGTTTAGCCATTTTTCCCAGCTTTTTGGTTTCTCTGTTTAACACAGACGTTGAGCAAGACCTTGGGCTCACGTTAGGACCAACAGCAGCGCCTCAAAGCAGTAAGCTTTGAACATTTTTATTTGCAGGTGTTTATGAACGTCTGCTTGAGCAACTTATTTACAGGCATCTTAAAATCACTAGGACCACTTACTTCAATGTTCTTAAGGAAAGATGATGATATTTTGGGGAACCTCACTAAAAAAGGGTAAGATCTTGTCCTCAGGGGATATTAATAGTGGAGCCTACAATCTCCCTACACTACTGTACAGCATTGTACTAATAAACAACAAAAGAATTTCATAGATATCATAAAGGAATAGAATAGAATAGAATAGAATAGAATAGAATAGAATAGAATAGAATAAACTAGGTAGGAAAAGACCTTTGAGATCATCAAGTCCAACCTATCACCCAACACCATCTCATCAACTAAACCATGGCACTAAGTGCCCCATCCAGTCTCCTCTTAAACACTTCCAGTGATGGTGACTCCACCACCTCCCTGGGCAGCCCATTCCAATGGCCAATCACTCTTTCTGTGGAGGATTTCTTCCTAACATCCAGCCTAAACGTCCCCTGGCGCAGCTGGAGACTGTGTCCTCTTGTTCTGATGCTGGTTGTCTGGGAGTAGAGACCATCCCCCACCTGGCTGCAATCTCCCTTCAGGGATTTGTAGACAGCAAGAAGGTCTCCCCTGAGCCTCCTCTTCTCCAGGCTAAGCAACCCCAGTTCCCTCAGCCTCTCCTCATAGGGCTTGTGTTCCAAACCCCTCCCCAGCTTTGTTGCCCTTCTCTGGACACGTTCCAGCAACTCAACATCTTTCCTAAACTGAGGGGCCCAGAACTGGACACAGGACTCAAGGTGTGGCCATGTACTTCACACTTCAGAGTAACAGAATCATGATGAGCACAGCACTGTGAAGCAGATTGCAAGAAAAACAAATTGTGCTTGAAAGGAAAGCAGGGTCAGCTGTTAACTCAGCAGTTAGCAAGGGCAAAGGAGTAGAAAGAGCTGGTTGTAATGGTAAATCACAGGGCACCCACGGCAGACAGCATGATGCAGTCATGTGAAAGGCAAATGTGGTTGAGGGAAGGCATCAAGACTTACTTCCCATACAGTAAGGAAGTCCTAGTGACATCACCCGTGGCCTTAATGTTCCTTGAACATAGAGTCTAGGCAAACTCAGGCTGGAATGGCTGAAGAGAAGTGCTACTGGAGCACTGAAGGATTTGTCACACAAGGACTCCCAAAGAGATGTAGTGGATTCAAGAGGGAAAACAAGCTGCTTAGCTGAAGGGCAATACTTGTGTAAATGGTGAGGAAATTAGTGCAAACTGGTTGCAAACACACAGAGGCTTCAAGTTAGAGCAGTCTCCTAGCTGCCAGAATAGCATTCAAGCAGGAGTAAGAACAAAAGCTAACGTTGCACATGTGGTCTTTCATGTGGGCTACATCATATATTCCTGCATCTGTGACTGTGAGAGCATCCAGCCTGCATCCTGCATCTCTAAATGACAATCCAGGGCTAGGTATTACAGGAAACTTCCAAAGTTCTCAAAACAAACATCAGAACAAATACCCTGATGAAGCCATAGAAAGATGTGGGATTAAATACAATACTTAACTCTATCCTACACACACAGAAAATGTCACAGAAGAGCAAAAAAGAAGGCCTGCAGCTTCCTTTGTAATCCACAATGGACTGGATTCTCTGTCTTGCACTCCTTTCTCTGCTGCTCTGACAGACTGATAGCTGTTTTCTCAGTAAAGTTTGAGCTCAGCAGTTACAAACTCTGCTGTAGCTGGATTCTGACAGCTCTTACCAGCAGCCTCTGTTTTGACTGAGACTGTCCTGAACAAAATACTCTGAGCTTCAGGAACGAGAGATGTGTTTTATTAATGGATTAATGATTTCAACCTCTATGGTCCACTGTTTGATACCTGGAGAAGCAATGAGCATAGCTGCATTCTTACACAGCCAACGAATCTTGATGATGATAAATGTAGACCCATCCACCATGTAAAGAAATCAAAGCTACAATCCTTAAGATATGCCCAAGCCATCTTGGACAGTATGGCTACCAGCTCTACTTAGCCATCTTTTGTCTGGCTCTCCTAAGGTACTGTGAACAATGAAGCTTCAACAATGGAGCTTCAACGACTTAGCCGCTCTCAGTTTAGTCAACACTTGCCAACTACTCAATATACTCATCAACCTCAAGGTGAAACTCACCAACCTCAAACAGGCTGAGGTATGCTGTAGCAGGGCCAGGTCTTTGGTCATGAAAATAGCAGGGAAATAAGCCTGGTTTTTCGGAGTGAAAGAGACAAGAAGAAAACAAGACCAAAACAAGAGAACTTGATGTGTAAAAAGAAGAAAAAAAATGTAAGCAAGAGACAACAATAAAGCAAAACAGAATAAACCAGGTTGGAAGAGACCTTCAAGACCATCGTGTCCAACCTATTATCCAACCCACCTAATCAACTAAACCATGCAACCAAGCACCCTAGCAAGTCTCCTCCTGCACACCTCCAGTGTTGGTGACTCCACCACCTCCCTGGGCAGCACATTCCAATGGCCAATCACTCTTTCTGGGAAGAACTTCTTCCTAACCTCCAGCCTAAACCTCCCCTGGTGCAGCTTGAGACTGTCCTCTTGTTCTGGTGCTGGTTGCCTGGGAGAAGAGACCAACCCCCGCCTGTCCACAACCTCCCTTCAGGTAGCTGTAAAGAGCAGTAACACCACAGGAAGTCACCATGAAAAGATCTATTCCAACAGGGCTGGCTCTGTTGCTGTTATTAAAAGTTTAATTTTACCAGGTTTAAATCTTCTGCAGAGGCTTTTAATTCATTTCTCATACAAGCACAGCAATAATTTGTCAGGCTGTCATTTGGGGAGGAGATGGCACTGATGTGACTAACTCCTCAAAAAAACAGCTTTCAAATGATCTGTTTTAAATGCTGGCAGTCTTCACCACCCACTCCTTTGCAAGTGCTTAGCCAAAGGTTGGTAAGCACAATATTTTTACTCATTAGCAGGGAAACTACTCCACATAAACAATCTCGGGGAAGGATTTTACTCTCCAGTGCACACAACTGATCTGTTTCCTCTGTAAACAGAGAAGGTCTGCATCTTTTTTACCACACTGAGGATGACTGCTTTCTTGCATACTTAGAAAAGGAGTGAAAAAAAAAAACCACCTTATGCAATGTACTTGCCACAGCACAGTCACAGCAAAATCAAACTCAGATGGATGGCATGGTTAAAATAAACCCAAACTTATTTACAACACTGCCTAAGTGACACAACACAAACTCCCATTCCCAAACCAATCACATCAAACCACAGTAAAAATAATAGTACAACTCACTCACTTTTAATACCTATAAACCCTTCATTTCTATCCAATATTTTCCTTTATAAAAGCCTGTTTAAAATATGAAACTTTTGACTCCCTCTAGCTCCAACAGCATCCAAAATGATTTTTTTTGGGGGGGGGGAAAGTGTTACTGATCACTGAGCCTTGGTCTCAAGTTTCTGGATTTCCCATTTTCAGATTTCCTCTTTTTGAAGGTTGGCACCCCTTCTGTCAGGTCTCCAAGGGAGGTGACGGTCTTCTCCTGAAATATCACTGTTTCTTCTTCTGGAATATCGAGCACTGGAGGTGGCAGAGTGTCGCTCTCTGTAGTAGGAAGCTCCAGGTCCACATTTTCACTGGGAGAGGAAAACACAAAAGGGTTAAACTGCTTGAAGGAAACAACTTAGTGTAGTGCAAACAGTAAGAATAGAATAGAATAGAATAGAACAGAATAGAAATAGAAAATAAGTAGAATAGACATAGAATAGGAATAGAATAGAAAATAAATAGAAATAGAATATTAACAGAATAGAATAGAATAGAATAGAATAGAATAGAATAGAATAGAATAGAATAGAATAGAATAGAATAGAAAATAAATAGCAATAGAATATGAGTAGAATAGAATAGAATAGGTTGGAAGAGACCTTCAAGGTCATTGTGGTGGTTTGGGCTGGGTGCCCTCTGCTACGTGGTGTGCTTCCTGTGTCCAGAAGTCCAGCCCAGTGGGTGGACACAGGACACCAGGTATCTCCTACCATAATCCTTGCACCGCTATAAGATCCAGCACGGGGTCTGGCACTTCCTCTTTCTTCCCCTCGCCGGCACCTGGTAACTGGGGGAGACATCTCCCTACCTTGGGCCTGGCTAGGCCGAGGCCAGGGGGATGGGCGGTCTCAAGTCTGGCCAGGCGAGACTAGCCTAGCAGTGGCAGGGTGGGAAGAACGAGCCCTGGGGGTCTTGGGCCCACCCTCAGGTAGGGATGGGCTGTTTCTGGGTCTGCTTTGGGGTTTCTTTTGTCACTGCTTCTGGTTCTCTGTACACATTCACTCTTTTCCATTTAAACTTTCCATCACTTTTGCATCCATTTGTCAGAGTTGTTATTTCTGCCTGTGGTGGGGAGGGGGGCTGCCTCAACCCACGACAGTCATCGTGTCCAACCTATCATCCAACACCAGCTAATCAACTAAACCATGGCACCAAGCACCCCATCAAGTCTCCTCCTGAACACCTCCAATGACGGTGACTCCACTACCTCCCCAGGCAGCCCATTCCAATGGGCAATCACTCTCTCTGTGTGGAACTTCTTCCTAACATCCAGCCTAAACCTCCCCTGGCGCAGCTTGAGACTCTGTTCTGGTTTAGTCATGAGGTCTGTGGCGACAGGTTGGACTTGATGATCTTTGACGTCTCTTCCAACCTTATTGATTCTATGAACAAATCACAGAATCACAGGTTTGGGTTGGAAGGGACCCTAAATATAATTCTAATCCTCTTGCCATGGGCAGGGACAACTCCTACTAGACCAGGTTGCTTGAATCCATATCCAACTTGGAACACTTCCAGGGTAGGTGCCTCCACAATTTCTCTGCGTATCCTCTTTCAGTGTCTCATCACCCTCATGGAGAAGAATTTTCTCCTAAGGATATTCACTTGAAATGTCCAGAGAAGGGCAACGAGGTTGGGGAGAGATCGTGAGCACAAGCCCTCTGAGCGAGCTGGGGTTGCTTAGCCTGGAGAAGAAGAGGCTCAGGGGAGACCTTCTTGCTGTCTACAACTACCTGAAGGGAGGTTGTAGCCAGGTGGGGCTTGGTCTCTTCTCCCACGCAACCAGCATCAGAACAAGAGGACACAGTCCCAAGCTGTGGAGGGGAGATTTAGGCTGGATGTTAGGAAGAAATTCTTCCCAGAACGAGTGATTGGCCATTGGAATGTGCTGCCCAAGGAGGTGGTGGAGTCACCATCACTGGAGGTGTTTAGAAGAGACTGGCTGGGGCGCTTGGTGCCATGGTTTAGTTGATTAGATGGTGTTGGGTGATAGGCTGGACTCGATGATCTCAAAGGTCTTTTCCAACCTGGTTCATTCCATTCCATTCCATTCCATTCCATTCCATTCCATTCCATTCCATTCCATTCCATTCCATTCCATTCCATTCTGTCCCGTCCCGTCCCGTCCCATTCCATTCCATCCCATCCCATCCTATCCTGCCACTGTTGTCACTATCAGCTGAAAAATTGAGAACTATAATGCTGGAGAACAGGGTGAATATGATGGAAAAGACTGTTTCCATTCTCTGAAGCCTAATTTCTTTAGACTCTTTGAGGGCCCTACAACAAGAAACTGGCCATAAAAGACAGCATGCTTCACAAAAGAATATAAACCATCCCAGGCACTGTGCAGCAGAGTGACACACAGCAAACCTCCTGATGAGATGCATGCTGTGAAAACATCTGCAGTACATCAGCTGGACAGAGGAGAGAGAGACAGCATCCAGATTTAAAACTGGCATAATTAGATTACACATTTTGTCTTTCATGTCCATAGCTAAATCATTACAGAAAGAGTCTCTAGGACTTACTCATAGTGACAGAGTTGGGGCTGTTCAGTCTGGAGAAGAGAAGGCTCCAAGGTGACCTCATTGTGGCCTTCCAGTATCTGAAGGGGGCCTACAAGAAGGCTGGGGAGGGACTTCCCAGGCTATCAGGGAGTGATAGGACTAGGGGCAATGGAATGAAGCTGGAGGTGGGGAGATTCAGGCTGGATGTGAGGAGGAAGTTCTTCCCCATGAGAGTGGTGAAGCCCTGGAATGGGTTGTCCAGGGAGGTGTTTGAGTCCCCGTCCCTGGAGGTTTTTAAGCCCAGGCTGGATGAGGCTCTGGCCAGCCTGATCTAGTGTGAGGTGTCCCTGCCCATGGCAGGGGGGCTGGAACGAGATGATCCTTGTGGTCCCTTCCAACCCTGACTGATTATGATTCTATGACAGCAGGAAAGGTGGTGGTGATTTTTGTTTTGGTTTTGCTTAACTTTTTTTGAAATGAGGGGAATTAGGGAACAAGCAAAAGTCTTTTACTGCAGTACTGGTTGAAAGTAAGGCAAAAAATAGGAAATGTCTTTTAGGCTGTGTCCTTCAAGTGAATACTTAGTTAGTACACTACCACAAAGTGAAAAATAATTCACTGCTCGTGGCAGTAACTCAACCAAATCAGAAACTGCTAGGAATCTAAAATAGAAGTCTAACAAAAACACACTCATTAATGCCAACAACCAGTGACCCCATAGGGAAGGAACTGAAAGTAATGCTAGACCAGTACAATCAAGATAAGGTTGTTGGTCATTGTAGAAGGTCAAAATAGATTCTGAACTCCAAGGAGAGTTAACTCAGCTAATAAAAACAGAAACAGAATTTAGTCTGGAAGCTGGAGGCCCCGAGAAAGCTGTCTATGATGGCATCCAAGGTTGAATGTAGTTTAAAACATAGCCCCCAGAGCCTCTGAGGCAGCTGAACCAGCTTCTTGGAGGAAATTATGTTAAGGAATTGAAGTTTAGAGTAACTACATTTAAATAGTTGATACTCTACCTCTGAGAAAGATCACAGTCTCACCAAGGTTGGAAGAGACCTCAAAGAACATCAAGTCCAACCTGTCACCACAGACCTCATGACTAAACCATGGCACCAAGTGCCATGTCCAATCCCCTCTTGAATACCTCCAGGGATGGTGACTCCACCACCTCCCTGGGCAGCACATTCCAATGGCTAACAGCTCTCTTTGTGAAGAACTTTCTCCTCACCTCCAGCCTAAACTTCCCCTGGTGCAGCTTGAGACTGTGTCCTCTTGTTCTGGTGCTGGTTGCCTGGGAGAAGAGACCAACCCCCTCCTGGCTACAACCTCCCTTCAGGTAGTTGTAGAGAGCAAGAAGGTCTCCCCTGAGCCTCCTCTTTTCTGTGCTAAACAATCCTAGCACCCTCAGCCTCTCCTCACAGGACTTGTGCTCAAGGCCTCTCCCCAGCCTTGTTGCCCTTCTCTGGACATGTTCAAGAGTCTCAATGTCCTTCTTAAATTGATGGGCCCAGAACTGGACACAGGACTCAAGGTGTGGCCTAACAAGATGATGAATGATAATGAGTCTTGAAATCACTTTAACTTACTTTGTACTCATGGTGAGCTTCCACACTAGAACCAAAACACCACCATTATCTGTCATGGAAAGCTACTACTTAAAATAATCACTGTGGGAAGAATTGCATCTGAGCTACATTTTCAGTCACTGCTGTGCTACTTCTGCCAGAATGCAGAAGGAAAAGATTCAACTATTGAAGACAAGTACTCTGAAAACAAATATCATGAAAATAACTGTGGTAAAAGGATACTCACCATGGTTCTTCATCTTCTTTTTCACTGATTGCTTTCCATTTTCCAAGAGGCTTGGCCTCGTTAGTTGCATCACTGGAAGTTTCTGGGGAAGCTGATGTACTCTTCTCTTTATCAGCAGTTTCTTCTGGCTTAACTTCTTGCCATTTCCCATAAGGGCTTAACTTCTTAGCTTTGGCAGATTTTTTCCCTTCCTCTGATTCTTCACCATTATCTCCTTTCCTCTAAAGAGGAAAAAACCCACCTTAAGCAAAAATGCCTAAATAAAAACACAATGTAGCTTTATTTTACATCTTTTATTTACCAGTCACACTTTTCAACCAAGAGTAACTTCAGACAATACAAACTCCTATTGCAACAAAAGTCTTTGAATTTTTTTTCTCCTTGTGCTTTCATCACATAGAGAGTTCAAAGAATAAATACATCTTAGATGTTACACAAAGTTAAAGCTGGAAAATCCCATCTATCAAGGCTGAAGTTAGCAAGGAGTAGCCAATACAAACACTTCACAGCTGACTCCTGGTAGTAGTTTACAATTATGCACAGTGATAGAAAAATAAGTGTTTTACAACTGACCCCTGCCTGTGAATCCATTTTGCACTGAAACTATTTCTGCCTGTTCTGAACTACCAGTTTGAGAAAAAACAGCTGACCAAAACAGAGCTATAATCACCCTCTGTGTCTTAAATATGAAGCAAAAAAAAATGGTAACTGAGAGAGATTTTGTACTATGTGTTGCCAGCGTTTCTCAATTAATAAGGAAACTACAACCATGCCATTTTAGAACAGAATAGAATGAAATAGCATAGAATGAAATAGCATAGAATGAAATAGCATGAAATAGAATGGAATGAAATAGAATGGAATAAACCAGGTTGGAAGAGACCTTTGAGATCATCGTGTCCAACCCATCACTGATCAACTAAACCTTATTGCTCTCTACAGCTACCTGAAGGGAGGTTGTAGCCAGGCAGAGGTTGGTCTCTTCTCCCAGGCAGCCAGTACCAGAACAAGAGGACACAGTCTCAGGCTGCACCAGGGCAGGTTTACACTGGCTCTTAGGAAGAAGTTCTATACAGAGAGAGTGATTGCCCATTGGAATGGGCTGCCCGGGGAGGTGGTGGAGTCACCTTCATTGGAGGTGTTCAGGAAGAGGCTTGATGGGGTGCTTGGTGCCATGGTTTAGTTGTTTAGGTGGGTTGGATTGTATTGTATTGTATTTAGGTGGGTTGGATTGGTTGATGGATTGGATGTGATGATCTTGAAGGTCTCTTCCAACCTGGTGGTGTATTGTATTGTATTGTAAACCATGGCACCAAGCACCCCATCCAGTCTCTTCCTAAACACCTCCAGTGATGGTGACACCACCTCCCTGGCAGCCCATTCCAATGGAAAATCACTCTCTCTATGAAGAATTTCTTCCTAACATCCAGCCTAAACCTCCCCTGGTGCAGCTTGAGACTGTGTCCTCTTGTTCTGGCGCTGGTTGCCTGGGAGAAGAGACCAACCCCCACCTGGCTACAACCTCCCTTCAGGTAGTTGTAGAGAGCAATAAGGTCTCCTCTGAGCCTCCTCTTCTCCAGGCTAAGCAACCCCAGCTCCCTCAGCCTCTCCTCATAGGGCTTTATAACTCAAAAGCATTTCCTAAAGGTCTCTCAGCAGTCACATGCACCAATGGAGGTCTGAAGTCATCCTCACACGGTAATCCAAACCATTGAATGGGTTATTTCAGAGAGATGACAGTGACCTTTCTCAGAGAGCATCACATTTCTTGCAGAATTCAACCTGCTTCTGGTGGGTTGAAGGAAGGATCATGCTTTCTGTTCTGGAACAGTGCCACCAATGGACCAAATAATTGAACAAAAATTCATTTTACTATTCAAACAGGTGCAACCTTTAATGTTCAGTCATACGGTTCAACCTCGTTCCAGTAAGCACAGTCCATCACAAGGGGTAAAGGATAAACCTCCTCATTCTAGAAAATTATGACAGTACATGAAATAAATCTGAAAGCTTACCTTGAAACTTCTTTCTGAACTCTGTGCTTCATTCCCACTATCTTCTGAGCCTGATTCAGATGAGTCACGTTGACTCTTCTCATTTGAAGATGAAACAAAACCATCTGGTTTCTCCCACGTGGATACTGTCCAAGATATTTGAACAACCTCATTATTTAAAATAGTCTCTTATTCTGCTCTGCTACTGCACTGACAACATTACCTTTCAGAAATAGAATAGCTGCCTTAAGCTAAAACACAGCAAATAATTCAGCATAAGGCTTTTGCCTTTGTTTGGGATGTTTGTTTTAATAAACATAGTCAGAAAGATAACATTTCACTGCCCAGCAGAGATGCAGTCATGACAGCTGAGTTCACTGTTGATAGAGCTTGTTTTAATTAGTGCCTAAGAAAAATATCAGGCACAGCAAACTGTGATTCACAAGACTGTGGTCCCTTCTCATCCGTATGCAGGACAGACAGGCTGTCTTCTAGAGGTGCCCATTTAATTTGAGGTGTCCATCAATAACATACAGAATTAACCAGGTTGGAAAAGACCTGAGAGATCATCAAGTCCAACCTATCACCCAACACCATCTAATCAACTAAACCATGGCACCAAGCACCTCATCCAGGCTCTTCCTAAACACCTCCAGGGATGGTGACTCCACAACCTCCCTGGGCAGCACATTCCAATGGCAAATCACTCTTTCTATGAAGAACTTCTTCCTAACATCCAGCCTAAACCGCCCCTGGCACAGCTTGAGACTGTGTTCTCTTGTTCTGGTGCTGGTTGCCTGGGAGAAGAGACCAACCCACACCTGGATACAACCTCCCTTCAGGGAGTTGTAGGCAGCAAGAAGGTCTGCCCTCAGCCTCCTCTTCTCCAGGCTAAGCAACCCCAGCTCCCTCAGCCTCTCCTCCCAGGGCTTGTGCTCCAAACCCCTCCCCAGCTTTGTTGCCCTTCTCTGGACACCTTCCAGCAACTCAACATCTTTCCTAAACTGAGGGGCCCAGAACTGGACACAGGACTCAAGGTGTGACCTAACCAGTGCTGAGTACAGGGGTAGAATGACTTTTCTGCAACTTCTGGCCACACTATTCCTGATGCAGGCCGGTATCATCCACCACAAAGTCAGGATTAGGTAAAGAACGGCAACTGCAAGCCTCAGCTCTCCGGGCAGATAAAACCCTTCCCTGTGCTACGTGGCTAGGTGATGGCAGGTGTCTAATTAAAGAGCTGTCAAGCAGACAAGGAAATACAAGCATCAATGTGAAAAGACAGGGAAGTATGTACATGGTATGACCTCCCCTTCAATTCAAAGGTAGTGCTTCATCAAATATACAGAGATGAAATATTTAAAAGAAAGTTGACTCAATCTTGAAATGGATTCTACTAACAGTAAGACAAAAGTACAGCCATGGTCAATCTACAATTTAAGATAAGCTTTCAAATGTAATAAACCTACTATTTCCCAATGATTTTATCTATTGCCAGAGAAATCTCTGACTGAAAGCAACATTTTGGTGCTATGTGCCTAGATGTGTGTCTTAAAGAAGTTTTAAGAAGCTGGCAATGAGCAGAACCATCTCTTAAGGGTACTGCTGTCCTCTAGCTTCAGACTAGTAATGGAACAAGTTCACTTTCCCAGGTGCTACAAGCAGCTAGTACTGTAAGGTGCAGCCTCCCAACACATGACTCTGAGAACTCCTCTGAGAATAGAACAGAATGCAATAAAATAGAACAGAACATAACAGCACAGAACAGCACAGAATAGAACAGAACAGAACAGAACAGAACAGAATAGAATAGAATAGAATAGAATAGAAGGCTCAGAGGAGACCTTCTTGCTCTCTACAACTCCCTGAAGGGAGGTTGTAGCCAGGTGGGGGTTGGTCTCTTCTCCCAGGCAACCAGCACCAGAACAAAAGGACACAGTCTCAAGCTGCACTAAGGGAGGTTTAGGCTGGGTGTTAGGAAGACATTCTTCCCAGAAAGAGTGAATGGCCATTGGAATGTGCTGCCCAGGGAGGTGGTGGAGTCACTATCACTGGAGGTGTTTAGAAGAGACTGGATGGGGCCCTTGGTGCCATGGTTTAGTTACAGAAGCATTAAAGTTGGAAAAGACCTCTAAGTCCAACCATCAAACTAACACAGCCATGCCCACTAAACCCAGAGTGTCATGTCTACTCTTTGAACACCTCCAGGGAGGGTGACTCCACCACCTTCCTGAGCAGCCTGATCCAGTGCTTGATCTCTCTTTCAGTAAAAATAGTTTTCCTAATTTCCAACCTAAACCTTCCCTGGTGCAACCTGAGGCCATTTCCTCTCATCCTGTCATGAGTTACCTGGGACAACAGACCAACACCCACCTCACTACCACTTCCTGGCAGGGAGTTGTGGAGAGCAAGAAGCACTTCCTTTAGCCTCCTTTCCTTCTAAAATAACCCCACCCAGTTCCCTTGGCTGCTACTCACAAGGCCTGTTCTCCAGACCCTTCACCAGCTTCATTGCCCTTCCCTGGACACACCTCAGCACCTCAATGTCTTTCCTGCAGTGAGAGCCCCAGAACTCAGCCAAGCGTACTCAAGACATGGCCTAACAAATGCTGAGTCCAGAAAGAGATTGGATGGGGTGCTTGGTGCCATGATTTAGTTGGTTAGTGTTGAGTGATCTAACAGTATGAGATTGAACACATCCAAGTGCCAGGTTCCGCACATTGGCCACAGCAACCCCATGCAGTGTTACAGTTTGGGGTCAGAGTGGCTGGAGAGTGGCCAGGCAGAGAGGGACTAGGGGGTGCTGGTTGATGGTAGGCTGAACATGAGGCTGCAGTGTGCCCAGGTGGACAAGAAGGCCAATGGCATCCTGGCCTGCATCAGAAACAGTGTGGCCAGCAGGAGCAGGGAGGTCATTCTGCCCCTGTACACTGCACTGGTTAGGCCACACCTTGAGTCCTGTGTCCAGTTCTGGGCCCCTCAGTTTAGGAAGGATGCTGAGTTGCTGGAACATGTCCAGAGAAGGGCAACCATGTTGGTGAGGGATTTGGAACACAAGCCCTATGAAGAGAGGCTGAGGGAGCTGGGGTTGCTTAGCCTGGAGGAGAGGAGACTTAGGGCAGACCTTAATGCTGTCGACAACTACCTGCAGGGAGGTTGTAGCCAGATGGGGGTTGGTCTCTTCTCCCAGGCAACCAGCACCAGAAGAAGAGGACACAGTCTCAAGCTGTGCCAGGGGACGTTTATGGTGGATGTTAGGAAGAAATTCTACAGAGAGAGTGATTGCCCATTGGCATGGGCTGCCCGGGGAGGTGGTGGAGTCACCATCATTGGAGGTGTTCAGGAGGAGACTTGATGGGGTGCTTGGTGCCATGGTTTAGTTGATTAGATGGTGTTGGATGATAGGTTGGATGCGATGATCTTGAAGTTCTCTTCCAACCTGGTTTGTATTGTATTGTATGTATTGTATGTATTGTATTGTATTGTATTCTATTCTATTCTATTCTATTCTATCTCAAAGGTCTTTTCCAACCTGGTTAATTCTACTCCCAATCTCCTTAACTAAGCCTCTCTGGAGTCTCCTAAGTTGCATACTTGAGATGACACACCACAACTTGGTTAAAAATTTGTCTTGCTTTCAGAGGATGAGTTCAGTGTTAACAGAACTGACAAGCAATTCTGCAGTACTTCCAAGATGCTTACAGCTATAGAAGTCACACGTCACTTTAAAACCTCACAAGCCAAAGTTTTGCCAAATTCAGTGATTACAAAGACATGCTTCATGAGTGTCATGTGTCTGGGAGGAACCAAGACAAAAAAAAGGTGTAAAATGTATCTGAACTTAGAAGGCAATGTTAAAAAACTAAACAGCATCTCCTTTGTGTTTTAAAAAGAAGAAATTGCAAATCAATTGGGCAAGGGAGGGCAGGCTTGAAAACTGAAAGGTGTTGGTCTTTTTTTCCTATTCTTGGCATCATTAGGGACACTGGGAAACTGGAGAATGGCCAGCAGAAACAGACTGGGGGGTACTGGTCGATAGTAGGCTGAACATGAGGCAGCAGTGTGCCCAGGTGGCCAAGAAGGCCAGTGGCATCCTGGCCTGCATCAGAAATAGTGTGGCCAGCAGAGCAGGGAAGTCATTCTGCCCCTGGAATCAGCACTAGTTAGGCCACACCTTGAGTCCTGTGTCTAGTTCTGGGGCCCTCAGTTTAGGAAAGATGTTGACGTGCTGGAATGTGTCCAGAGAAGGGCAACGAAGTTGGTGAGGGGTTTGGAACACAAGCCCTATGAGGAGAGGCTGAGGGAGCTGGGGTTGCTTAGCCTGGAGAAGAGGAGGCTGAGGGCAGACCTTCTTGCTGTCTACAACTACCTGCAAGGAAGTTGTATCCAGGTGGGGGTTGGTCGCTTCTCCCAGGCAACCAGCACCAGAACAAGAGGACACAGTCTCAAGCTGTGCCAGGGGAGGTTTAGGCTGGATGTTAGGAAGAAATTCTACACAGAAAGAGTGATTTGCCATTGGAATGGGCTGCCCGGGGAGGTGGTGGAGTCACCATCACAGGAGGTGTTTAAGAGGGGACTTGATGGGGCACTCGGTGCCATGGTTTAGTTCATTGGATGGTGTTGGATGATAGGTTGGACTTGATGATCTCGAAGGTCTTTTCCAACCTGGTTAATTCTGTTCTATTCTTTTATGGCAGTGAAAGAATGTGAACAGAGGATGAAACTTCATACCCAGTATCAGAAGGCACACTCACAGCCAGCATGAAATCACTTGCTCTCCAGAAAGGCATGGCTGACCTTCACATGATTCAAATAGACTAGGGGGAAGGGATGCCTGTTCTGACAGAGTTACCAAAGAGCTCCCCACGTAGGGGGAAAATTGGGGATAAGAAGTAGGAGGTTAAATTCTGTATGTTCTCATAAATGCTAAGTCTCCAAGAGGGAAAGTTTAGGAGATCCTCATTCTGTCCTACACCCTTGTCAAAACAAAATCCTGCCCCTTTCTTGTTTGTGAACTATAATGTCAATATATACATAGCAAGGAAGATGTCCTAGTTTAGAGTTAGAAGTTGAATGTCTGAAGAGACCTGTGAAGCACAAATGTGTACACGCTGACGGCACAGCTATAAAGCCAGCACTGAGTTAAGCAGTAAGTATGTTTCAAATGAGGTAGCAGCTTAAAAAACCCACAAAACTTAGCAAGGGCCCTAAAAGGCAATTGTTTGTGAAGCAAAATGCTTCCCTGAAAACCCTTTCTTCTGAAACCAAGCTTCACTAGAAAACAAGCTCTCCTTACCTCCTGTTTGTGTGTTATAGTAGTAGGTGTGACCATCCTCAGTGGCACCTTCTACCCACTCTGCTCCCTAAGAAAAAGACAGAGGAGCTAGTTAAACAAGTCTGCAGGCTCAATCAAAGCATCACTTATAAGACCATTCAGCTCTTGAGTATTTTCAGTTCGTGATTAATGCTGTTTGAAAAGCTTGAACCCCCAAAACTGTTTATAAAGTATTCCCTTTGGCTCAAATGAAATTTAATTGTTTACCTTAGAATGCTGCAAATGCACATACATAGACTCATAGGACCAACAAGGTTGGAAAAGACCTCAAAGATCACAGAATCACCAAGGTTGGAAGAGACCTCAAAGATCATCAAGTCCAACCTGTCACCACAGACCTCATGACTAAACCATGGCACCAAGTGCCACATCCAGTCCCCTCTTGAACACCTCCAATGATGGTGACTCCACCACCTCCCCAGGCAGCACATTGCAATGGCTAATGACTCTCTCTGTGAAGAACTTTCTCCTCACCTCCAGCCTAAACTTCCCATGGCACAGCTTGAGACTGTGTCCTCTTGTTCTGGTGCTGGTTGTCTGGGAGAAGAGACCAACCCGCTCCTGGCTACAACCACCCTTCAGGTAGTTGTAGACAGCAGTAAGGTCTCCCCTAAGCCTCTTCTTCTCCAGGCTAAGCAACCCCAGCTCCCTCAGCCTCTCCTCACAGGGCTTGTGCTCGAGGCCTCTCCCCAGCCTCGTTGCCCTTCTCTGGACATGTTCAAGAGTCTCAATGTCCTTCTCAAACTGAGGGGCTCAGAACTGGACACAGGACTCAAGGTGTGGCCTAAACAATGCAGAGTACAGTGGCACAATGACTTCCCTGTTCCTGCTGGCCACACTATTCTTGATGCAGGCCAGGAGGCCATTTGCCTTCTTGGCCACCTGGGCACACTTCTGGCTCATGTTTAGGCGGCTGTCAATCAGAGGTCCCTCTCTGTTTGGCAGCTCTCCAGCCACTCCAACCCCAGCCTGTAGCTCTGCATGGGGTTTCTGTGGCCAAAGTGCAGCACCCGGCACTTGGACTTGTTGAATGCCATCATGTTGGACTCTGCCCATCTGTCCAGTCAGTTGAGGTCCCTCTGCAGAGCTTTTCTTCCCTCTAACAGATCAACAACTGCTCCCAACTTGGTGCCATCTGCAAATTTGCTGAATGACCATCCAGTCCATACATGATTGTTTTCAAACAGTGGGTAATTGGCATGAGGCAGTACAAAACGTGCTGCCACACAGTTCAAGTTGTTACATAGGCCACTACATAACATGGTTTTTTATTTCCCAAAGTATTCACCCCCAAGGTTGTAATTTCCTGTTTGTGTCATTGTCTTTAGTAGAGATTAATAAGAAATGTCTCTGGAAGACTCAGGCTTTTGTGAGGGCTGCAGGAAACATACAGCAACAAATATTATCACAAACCAAACATAAAGAAACAGCCAACACATTCTAAAATATGCATCTCAAGATTGATCCTCACCAAAACCAACTGAAGAACCCAACTTTGCAGGAATGCATTTACTTCTTTACTAAGAAGTGCCCCTGTACACTGCACTGGTTAGGCCACACCTTGAGTCCTGGGTCCAGTTCTGAGCCCCTCAGTTTAAGAAAGATGTTGAGTTGCTGGAAGGTGTCCAGAGAAGGGCAACAAAGTTGGTGAGGGGTTTGGAAGACAAGCCCTATGAGGAGAGGCTGAGGGAGCTGGGGTTGCTTAGCCTGGAGAGGAGGAGACTCAGGGGTGACCTTATTGCTCTCTACAACTATCTTAAGGGAGATTGTAGACAGACAGAGGTTGGTCTCTTCTCCCAGGCAACCAGCACCAGAACAAGAGGACACAGTCTCAAGCTGCGCCAGGGGAGGTTTAGGCTGGAGATTAGGAAGAAGTTCTACACAGAGAGGGTGATTGCCCATTGGAATGTGCTGCCCAGGAAGGTGGTGGAGTCACCATCACTGGAGGTGTTTAGGAGGAGACTGGATGGGGTGCTTGGTGCCATGGTTTAGTTGATTAGATGGTGTTGGATGATAGGTTGGACTCGATGATCTCGAAGGTCTCTTCCAACCTGGTCTATTCTAGTCTAGTCTAGTCTATTCCACCAATTCCAACACTGCACTGTTTCCCCCTGCTGATTCATAAACACATGTGACATGGCAGAAGTTGCTGGAGTGTCTTTCTGGATGTGCAATTAAAATAAACATGCCTTGCAGAATCAGGCACAGCTGGATATTCAGTCATTGTGCATGACTTAGCATCTCCTTAAGAATCTGATTTTTGTCAGCATTTACCCATACAATTATTTCACTGCCCCTTAAGTACTAATACTGCCTGCTTCCCTGTACTAGGCAGAACATCTATGCAGCTTCACCATACATTAGTTTTGCATCAGTACATGCTTGTGTGTATGTGTGTGTGTATATACAGATGCACACACATACACAGGCTTTTGCACACATCACTATCTATTTAGAGGGTAGAATGGCTCTCCAGAGGGACACTGACAGGCTGGACAGATGGGCAGAGTCCAAAAAGATGTCATTTAACAAGTCCAAGTGCTGGGTGCTGCACTTTGGTCACAACAACCCCATGCAGCGCTACAGGCTGGGGACAGAGTGGCTGGAGAGCAGCCAGGCAGAAAGAGAACTGGAGGTACTGGTTGGCAGTTGGCTGAACACGAGTCAGCAGTGTGCCCAGGTGACCAAGAAGGGCAACGGCATCCTGGCCTGCATCAGAAATAATGTGGCCAGCAGGAGCAGGGAAGTCATTCTGCCCCTGGACTCAGCACTAGTTAGGCCACACCTTGAGTCCTGTGCCTAGTTCTGGGCCCCTCAGTTTAGGAAAGATGTTGACTTGCTGGAAGGTGTCCAGAGAAGGGCAACAAAGCCGGGGAGGGGTTTGGAGCACAAGCCCTCTGAGGAGAGGCTGAGGGAGCTGGGGTTGCTTAGCCTGGAGGAGAGAAGGCTCAGGGGAGACCTTCTTGCTGTCTACAACTACCTGCAAGGAGGTTGTATCCAGGTGGGGGTTGTTTTCTTCTCCCAGGCAACCAGCACCAGAACAAGAAGACACAGTCTCAAGCTCTGCCAGGGGAGGTTTAGGCTCAAGGTGAAAAGAAAGTTCTTCAAAGAATGAGTGATTTGCCACTGGAATGTGCTGCCCAGGGAGGTGGTGGAGTCACCACCCCTGGAGGTGTTCAAAAAGGGACTGGATGTGGCACTTGAAGCCATGGTTTAGTAGTCATGAGGTGCTGGGTGACAGGTTGGACTTGATGATCTCGGAGGTCTTTTCCAACCTTATTGATTCTATGATTCTATGATGATTCTATTTGCTTAATACTCTGCTAACACTTTGATGGTTGTTTTGGTTATTTATACAACAAACACGACAAAATTGGAAGTTAAAGCTCTTGCTCTCACTCTAAACAGGGAAAACTGTACCACCAGGTTCAGAGCAGGCAAAGCCAAGAAAACCTTCAGTAAGCAAGTTTCCTCAAGGTTTGGTTCTCAAAAGTTTGTGTGCTAGTTTCAACTAAATAAACAATGGGAAAATTGTATGCAAGTAGAAAGGAGGAAGGAATAATCTTAAGTACAGCCTATCCTTCTTGTTAGATCCTGAGTACTTCAGAGCTGCTTCTTAGGGGTTTTCAGCAGCTCTCAGACACTAGGCACACTGAGTATCCTACTACATAAATGCTAACAAGTAGGATGTCAATCTACTGAAGTTATAGCTGGTCTTCAACATGCTTTTTAATCTCTCTGTTCTCTCCATCTCTGACAAAGTCTGGCCAGCAGGCTAATGTGCTGTTAAACCAGAAGGGTCTCTGAATCTCACTTGCATGGCATACTGCAAGCACACCCTTTAATTTCTGAACAGTGAGTTCTTGTTAGAGATCTGGAATGTTCCAAATATCTTTAGCTCAGACTAAATAAGGGAGCAATCAAATGCATGTTTTTAGCAAAAGCTAAAATAACTCAAGACATCACAAAGTCACTGAGCAGAGTGAGGGAGGATAGCAAAATACAGCCATGTGGCATCAGAGAGATAGCCAAGGCTGAAGGTGTGGTTTATGATATGAGATGAGCTAACTTCAAATTGGTGCCAAGAAGGGAGCTCTCTCTCCTCCCATCTGCTGTCCCTGCACTGGCATTTTCCCATTACCCAGGCAGCTATGTAGGGGAAAGAAGCCTACAAAGTGCAAACCTAAACTTTGATCTCTTCACTCCCTGAACTA
>CM037631.1:116592526-116691727 GCA_015227895.2 Colaptes auratus
ATACCCAGTATCAGAAGGCACACTCACAGCCAGCATGAAATCACTTGCTCTCCAGAAAAGGCATGGCTGACCTTCACATGATTTCAAATAGACTAGGGGGAAGAGAGATGCCTTCTGACAGAGTTACCAAGAGCTCCCACGTAGGGGGAAAATTGGGATAAGAAGTAGGAGTTAAATTCTGTATGCTCTCATAAATGCTAAGTCTCAAGAGGGAAAGTTAGGAGATCCTCATTCTGTCCTAACCCTTGTCAAAACAAAATCCTGCCCTTTCTTGTTTCTGAACTATAATGTCAATATATACATAGCAAGGAAGATGTCCTAGTTTAGAGTTAGAAGTTGAATGTCTGAAGAGACCTGTGAAGCACAAATGTGTACATGCTGACGGCACAGCTATAAAGCCAGCACTGAGTTAAGCAGTAAGTATGTTTCAAATGATGGTAGCAGCTTAAAAAACCCAACAAACTTAGCAAGGGCCCTAAAAGGCAATTGTTTGTGAAGCAAATGCTTCTCTGAAAAACCCTTTCTCTGAAACCAAGCTTCACTAGAAAACAAGCTCTCCTTTACCTCCTGTTTGTGTGTTATAGTAGTAGGTGTGACCATCCTCAGTGGCACCTTCTACCCACTCTTCCCCTAAGAAAAAGACAGAGGAGATGTTAAACAAGTCTGCAGGCTCAATCAAAGCATCACTTATAAGACCATTCAGCTCTTGAGTATTTCAGTTCGTGATTATGCGGTTTGAAAAGCTGAACCCCCAAAACTGTTTATAAGTATTCCCCTTGGCTCAAATGAAATTTAATTGTTTACCTTAGAATGCTGCAAATGCACATACATAGACTCATAGAACCAACAAGGTTGGAAAAGACCTCAAAGATCACAGAATCACAGAATTACCAAGGTTGGAAGAGACCTCAAAGATCATCAAGTCCAACCTGTCATGACAGACCTCATGACTAAACCATGGCAGCAAGTGCCACATCCAGTCCCCTCTTGAACACCTCCAGGGATGGTGACTCCACCACCTCCCCAGGCAGCACATTCCAATGGCTAACAACTCTCTCAGTGAAGAACTTTCTCCTCACCTCCAGCCTAAACTTCCCCTGGCACAGCTTGAGACTGTGTCCTCTTGTTCTGGTGCTGGTTGCTGGGAGAAGAAACCAACCCCTCTGGCTACACTACCCTCAGGTAGTTGTAAAGAGCAAGAAGGTCTCCCTTGAGCTCTCATCTCCAGCTAAGCAACCCAGCGCCCTCAGCTCTCCTCCTAGGGCTTGTGCTCCAGACCTATCCCCAGCTTGTTGCCTTCTCTGGACACATTAAGTATTTCGATGTCCTTCTCAAACTGAGAGGCCCAGAACTGGACACAGGACTCAAGGTGTGGCCTAACCAATGCAGAGCCAGGGGAACAATGACTTCCCTGCTCCTGCTGGCCACACTATCTTGATGCAGGCCAGGAGGCCCATTTGCCTTTTGGCCACCTGGGCACACTTCTGGCTCTGTTTAGGTGGCTGTCAATCAGCACCCCAGGTCCCTTTCTGTTTGGCAGCTCTCCAGCCACTCAACCCCAGCCTGTAGCTCTGCTGGGGTTGCTGTGGCCAAAGTGCAGCACCCAGCACTTGGATTTGTGATGCCATCATGTTGGACTCTGCCCATCTGTCCAGTCAGTTGAGGTCCCTCTGCAGAGCCTTTCTTCCTCTAACAGATCAACAAATGCTCCAAACGTGGTGCCATCTGCAAATTGCTGAATGACCATCCAGTCCATACATGATGTTTTCAAACAGTGGGTAATTGGCATGAGGCAGTACAAACGTGCTGCCACACAGTTCAAGTTGTACATAGGCCACTACATAACATGGTTTTTTATTTCCCAAAGTATCACCCCAAGGTTGTAATTTCCTGTTTGTGTCATGTCTTTAGTAGAGATTAATAAGAAATGTCTCTGGAAGACTCAGGCTTTTGTGAGGGCTGCAGGAAACATATAGCAACAATATTATCACAAACCAACATAAAGAAAACAGCCAAACCATTCTTAAAATATGCATCTCAAAATTGATCCTCACCAAAACAAACTGAAGAACCCAACTTTGCAGGAATGCATTTACTCTTCACTAAGAAGTGCCCCTGTAACTGCACTGGTTAGGCCACACCTTGAGTCCTGGGGTCCAGTTCTGAGCCCCTCAGTTTAAGAAAGATGTTGAGGCTGGAAGGTGTCCAGAGAAGGGCAACAAAGTTGGTGGAGGGGTTGGAAGACAAGCCCTATGAGGAGAGGCTGAGGGGAGCTGGGTTTGCTTAGCCTGGAGAGGAGAAGACCGGGGGTGACCTTATTGCTCTCTACAACTATCTTAAGGGAGATTGTAGACAGACAGAGGTTGGTCGTCTCCTCCAGGCAAACCAGCACCAGAACAAGAGGACACAGTCTCTGGCTTCGCCAGGGGAGGTTTAGGCTGGAGGTTAGGAAGAAGTTCTACACAGAGAGAGTGATGCCCATTGGAATGTGCTGCCCGGGAAGGTGGTGGAGTCACCATCATTGGAGGTGTTTAGGAGGAGACTGGATGGGGGCTTGGTGCCATGTTTAGTGATTGATGGTGTTGGATGATAGGTTGGACTCGATGATCCTGAGGTCTCTTCCAACCTGGTCTATTCTAGTCTAGTCTAGTCTATTCCACCAATTCAACACTGCACGGTTTCCCCTGCTGATTCATAAACACATGTGACATGGCAGAAGTTGCTGGAGTGTCTTCTGGATGTGCAATTAAAATAAACATGCCTTGCAGAATCAGGCACAGCTGGATAATCAGTCATTGTGCATGACTTAGCATCTCCTCAAGAATCTGATTTTTGTCAGCACTTACCCATACAATTATTTCACTGCTCCCAAGTACTATACTGCCTGCTTCCCTGTATAGGCAGAAAATCTATGCAGCTTCACATACATTAGTTTTGCATCAGTACATGCTGGGTGTATGTGTGTGTGTTATACAGATGCACACACATACACAGGCTTTTGCACACACATCACTATCTATTAGAGGGTAGAAGGCTCTCCAGAGGGACACTGACAGGCTGGACAGATGGGCAGAGTCCAAAAAGATGTCATTTAACAAGTCCAAGTGCTGGGTGCTGCACTTTGGTCACAACAACCCCATGCAGCGCTACAGGCTGGGGACAGAGTGGCTGGAGAGCAGCCAGGCACAAAGAGAACTGGAGGTACTGGTTGGCAGTTGGCTGAACACGAGTCAGCAGTGTGCCCAGGTGACCAAGAAGGGCAACGGCATCCTGGCCTGCATCAGAAATAATGTGGCCAGCAGGAGCAGGGAAGTCATTCTGCCCCTGGACTCAGCACTAGTTAGGCCACACCTTGAGTCCTGTGCCTAGTTCTGGGCCCCTCAGTTTAGGAAAGATGTTGACTTGCTGGAAGGTGTCCAGAGAAGGGCAACAAAGCCGGGGAGGGGTTTGGAGCACAAGCCCTCTGAGGAGAGGCTGAGGGAGCTGGGGTTGCTTAGCCTGGAGGAGAGAAGGCTCAGGGGAGACCTTCTTGCTGTCTACAACTACCTGCAAGGAGGTTGTATCCAGGTGGGGGTTGTTTTCTTCTCCCAGGCAACCAGCACCAGAACAAGAAGACACAGTCTCAAGCTCTGCCAGGGGAGGTTTAGGCTCAAGGTGAAAAGAAAGTTCTTCAAAGAATGAGTGATTTGCCACTGGAATGTGCTGCCCAGGGAGGTGGTGGAGTCACCACCCCTGGAGGTGTTCAAAAAGGGACTGGATGTGGCACTTGAAGCCATGGTTTAGTAGTCATGAGGTGCTGGGTGACAGGTTGGACTTGATGATCTCGGAGGTCTTTTCCAACCTTATTGATTCTATGATGATTCTATTTGCTTAATACTCTGCTAACACTTTGATGGTTGTTTTGGTTATTTATACAACAAACACGACAAAATTGGAAGTTAAAGCTCTTGCTCCCACTCTAAACAGGGAAAACTGTACCACCAGGTTCAGAGCAGGCAAAGGCAAGAAAACCTTCAGTGAGCAAGTTTCCTCAAGGTTTGGTTCTCAAAAGTTTGTGTGCTAGTTTCAACTAAAGAAGCAATGGGAAAATTTTATGCAAGTAGAAAGGAGGAAGGAATAATCTTAAGTACAGCCTATCCTTCTTGTTAGATCCTGAGTACCTCAGAGCTGCTTCTTAGGGGTTTTCAGCAGCTCTCTGACACTAGGCACAGTGAGTATCCTACTACATAAATGCTAACAAGTAGGATGTCAATCTACTGAAGTTATAGCTGGTCTTCAACATGCTTTTTAATTTCTCTGTTCTCTCCATCTCTGACAAAGTCTGGCCAGCAGGCTAAAGTGCTGTTAAACCAGGAGGGTCTCTGAATCTCACTTGCACGGCATACTGCAAGCACACCCTTTAATTTCTGAACATTGAGTTCTTGTTAGAGATCTGGAATGTTCCAAATATCTTTAGCTCAGACTAAATAAGGGAGCAATCAAATGCATGTTTTTAGCAAAAGCTAAAATAACTCAAGACATCACAAAGTCACTGAGCAGGGTGAGGGAGGAATAGCAAAATACAGCCATGTGGCATCAGAGAGATAGCCAAGGCTGAAGGTGTGTGTTTATGATATGAGATGAGCTAACTTCAAATTGTTGCCAAGAAGGGAGCTCTCTCTCCTCCCATCTGCTGTCCCTGCACTGGCATTTTTCCCATTACCCAGGGAGCTATGTAGGGGAAAGAAGCCTACAAAGTGCAAACCTAAACTTTGATCTCTTCACTCCCTGAACTACCACATTGTCAGGGCAAATTTGCATCAAGAACCACGGAAGATTAGTCACAGGACCACTTTGTTCAGTGGAATGGAATGGGATGGGATGGGATGGGATGGAATGGAATGGAATGGAATGGAATGGAATGGAATGGAATGGAATGGAATGGAATGGAATTAACCAAGTTGGAAGAGACCTTTGAGATCATCGAGTCCAACCTATCATTCAACACTATCTAATCAACTAAACCACGGCACCAAGCACCCCATCCAGTCTCTTCCTAAACACCTCCAGTGATGGTGACTCCACTACCTCCCTGGGCAGCACATTCCAATGGCCAATCACTCTTTCTGTGAAGAACTTCCTAACATCCAGCCTAAACCTCCCCTGGCACAGCTTGAGACTGTGTCCTCTTGTTCTGGTGCTGGTTGCCTGGGAGAAGAGACCAGCCTCCTCCTGGCTACAACCTCCCTTCAGGTAGTTGTAGAGAGCATTAAGGTCTGCCCTGAGTTACCTCTTCTCCAGGGTAAGCAACCCCAGCTCCCTCAGCCTCTCCTCATAGGGCTTGTGCTCCAAAGCCCTCCCCAGCTTTGTTGCCCTTCCCTGGACACATTCCAGAGAAACTTAGTATCACTTCAGAAGAGTGTTGTAAAAATCCTACTTTTCAAGTTGTGAAGCACAAAAATCCTGGAGTGGTAAGTATCAGGGGAAAGCCTGTTAAGAATAAGATGAAATCTTTCTGTCTTTGGACTATTATGCATGTTTCTGTGCCTGAAGAAATCAAAATCAAGTAATATGCTACAAGGTTGCTTGCAAGTATGTTCCCTGACCACAAGAAAACCAGGAAAAAGACAAATCATAGAATCAATATGGTTGGAAATGACCTCAAAGATTATCAAGTCCAACCTGTCACCCTCATGACTAAACCATGGCACCAAGTGCCACGTCCAATCCCCTCTTGAACCCCTCCAGGGATGGTGACTCCACAACCTCCCTGGGCAGCCCATTCCAATGGCTAACAACTCTCTCTGTGAAGAGTGGTTGAAAATGACCACTTAATTGTATCCTAAAGCAGCACACAAAAATTAGACAGTCTTTTAAAAATCAAGCCAATAATACCTGATAACACAATCTCAATGTTTCCCTAAGGTAAAGGAGCCTTAACTGTTTCAAATGTGTGAGATTATTTAATGAAATTTCATTTACAAAAGGTCAAACAGAATTTACTCATAATTTCCCCAAATTTTTCAGTTTTATGGCTGAAGCATCAAAGGAAAAAAAAAAAAAAAGCAAATTCTGTTAAAAAACCACAACCAGCACTGTAATTTCTGCTTCCCTGTCAAAAAAAAACAACCAGCAGCCAAAAGAGATTTATATGGAGCAATTTCAGCATTCATCAGGTATAGAATAGAATGGATTGGAATGGAATGGAATAGGAATAGAATGAATAGAATGGAATAGGAATGGAATGGAATAGGAATGGAATAGGAATGGAATGGAATGGAATGGAATGGAATGGAATGGGAATAGAATGAATAGAATGGAATAGGAATGGAATGGAATGGGAATGGAATGGGAATGGAATGGAATAGGAATGGAATAGGAATGGAATAGGAATAGAATGGAATAGGAATAGAATTAATGGAATGGAATGGAATGGAATAGGAATGGAATAGGAATAGGAATGGAATGGAATGTAATAGAAATAGACCAGGTTGGAAGAGACCTTCAAGATCATCACATCCAACCTATTATCCAACCCACCTAATCAACTAAACCATGCAACCAAGCACCCTATCAAGTATCACAGTATCACCAAGGTTGGAAGAGACCTCAAAGATCATTAAGTCCAACTTGTCACCACAGACCTCATGACTAGAGCATGGCACCAAGTGCCACGTCCAATCCCCTCTTGAACAACTCCAGGGATGGTGACTCCACCACCTCCCCGGGGCAGCACATTCCAACGGGCAATCACTCTCTCTGTCTAGAATTTCTTCCTAACCTTCAGCCTAAACCTCCTAAACCATTCTGTATACCCAAATTACATTTTCCTACGTTTACCAAGAGCAAGCAATTTATCTTCTGCAATCAGAAGACTTACAAATTGCTTAGCTTTTTTCCCCAGTGGGTGTTTACAAGGACAAAGACAAGCATGAATAACAGGATCTGGTTACCGTTTGTGAGTTTTGAGAGTTGCCTTGGAAGTCTTTAGGTTTCTCCCACTGTGATTCTTAAAGAGAACAAAAACATATTTCACCTGTTATTCAACCCAGGATCAATACAGATCAAAAGGCTATGACACTAATGTGTGCAGACATACAAGCAAGTAATGTATAGGCACAACTTACTGGAATATTAACAATCCTTGATGGGACTATGGTGTGAACAATAAACTAAAGGATCATAAAGCATCATAGTTGGCAGCCTAACCCTCTACCAGGCTCTTCTACAGTGAGGGCTGATACATAGATACTGGAATGTTTGGTACAGCAAAAGATGGATTTTCTTTTTTACATGGTAGCACAGGCCAGAAGAAACTAAGCACATAATATTTTATCCTTTTGGAAATTAAATACAGCAAATATTAATGTCAAGCCTTAAATGTCTAAGAAGCATTTGGTTATATTCTCATTGATCATCAGAGAGGGTTGCTTTTATGCTCTGAAGCAGATTGCAACAAAGAGCCCCTTAACCAAAGGTAGTCAGTTAGATAAAGCCTTTACATGTGGAACCAAACAGACACCAATCCGTAACTGCTCTCATGTACTTGGGCCTCATCAATGTATTTCACATTCACATTCACGTTGCTTTTATGCTCTGAAGCAGATTGCAACAAAGAGCCCCCCAGCCAAAGGTAGTCAGTCAGATAAACCCTCTACATGTGGAACCAAACAGATGCCAATCCATAACTGCACTCACGCACTTGGGCCTCATCAGTTTAGTTCACATGCCTGATCATAAAGCTTCTTTATGAAGAACACAGCTATCTTAGCATACTTAATCTGTGAAAGGCTATGCATTTCCAGAAACTGTGAAGCTAGGGCATTCTTCCAGTATTAACAAACAGCCATCAGTGTATTGAATTTCAAACACTAAAAACTCCATGCAATTGTCCATGTTTTAAGCATCAGGATACTAGTGAGGGAGTAGAAGAGTAAAGAAATGCAGGTAGTCTTTCCCCATTTATATCCAATAACTATGTCTGCATTTGCTCCTCCCTAGTTTTTACCTCCTGTTCTTGTGTTGTAGTAATATGTATAGCCTTCTGGAGAAAGTCCTTGCACCCATTCCTTGGTTTCAGTTTTTGCTGGCACTGAGGTGTCCTGAGGTGTCTTTTTTTTCTTTTCTTTCTTTTCCTTCTTTTCCTTCTTCTCTTTCTTTCTTTCCTTAGTCTCCTCTGTGTTACTCTGTGTTTTACTCTGCGTTGAACTGGGACCTACTTCATCTTAAAGAAAAGAACAGTCTCCCTTTAAAAAATAGCAACAATCTGAGTTTTAATAGCTGTCACTTCTGAGCAACAGCAAATAAGATATGTTGTTCTTATGACTATTTGCACCCTGAAGTATTACACTCACAGCAGGTAAACTTCAAACAGGATATTCCAAGGATCTGGCATTGTAGCAGTACTACAGAGCACTCCAGACTACTAAGATAGTCCAAATGTCAAAAGATGAGTAACAGAAAGAGAAGAAGTATAAACACCAGTGAGCTCTAACTCAACAACAAAAAAGAAACAGAGCTACAAAAAAAGAGAGCTTCTACAGGAGCCTGAAACTACAAACATATTCTAAAAGATAATGTGTCTTCACATGGACAGAACAAAGGTACTTGCTGAGCTGCAAGCTGAGTAGGAGACTCTCATCTCCACTGTTTGATAGCAGTGGGAACCCAACCTCTCCTACATAATAGACACTTTTGTCTCCAACTGGCAAAGCTGAAACATAAAATTAACTAAGAGAAGCTACACTGCTGATTCAAAGCACCAACAACTGCCTTTTTTTTCTTGATTTCTTATCATAGTGTTTAATTTTTCTACTCCACACCAGATTGTTCCATGGAACAGATGATACTGCAGCTAAAAACATTCTGTGCAGCAACTTCTGCTCCTGGCCATTTGCAGATTTCTCTATTCCCCCCAAATTAGCAAACACTCCTTTCTCATTCCCAAAACCTAATTTAAGGAAGGAAAAAAAAACACAACTTTTAAATGCAATATTCTTTCAACTCTGTCTTTAATCCTTTGTCAGCTCTATGAACTACCTGGCTTAATTCCCAGCCTTTTCAAATCCTCTTGATACGCTTTCATTGCAGCCTCCTCCATTGCTGCAAATTCTTTGGACATGTTCTCTTCTACTTTTGCCTTTTCCAAGCTTTTCTTTTTAATCTGAAGCAAAACAAAGAAACCAAGAGAATGAATTGAAGAGGTGAAAGAGATGAAAAATAAGCATTTGTACAAATAAGATATATATAAGTTACCTCGCTAATTCTTTTTGCCACATTTTCTTTATGGTTTTTGCCTCTCTCGTGAAAATCAATGCTCTTCAAAGTGAGAAAGGAAAAAAAAAAGAGAGAGAAAAAAAGAGTTATGCATTATACAATTTCAATGTATTTGAATTTAGTTAGTTACAATTTAGTTAGACTGGACTTAGACACACTTAGACACACACACACATTAGACACGCACACTTAGACGCACTTCTCCTGAGGCAGATCAGATCCTGGGCTGCATCAAGAGAAGTGTGGCCAGCAGGTCAAGGGAGGTGATTCTCCCCCTCTACTCAGCTCTGGTGAGACCCCACCTGGAGTACTGCCTCCAGTTCTGGAGCCCCTATTCCAAGAGGGATCTGGAGGTGCTGGAAGGTGTCCAGAGAAGGGCCACGAGGATGGTCAGAGGGCTGGAGCACCTCTCCTATGAGGACAGACTGAAAGAGTTGGGGCTGTTCAGTCGGGAGAAGAGAAGGCTCCGAGGTGACCATATTGTGGCCTTCCAGTATCTGAAGGGGGCTACAAGAAGGCTGGGGGGGACTTTTCAGGCTATCAGGTAGTGATAGGACTAGGGGGAATGGAATGAAGCTGGAGGTGGGGAGATTCAGGCTGGACATGAGGAGGAAGTTCTTCCCCATGAGAGTGGTGAAGCCCTGGAATGGGTTGTCCAGGGAGGTGGTTGAGGCCCCATCCCAGGAGGAGTTTAAGCCCAGGCTGGATGAGGCTCTGGCCAGGCTGATCTAGCGTGGGGTGTCCCTGCCCATGGCAGGGGGGTTGGAACTAGATGATCCTTGTGGTCCCTTCCATCCCTGACTGATACTATGATACTCTGATACTAGCTGAACAAGGCTAAATGTAGCCCGTTCTGAAAACGCAGCAAACACTACGGCTGCAAAATTCAGGGACGCTGAGAAGCACTTAACACAGACACTACAAAACAATCAGTAACACTCCAAAATGCTATCATAAAATGCCATGGTGTTTATAAGACTTAAAACAATTTAAATAATACTGCCTAGCACACATTAGAGACAAGTAAGAGGACGTCTGGGTTCCCTCTGCACGCTATCTTTCCAAGCATCATACTCTGATTTTTGTTTTTACCCTCTGCTTCAATGCAAACTTTAAAGCCACATGGCTTATTTAACGTTCTAAATATTAGCTACAGTGCCTAATTAGATTACATTATGTTCCACAAATATCCCATTAACTAGTCTGCTGGTCCACATATCTGCAAGAGAAGAAACGTGGGAGAGCTGGGTAGCCAAGGACAACAGACAGTCTGCAAGCAAAAAAAGCTGCCAGAAAGTCTGAAGCCAGTAGGGAACTGGAAGGAGCGCAGAAGCTTTAAGGTACAACAGTGTAAGTCCTCATTTGGTTCTCACAAAAAACATCTGAGCTCACTTAAGTGTTCAGATGTTAGGTGCTAAGCCTGACCTAGTAACTCCAGAATTTCTTTGCACGAACCCATGTGCAGGGGATGTACATCCAGGGGATGATTCATCTAATTCAAACACAGACTTCATAAATTACTTAAGCCCTCCCCTTCAACGTGTATTTCTCTTCACTGACTACAGTAAGAAACACTTATCATTCTAAGCTGCAGGTATCTGGGCACTGACTGGCTGGAAAGCAGCCCTGAGGAGAGAGACTTGGGGGTGCTGGTGGACGAGAAGCTCAACACGAGCTCTCAATGTGCACTTGCAGCCTGGAAAGCCAATCAGAGCCTGGGCTGCATCAGGAGAAGTGTGGCCAGCAGGTCAAGGGAGGGGATTCTCCCCCTCTACTCAGCTCTGCTGAGACCCCACCTGCAGTACTGCCTCCAGTTCTGGAGCCCCTATTCCAAGAGGGATCTGGAGGTGCTGGAAGGTGTCCAGAGAAGGGCCACGAGGATGATCAGAGGGCTGGAGCACCTCTCCTATGAGGACAGACTGAAGGAGTTGGGGCTGTTCAGTCTGGAGAAGAGAAGGCTCCCAGGTGACCTCATTGTGGCCTTCCAGTATCTGAAGGGGGCCTACAAGAAGGCTGGGGAGGGACTTCTTAGGATATCAGGGAGTGATAGGACTAGGGAGAATGGAATGAAGCTGGAGGTGGGGAGATTCAGGCTGGACATGAGGAGGAAGTTCTTCCCCATGAGAGTGGTGAAGGCCTGGAATGGGTTGTCCAGGGAGGTGGTTGAGGCCCCGTCCCTGGAGGTGTTTAAGCCCAGGCTGGATGAGGCTCTGGCAAACCTGATCTAGCATGGGGTGTCCCTGCCCATGGCAGGGGGGTTGGAACTAGATGATCCTTGTGGTCCCTTCCAACTCTGACTGATTCTCTGATTCTACGATCTAGTTGTAAGCCACATGAAGCTCAGCTCCAGGAGTAACTCTGGCATTGAGTCAGGAATGCAAATCTTATTTTCAAGTAAGAATGGGTCTAGTAGTCTGTAAAAGGCATCCACAAGTCAGAAACACCTTCTCTAAGCCGTGTTTCTGTGGGCTGTGTGAAAACAAAGAAACCTGTCTCAAAATAGAGTTCTAGAAGGTAATTCCTAGAATGGCTTAGGTTGGGAGGGACCTCAGAGATCATCTACTCCAACCTCCCCACCATGGGCAGGGACACCTCTCATCTAGACTCAGCTGTTCAAGGCCTCACCCAAAAAGGCCTTGAACATCCCCAGGGAGGAGGCAGCCACAACCTCCCTGGGCAGCCTGTTCCATAGTCTCACCACCCTCACACTGAAAAACCTTTTCCTAAGCTCCAGTCTAACCCTGTTGTGCCTCAGCTTCAAACCATTCCCTCTTGTCCTGTCTCCAGACACTCTCGGGAAAGTCCCTCTGCAGCTTTCCTGTAGGATCCCTTCAGGTATTGGAAGGCAGCCCTAAGGTCCCCCTGGAATCTTCTCTAGGCTGAACAACTCCAGCTCCATGTCTGCACAACCACAGCACCTATCTATCTATGTATGTATGTATTAAATGATGGTTTATTTCCTAGTGCCTAAGAACTGAACTTTTAAGTGGGATAGATCAGTTGTCTTTTTGCTCTAGGGCCATTTTTCCTCCAGGAATTGGGTATAATGCTTAGACTGTTGGCTGTACCAGGCCTACCATTTATGCATGCCAACTTGTGCTTTCTCCTTGGCTATGAAGGCTGTGAAGAGGCACAGGCAAAGTTTCAAGACAGATCAAGTGTTAAGTTAGAGAACTAGAAAAAGCAGCAGTAGATATCTCAGCTCTTATCTGTACTGCCAAGGAGAACAGCACACATCGCCCTGCATGCAGGTATCTGGCGCTCACACAATACACAAAGGTTATTTCTGAAAGACAGATTTCATGCATCCATAGATCAGTATCAGAAGTGATGGTACAAGCAGGTAACTTAAATTCCCAGCGTTTCAAAATGATTGGCACAACGTGGCAGGGCACCGTACAGGCCTGTTGTCTGCTATCCAGCACTTGCAGTAGTCGCAGAACTTCTTGGGCTGAGATTTCCAGTAATCGGCCCTGGGGAGAAAAACAAACAACAGACATAGAAGGTGAAACAAGAAAGCAAGCCACAGGGTATTTTGACATATATATACATATATATATATGTGTATCTTCAGAAACTACATTTATTCTTCTTTTGGTGACTGAGTGCTAGGAGTTTTTCTTTCTTTGCTTTAAACAAAGTACAATATACAATATAATATACAATACACCAGGTTGGAAGAGACCTTCAAGATCATCACGTCGAACCCATCAACCAATCCAACCCACCTAAACAACTAAACCATGCAGCCAAGCACCCCATCAAGTCTCCTCCTAACACCTCCAATGAAGGTGACTCCACCACCTCCCCGGGCAATCCATTCCAATAGGCAATCACTCTCTCTGTATAGAACTTCTTCCTAACATCCAGCCTAAACCTCCCCTGGCACAGCCTGAGACTGTGTCCTCTTGTTCTGGTGCTGCCTGCTGGGAGAAGAGACCAACCTCTGCCTGGCTACAACCTCCCTTCAGTAGTTGTAGAGAGCAATAGGTCACCCTCAGTCTCCTCTTCTCCAGGCTAAGCAACCCCAGTTCCCTCAGCCTCTCCTCATAGGGCTTGTCTTCCAAGCCCCTCACCAATATGGTTGCCCTTCTCTGGACACATTCCAGCAACTCAACATCTTTCCTAAACTGTGGGGCCCAGAACTGGACACATGACTCGAGGTGTGGCCTAACCAGTGCAGTGTACAGGGGCAGAATGACCTCCCTGCTCCTGCTGGCCACACTGTTCCTAATGCAGGCCAGGATGCCATTGGCCCCTTGGCCACCTGGGCACACTGCAGGCTCATGTTCAGCCCTACTATCAACCAGTCCCCAGGTCCCCTCTGCCTGGCCGCTCTCCAGCTACTCAGACCCCAGCCTGTAGCACTGCATGGGGTTGCTGTGGCCAATGTGCAGACCTGGCACTTGGATGTGTTCAATCTCATGCCCTTGGATTCTGCCCATCTGTCCAGCCTGTTGAGGTATCATAGTATCATAGTATCAGTCAGGGTTGGAAGGGACCACAAGGATCATCTAGTTCCAACCCCCCTGCCATGGGCAGGGACACTCTACACTAGATCAGGCTGGCCAGAGCCTCATCCAGCCTGGGCTTAAACACTTCCGGGACGGGGCCTCAACCACCTCCCGGACAACCCATTCCAAGCCTTCACCACTCTCATGGGAAGACCTCCTCCTCACATCCAGCCTGAATCTCCCCACCTCCAGCTTCATTCCATTCCCCTATCCTATCACTACCTGAGATCCTGAGAAGTCCTCCCCAGCCTTCTTGTAAGCCCCCTTCAGATACTGGAAGGCCACAATGAGGTCACCTTGGAGCCTTCTCTTCTCCCGACTGAACAGCCCCAACTCCCTCAGTCTGTCCTCATAGGAGAGGTGCTCCAGCCCTCTGCTCATCATCATCCCTCTGCAAAGCCCCTCTACCCTCATCTGCAAGAGGCACTGCAGGGAATGCTAGAGCAGATTGTGGCCTGTGGGGTCACAGACACAGCAGTAAATTGTTTGGATGTTTCAGTGTAAAATCATGACTATTTCTGAACCATGCAATTTAGATTAGCTGTGCATGTGTGAAGAAACTTAGGGAAAACAGATCTCAAAAGTTAGCACATACAAACAACCCCTCCAATTGATGTTTCTTCTTAAAAAATGGCTTTCTAGTGCCAGATGAGGCTTGTGCAGAAATAATTCCATTTCTTTCGGCTTGCAGCAACAGCTGCAGTGCTTTGCTTCAGGAGAACACATTCCAGCAACAGACTTCAACATTTTAAGTTAAAATGAAAAAAAAACCAAAAACACCCAAAAAAGAACAAAACCCAAGGGATAAAACCAAAACCAATGCAGGATTACACTGAAAATGTTAGAAGAGATCAGTCAGGAAAAAATAACATCAATCTGCTTCCCATCTGAATATCAGTGTACAGCTAGAGGAAAATATTGCCTGGCATTTTTATTCAACAAAGCCACACCTTTCACTCATGATAGCATCAGATAACAGTGCTGAACATAAAGATACAATTTCTAAGAGGTTATAGAATAGACTAGAATTAACCAGGTTGGAAAAGACATTCAAGATTGTCAAGTCCAACCTATCACCCAACATCATCTAATCAACTAAACCATGGCACCAAGTGCCTCATCCAGTCTCCTTTAAACACCTCTAGTGTTGAGACAGTCATCAGCAAATTTGCAGATGACACCAAGTTGGGAGCAGATGTTGGTCACTTAAGAACGTAGAAGAGCTCTGCAGAGGGACCTCAACTGGCTGGACAGATGGGCGGAGTCCAGTGGGATGGCATTCAACAAGTCCAAGTGCCGGGTGCTGCACTTTGGCCACAACAACCCCATGCAGAGCTACAGGCTAGGGTCAGAGTGGCTGGAGAGCTGCCAAACAGAGAGGCACCTGGGGGTGCTGATCGACAGCTGCCTGAACACGAGCCAGCAGTGTGCCCAGGTGGCCAAGAAGGCCAATGGCATCCTGGCCTGCATTAGGAATGGTGTGGCCAGCAGGAGCAGGGAGGTCATTGTGCCCCTGTACTCTGGTTTGGTTAGGCCACACCTTGAGTCCTGTGTCCAGTTCTGGGCCCCTCAATTTAAGAAGGACATCGAGACACTTGAATGTGTCCAGAG
This sequence comes from Colaptes auratus, assembly GCA_015227895.2. NCBI lineage: Eukaryota > Metazoa > Chordata > Aves > Piciformes > Picidae > Colaptes > Colaptes auratus. Next base: position 116,607,907 of record CM037631.1, read on the forward strand.
AAGGGCAACAAGGCTGGGGAGAAGCCTTGAGCACAAGCCCTCTGAGGAGAGGCTGAGGAGCTGGGGTTGTTGAGCCTGGAGAAGAGGAGGCTCAGGGGCGACCTCATTGCTCTCTACAAATACCTGAAGGGTGGTTGTAGCCAGGAAGGGGTTGGCCTCTTCTCCCTAGCAACCAGCACCAGAACAAGAGGACACAGTCTCAAGCTGCAACAGGGGAAGTTTAGGCTCAAGGTGAGGAGAAAGTTCTTCACAGACAGAGTGATTTGCTATTGGAATGGGCTGCCCGGGGAGGTGGTGGAGTCACCATCCCTGGAGGTGTTCAAGGGGGGACTGGATGTGGCACTTGGTGCCATGGTCTAGTCCTGGGGTCTGTGGTTACAGGTTGGACTCGATGATCTTCGAGGTCTCTTCCAACCTTAGCGATACTGTGATACTGTGACAGTGATGGTGACTCCACCACCTCCCTGGGCAGCACATTCCAATGGGCAATACTCTTTCTATGAAGAACTTCTTCCTAAAATCCCGTTTAAACCTCCCCTGGTGCAGCTTGAGACTGTGTCCTCTTGTTCTGGTGCTGGTTGCCTGGGAGAAGAGACCAACCCCCACCTGACTACAACCTCCCTTCCGAAGTTGTAGAGAGCAATAACGCCTCCCCCGAGCCTCCTCTTCTCCAGGCTAAGCAACCCCAGCTTTGCTGCCCTTCTCTGGACATGTTCCAGCAACTCAACATCTTTCCTCAACTGAGGGGCCCAGAACTGGACACAGGACTCAAGGTGTGGCCTAACCAGTACTGAGTATAGGGGCAGAATGACCTCCCTGCTCCTGCTGGCCGTACCATTCCTGATACAGGCCAGGATCCCACTGGCCTTCTTGGCCACCTGGGCCACTGCTGGCTCATGATTATTTAGAAGGCTACATATGGAAGATATGCTCTGCAAAAACATATCAACCTATAAGCAATGCTGCATTAGGCATGTGCAACTTCTTCAGCACTTCTCTGGAAAGATAGAAAGAAGCAGCTGGGCTTGCCCCAATGTAAACAAAATGCACTCATCCCTAAATGGTGTCCTTTAAAAACAGGTGATTACTTAGTCACACATTTAATTAAAAGCCTTTTGTGATTTATATATCTAAGTGCACCAGGGCCAAAGCCTGGGAAATCACTCTGGAAAAACATCTGAGTGGGAAGGAGAAATTCAGAGTTCAGCAATACCTCAGGGCCCTTTTCCCTGTTTGAGCTATATCTCCTGAATTGTCTCTAAATCCTTCATTTCAGATAAATTTCCAGCTAAAGGCTGGATTAACCTTCCTAAGGCAATGGATCAATTATGACAGAAGACGTGTCAACTGGTAAAAAACCTGCATGCTTTGGCTGTGTGAGAACATCTGTGTTTTTCCAAGCTTAACTTAGCAGAACTGGCTTTCTCTGCAACAGAATCAAGCGTGATAGAATTCAGACTGTACAGCTGCACTCACCCAAGTCCATGACCTAAGAGTGTGTCAAGCTGTATTTTCACAACTATGTTTCCCACTGACTGCTTTCTTAAATGCTACTGGACATCACATCTGTTGCAAACCACTGTAGCTACACGTAAAGTAACTGTGCTGAAGAACTCCAGGGCACCCTTGGGGCTTAAACATAAATCCAGGTCTTGACGACAGAAGCCATCTGTCCTCATCTCCTATTGGCTTTGATAAAGATTGAAGCTGGTTCTCTGTTGTTACATATAAATGTAAATGATACTCTGTGCTGAAGACTGGGGAACCTTAAATCCTGCATTCCAAGTTAATTATGGAATAGGATAGGGTAGGGTAGGGTAGGGTAGGGTAGGGTAGGGTAGGGTAGGGTAGGGTAGGGTAGGGTAGGATGCTGTACTCAGCACTGGTTAGGCCACATTTTGAGTACTGTATCCAGTTCTGGGCCCCTCAGTTTAGGAAAGATGTTGACTTGCTGGAAGGTGTCCAGAGAAGGGCAACAAAGTTGGTGAGGGGTTTGGAACACAAGCCCTCTGAGGAGAGGCTGAGGGAGCTGGGGTTGCATAGCCTGGAGAAGTGGAGGCTCAGGGGAGACCTTCTTGCTCTCTACAACTCCCTGAAGGGAGGTTGTAGCCAGGTGGGGGCTGGTCTCTTCTCCCAGGCAACCAACACCAGAACAAGAGGACACAGTCTCAAGCTGTGCCAGGGGAGGTTTACGCTTGAGGTGAGGAGGAAGTTCTTCACAGAGAGTTGTTATCCATTGGAATGTGCTGCCCAGGGAGCTGGTGGAGTCACTGTCCCTGGAGGTGTTCAAAAAGGAATTGGACATGGCACCTCAAGCCAAGGTTTAGTTAGTCCTGAGGTGTTGGTTGGTAGGTTGGACTTGATGATCTCTGAGGTCTTTTCCAACCTTATTGATTCTATGATTCTAATCAACGAAACCATGGCACCAAGCGCCCCATCCAGTCTCTTCCTAAACACCTCCAGGGACAGTGACTCCACCACCTCCCTGGGCAGCCCTTTCCAATCACTCTTTCTATGAAGAACTTCTTCCTAACATCCAGCCTAAACCTCCCCTGTTCTGGTATTGGTAAGACCCAAGAATGCCATGCTAAAATTGTCAAGGAAGGAGGCTGCAAGGAAAAGATTTTCTTGCACCGTGAAGTAGGTCCCAGTGCCATGGCCCTAATGACCCACGCTCCCAAATAACTCATATCAATTCCACTCATTCATAGTGCATTAATCTTACCCCAAAACCTCTTCTTCTATACATGCCCTTAATTATTTTATTTCTAAATGGCATTTAAAGACTCAAGCAAACAGCATCCCTGACACACCAAGTACATGGGGTTGTTCCTCTACCTAACCTTAGCTCATTGGCTTTCTGATATATTACAGAATATATATGTCTGTATGCGAGCTCTTGCAGGCTAGCACTAGAAACATGAAACATCCCCATGAAACAGGGCAGTTGCCTGATGGGATTCAGTCTCATGGCCTTTAAGTCTATTGTGTTTTTTGTAATCCTTCTGTTTACAATCCAAGTGGCTGCTGCTTTTTATTACTCCCCTTTGGAACAACATGTAAGACAATCTGGGAAGAAAGCAGAGTATGGAGAAGGTGCTCATTCTGACCTGTATTGGTGCTGAAGATAATTTGCTTTTCCAGACCTCTCTTCTAAATTATACATATTGAAATGCAATGCTACAAATATTTTGAACCATACAGAACTATGCACAAGAATATCGGGGCAGGCAGCCTTCTGCATGTATGGACCTCCAATGGACTTATCTTCCCTCACTGCAGTTGTCTAAAAAGTGAGATACTGAGTTGTCCAGGTCCTGCATGTCAATAGATGGAGACTGTCATCTCCAGAATGCTGCTCCTTCCATCCTACACAGGCATCTGAGAAGCAAACTGAACTCCACAGGTGCATGTTTCTTCCTTAAACAGAGTACCTAAAGCAAACTACCTGACTCAGCACCTAGAAGTTAAATATCTGAAGTCTAGGATATCTACTGAGAGCAGAGGTCTGCTGCTGTAGATGCATTAGGAGGATATGGACTATGCCAGGGAGAGTATGATAAGAATTAGAAGAGAAGAAAAAAAACAGCAACATAAATTGGGTCAGGAAACTATTCAGGTATAATTTTAGCAGTAACTAGAATCAAGAGCACTGCTGTACGTAGCATCAGTCTGCAAGACAGGCTCACACAACCTAACCATCAAATACTTTTCCACGGAAAGACCTCACAAAAATGTTTTGATCAACTTTTTTTTTTTTAGTAGGGAGGTTAGAATATCTTGAAAAGTAACAGAAATGAGCAAAGGTTATTGATATGACATTTCCACTTCACGAATACCCAATTGTGGAATTTTACACCACCATCCCCCTCCCATAAATATGGTCAGGTATTATCACAAAGTTTGTACTTAAACACCTGAAAAGCGGTAGCGATGGCCAGCAAAACCAATCACAGAGGCTTTCTCTATCGCTTCACTCAGAATCAGAGGCGCCAAAGAAGGCCGCAGCTTGAGCGGCAGGGGGGCAGTAAGACAGACACTTTCCTCCCCCGCAGTCCTCGCAACCTCGCGCTGCAGGACATTAAATCCCCCGCGGGCGGGAGGTGAAGCTGCCCGGAGTGTCCGGGAGAGATAAGGAGCCTAAAGCGCAGCAGAAACAAACAACCTAGGGAGGCAGGGGGGCGCACGGACGGCATCAGGACTTGAACTAGAAAGAAATAACGCTGTTAGTGAGGCGGGGGTCGCTGGCCTCAACTAGGACAGTCTCAGCGTGGCTACCCCTAAGGCCTTCCCACGGCCTGAAGGTACGGGGGACGGGCCTGCCCCGCTGCCGACACCCCTACCCCACAATGCCGACCGTCCCCGCCCGGCCCCCAGGGCAGGGGCCCGTACGCGGAACGCGGTCGGTGCTGCCCACTCCCTCCCGGCCTCTAGCACTCACATCGCCGCTTCCCCGACAGTGCCGCTGCACCGCGCCGCGCCGGTCCCGTCCGCTCGCCACTAGCCGCGCCGCTGGGGCGGGCCGGGGCGGAGGCAGCGAGCGCCGCGACGGGAGCCGGGAGGGTTCAATTCGCGCTCTTCTCCCCCGCCCTTCTCCACCTCCTGCCCTCGCCCGCTCCTCCTCTCCCGCCCCCGGGAGAGGCGAGCGCTCTGCGGGGAGCCGCTCGGAGACGGAGCTGCCGCTCGGTGAGTGCCGTCCACCCGCTGCAGGTTGCGGCGAGCCCCGCGGTCGGGGGAACGGGGAGGCTTTCCCCGTTCCCCCGCGGGGGACGAGCCTGCAGCCAAGGGTTCGAGCCCCGTCGCCAGCAGCACTCCGTGCCGGGCTGTTCCTGCCCCGCCGCGACTGTGGGAGACGGGAGGGGTTGTGGGGGTGGGCAGTGGGGTGGAGAAGCTAAGGAGCCAGGGAGGAGGCGGCAGGCTCTGATGCGAGCCCCCGGCGGTGCGCGCCCTCGTGCCACGGCCAGCGGCGCCCTGTACCGCCAGGCACCCCTGCCAACTTTCTGAGGAGTTCAGGCAGCGCGCGCGTGTGTGTGCGGGGGGGTAGTTGCGTGCGGACTGCGTCTCATCCTCCTTCTTCTGCCCCAGTTGCTGCAGCCCTGTTCTCCTCTACCCACTGGTTGCCTCTCCCCGGCCGTCGTGGGGGCAGCGGCGGCTCCGCGCTGCCAGGGAGGGCGGCGCGCGCGCGTGGGACGGTTGGCGGCCGCGCGCCCTTGCGCGGAGAGGCCGCGGCGCGTGCGTGTGTGCCTGAGGCCGCGGGGGAGGGGGCCAGGGCCGGAGCCGAGGCCGAGGGCCGGCGCCGCCCCGGAGTGGCCGCGGCGGGGACGGACACGACACGTCGGCTCCGGACGGGCTGTGTTGCCACCCGGGCGTGTTCGTGCCTCTGGGTGGCCGGCGCTGGTGAACCCGAGGAAGCCCCTCCTCAGCTCCTTCCCCCCCCCCCGCCCAACAAAACTCATATCGGGTTTGTGTTCCACATTCCCCCTCTCTTCCAGCGATGTGTGAGTTATTTCCCAACCGTGTCGCCAGAAAAATAATGTTAATTCATCGACTACAGCTGGCAACCTTTTTGCTATAGTCACGCACAAGGGTGGAGGAGAAGCCTGTGGAGTGAGTCATGGGTTTAAGAGGCCCTCTGGTTGTTTATGGCAAAACCAGGGGGTGGTTCATTCAACATGTGGGAAATAAGAGGAGTAAGAGTTGCTTAAATGCATAAAGCGATAAGACAGAGGTAGTTGTGTGTATCATGCACCCCCTGTCCCAGCTTGTTATCGAGCTGCCTTGAAAAAGGGAAGTAATGTTTGTTCTTTAAGGACGACTTGTGGTCAGACTGTCATAGCTAACTGCAGCAGCTAAGGCATTTGTCAGCATTTCCATTTGAAGTGTAGTTTTCATGTACTTTGCAACTTGGTTATAAAAATAGGCACTGGGGTTGAAATTTGGTTGACAGCCTCTTCTCCAGAAACATCTAAGCAAATTGTGAAATGGTTCTGCTTAGATGTGAAGTGGAAATCCATTGAAAGTGCTGGCTTTTTGCATATCTCTGAACTTTAAAACTTAGCTACTTATGCACGTGGATGCATTTATAGCTGTTATATTTGCTCCGTCAAATTCGTTGGATTGGGGAAGAGGTGAGGGACTTGGCCTCTGCAGGCATTGTTGTGCCTGTGCCCTGATTAGTGTAGCAGAGACTCTCTGAAGACTCTTGCAAGTTCCCTGCCACCTTGCGTTAGGGCACCCACCTACAGACGTGACGTGGGGCACTGCATGTCTGCAGAGCTCTGACTACAGAGTGCTGGCAGCGTTTGAGCAGCTCTTTGCTGCAGACAAGAAGCAGGTGTTAAAATGAGAGCAGGGTATGTTAACTTTGCTCTGTGGGATATTTCTAGTTTTTAACGGGCTGTTTAGTTACTGCTACTGAGACAGAGAAAGTCATATAGTATTTGAGAGGTCTCATTTCTATATCTCTGTATAGACACGTATCTGGATCCCATGAAACATGCCTGCCACCCAGTGGATGTAGGTGGTCTCTATAGAGCCTATGTTCTATACATTTACAACCTTTCGGCCCTGCCTAGCCTTAGCCCGACCCTATTAATAAGTTTGCACAGCAGAGTGCTCAGGGGTTGTAAAAGTGCCAGGCTCATCTGCTCGCCGTGGGCCTCTGCATTGTGATGGTGTCTGTCATGACACGATCTCCCACTGTCCTTCCTGGACAGCTTGGGGGATGAAACAGAGGTACATCTTCCAAGGTGTAGCAGCTTCCCAGCTGGGCAGCAGTGACAAGAGGTAACGTGAATGAGGCAGATGATTATACTTGGAGGGAGAGGTAGTTTCGTGCCTGAGATGGCTGGAGAATTGGATTTTGCAATCAGATCCTGGGCTGCATCAGGAGAAGTGTGGCCAGCAGGTCAAGGGAGGGGATTCTCCCCCTCTACTCAGCTCTGGTGAGACCCCACCTGGAGTACTGCGTCCAGTTCTGGAGCCCCTATTCCAAAAGGCTTCTGGAGGTGCTGGAAGGTGTCCAGAGAAGGGCCACGAGGATGATCAGAGGGCTGGAGCACCTCTCCTATGAGGACAGACTGAAGGAGTTGGGGCTGTTCAGTCTGGAGAAGAGAAGGCTCTGAGGTGACCTAATTGTGGCCTTCCAGTATCTGAAGGGAGCCTACAAGAAGGCTGGGGAGGGACTTTTCAGGCTATCAGGTAGTGATAGGACTAGGGGGAATGGAATGAAGCTGGAGGTGGGGAGATTCAGGCTGGACCTGAGGAGGAAGTTCTTCCTCATGAGGGTGGTGAAGCCCTGGAATGGGTTGTCCAGGGAGGTGGTTGAGGCCTCATCCCAGGAGGTGTTTAAGGCCAGGCTGGATGAGGCTCTGGCCAGCCTGATCTAGTGTAGAGTGTCCCTGCCCATGGCAGGGGGGTTGGAACTAGATGATCCTTGTGGTCCCTTCCAACCCTGACTGAAACTATGAAACCCCTACCTTTGCTGTAGGATTTCCATGCAATCATAAAGGTTTTAGCACATGGGCTGCTGGGTTTTCTGGGTGTCTGACCTGCTTTGCTGAATTTGTTAAATGTTGTACAGACTGAAGTTATGCTGAACTTGTCCATCCAGAACAAAATCAACGTCCTTTCTCTCTCAGTGTACAGAGTATGCTTTGTTAGATTCTGAGTGTGTTACAACTATAATATTTGAGTGTCAAAATTGGTCTTGGTGGCCATAGCTTTCTGCTTTAAACTTTTGGCATCTTAGGTTCCCATCTTTAAAAAACCCATGGATAACAGTATCTTTACCCTGTGGATTACTGTGGTGATGAGAGCCGTAAAAGAACCTGAGAGGAAAGAAACAATTCCTCTGTGCTTTGAAAATATTTAGTGATGCTCTAGGAAACAAGGGCAAAAAGAGGAATTTGTATGTTAATTCTAGCAAAGCTTCTATGGGGGGAAAAAAATGTGACCAGGTCATTTGCAATTAGTGATTAACCATCTCCTTACGTTCATGGAGGTCAAATTGCCGTCGGCCACATAGTTCTAATAATTCCTAACTTCTGCCTCCTTAATTGCAGTTTTAATACTGCTTTTTGTGTGTAATTTCCTAGGGTTTATTTCCCTTAGGAAAAGAGCCAAAAAGCAGATAGACAGCCTGGAGCAGCATACTCGTGTCACAGTCCTGTGTCTTTGGGTTCATCATGTAATGCCTGGGACTCTGTCGTTTGAACAGTCTGAAGAGGATAACCAGTGGTGGTAGGTTGGGGCTCTGGTCTGTGTTGCTGCAAAGACCTGTAGGATTGGTCAGGGAAAGGGCAAGGGGAAGCAGGACCCTGGGTTGTGTCCCAAGTACCTGGTGCTATTTTGGCCTCCACCAGCCCTTAAGTGGGAAGCCTGGAGCCTCCTGCCTTTCCCTGGCTTGGAGCATGGTTCTTTGAGCTACAGCCCTGTCTTGCATAGGCAATGGGGGGGGGGCAGATTGTTTATTGCGGTGAGGGTGGTCTGTGTCAGCTGATCAGCACCGAGAAGAATGTGGATGTGGCCTAGCAAATACGTACTTCAAATGCACCAAGTACAATTTGTCTTTGAATGTTTGGCCAAATGCAAGTGTATTTTTCATGGGGGCAGCAAAAGGGACATCTCCAATGTAGAAGCTCCAGCCTCATGTCAAATTTCACATCTGTCACCAAGATCTGGAAGGGCATTATATCCTTCCAGGTTTGCCAGAGATTTCTATTAACATTGAAAGGGAGCATTTTCCCTGATCTTGTTCTGGAAACAGCTGAAGTGTTTTACTTTGTTTGCATTCTAATCACAGTGTGCCTCTTTCTGCACCCCTTGCTCAGAGGCAACCCCTACAACACATGGAACAAAATTTAGCCTGAGGCAGGCAAGCAACTTGGAAAATTTCAAGCCAAACAGTCAAAGTCTGGCTGAGTTACAAGCAGCTGGAAGCAGCATCTTGCATTGGAAGCATTCAGCGCCTGCCTAATAGGCAGTGCTACAAGCTTCATCAATACTGTGTATATTTTTGTGGGAATACACTGCTGAATTATTCTATTAATGGTTAGTTACCTGGTCAATCAGCTGGCAGTCAGTTGGGTTTGATTTATTTTTTTCCCCCCATAAAGAATTGAACCTAAAACTCTTAAGGTTAATTGTATGAATGCTTTTCCTGACTCACATTATTCATTGTTTTCCTAGCTGGAAAAATGAAAACTTTTTAAATGGAGCCTCTGAAGTTAGTGACAAGCCAGGGCTTACTTGTTCTGAATCTTTCAGAATGACTTAACAATTGTTAAAGACCAATTTACAGTAGAACTAGAGCAAATTGCTTCCCAGCGTTTTGAATTGTAAAAAACCACATCTCCCAAATTCCTAAGCTATTCATCAACTGCTCTATTGTGGCAGACTCACCCTATATTGTGTCCCTGATATATCTATTAACTCTGCAGTGAAGTGTGAGTTTAAAACAATTGTGCCATGCAGTCACTGTGGAATAAATACCACAAACATTGGCAAAGTTGCTTCATAAATCTCTCTCAGTTTGGAGAGGAACTGAGGCGTGCCTTTCTTCTATGGGAGTGCAGCTGTTTCTTGTGTGGTCCCCCGGGGGCTGGATCATGGTGCAAGGCTGTTTAATATTATATTCACAGTTTTTGTGATGATATCTCCTCGTTACCAGTAGATTACTTGCAGGTTTGTGTGTGTGTGGAACGAGTTACTAGTACAGTATACTCCAAATGATTTTATAAAACAGTCAGCATCCAGCGTGTTTTTTTAATGGAGTCATATACAAAGGAACCAGGAATGCAGTTACACCAGCAGGGTGGGAGATTGTCTTCTAACTGGTAATTTGAAAGAAGGCTTAAGAATTTGTGTGGAGAATCATCTCAACAGGAGTTTTCATTGTAGCTCTGAAGTGTGATCTTTGGCTGTGTGGCAGTGTAAATATTGCAGAGGAGCAGGAAAGTACATGGCGTTAATAAGATCACAGGAATTCTGTGTCTGGTTTTGCTGCTCACACGTGAGGAAGGATGTGAAATAGTGCTAAGAGCACGGTGACAAAAGTGATCCAGGGTTTGGAAACCCAGCTTCACAATGTGGGGTGTACAGAGTTTATTCAGCTCAGCAAAGAATGAGGGGAAATGATGCCCATATATATTGCACGTGTCTGTAAAGAAAACATATTTACTGGACCCTGCAGATATCCAGTGTCCAGGAGATGGAGTTAGGTATGTTTTACCTTGTAAGTAGCAACAAGAGCAATAAGGCATTGTATTGGACTTGCTGTTGGTGGGAGTGTTTAAAGGGAGGTGGGATTTCCTTCTGAAAGATGTGCTTTGCCCTGGTTCAGTGGAGGACATTTCCAGTGCGTGTGGAAGGGGACTGTCCTCTGTTCACTTGCATTCTTCCCTAGATTGAGAAAACAAGATTATTTGTAGGACTTTGTGTGGTTTGTGTGTTTTGTGGAAGGTAGAGAGGCTTTGCAGAGGGACCTCGACAGGCTGGACAGATGGGCAGAGTCCAAGGGCATGAGATTGAACACATCCAAGTGCCGGGTTCTGCACATTGGCCACAGCAACCCCATGCAGTGCTACAGGCTGGAGTCAGAGTGGCTGGAGAGCGGCCAGGCAGAGAGGGACCTGGGGGTACTGGTTGATGGGAGGCTGAACATGAGCCTGCATTGTGCCCAGGCAGCCAAGAAGGCCAATGGCATCCTGGCCTGCATCAGGAAGAGTGTGGCCAGCAGGAGCAGGGAGGTCATTGTGCCCCTGTACACTGCACTGGTTAGGCCTCACCTTGAGTCCTGTGTCCAGTTCTGGGCCCCTCAGTTTAGGAAGGATGTTGTCTTGCTGGAACGTGTCCAGAGAAGGGCAACAAAGCTGGGGAGGGGTTTGGAAGACAAGCCCTATGAGGAAAGGCTGAGGGAGCTGGGGTTGCTTAGCCTGGAGAAGAGGAGACTCAGGGGTGACCTTATTGCTCTCTGCAACTACCTGAAGAGAGGTTGTAGACAGGCAGAGGTTGGGCTCTTTTCCCAGGCAGCCAGTACCAGAACAAGAGGACACAGTCTCAGTCTGCGCCAGGGCAGGTTTAGGCTGGATGTTAGGAAGAAGTTCTATACAGAGAGAGTGATTGCCCATTGGAATGGGCTGCTCGTGGAGGTGGTGGAGTCACCTTCATTGGAGGTGTTCAGGAAGAGGCTTGATGGGGTGCTTGGTGCCACGGTTTAGTTGTTTAGGTGGGTTGTACTGTATTGTATTTAGGCGGGTTGGATTGGTTGATGGGTTGGACGTGATGATCTTGAAGGTCTCTTCCAACCTGGTGGTGTATTGTATTGTATTTTAGCACATGTTGCTAGCTTGTACAAGATTATAATAAAATGTCATGCTGCAGAACACTGCTGGGTTTTTTGGGGCTGAGAAGACCCTTTTTTTTTGTGTGCCTAATTTGACTTCTGAGACCGTGATTAATTATTCTGTATTTTCCTCCAGATCAACATCTGGTGGCAGCTGGACACAGGATATCAGGTGCTTGCCTTCCTCACTTCCTGCTCTCTGCCAGTAGAGTCCCCTCATACCTCCAGGTTGGTGTACTGTCTGTCTTTGCTCGTGATAATGACGACTGTATTTGGGGATTGAGACATTTCCCCTGCCATTAGATAGGCAAGGATTTCACTCACTGTTCACAAGGCACCTGCTGAGGGGTGGCTGTACCTGCACACCCACTCTCTCCTCAACCATTTATCTGTCCTTTGGACATGCTTCTCCTGCAGTCAGATCTTGTGCTGCAAGTAGTCACCAGAGAATGGGGACAGGGGCACGCCTGCGTGCGGCTTGGCGGCGTAGCACCCCCACAGCCAGTAAAACAGCAAAAGTTATGGTGGTGAAACAATTCTGTAACCTAAAATGCATGACTGACAGTTTGAATGGAGCTGAAGCATTACCTGCAGAGCTCCTTTTCACAGTATCACAGTATCACCAAGGTTGGAAGAGACCTCAAGGATCATCAAGTCCAACCTGGCACCACAGACCTCATGACTAGACCATGGCACCAAGTGCCACGTCCAATCCCCCCTTGAGCCCCTCCAGGGACAGTGACTCCACCACCTCCCTGGGCAGCACATTCCAATGGGCAATCACTCTTTCTGGGAAGAACTTCTTCCTAACATCCAGCCTAAGCTTCCCCTGGCACAGCTTGAGACTGTGTCGTCTTGTTCTGGTGCTGGTTGCCTGAGAGAAGAGACCAACTCCCTCCTGGCTACAATCCCCCTTCAGCTAGTTGTAGACAGCAAGGAGGTCTGCCCTGAGCCTCCACTTCTCCAGACTAAACAACCCCAGCTCCCTCAGCTTCTCCTCATAGGGCTTGTGCTCAAGGCCTCTCCCCAGCCTTGTTGCCTTTCTCTGGACATGTTCAAGTGTCTCGATGTCCTTCTTAAACTGAGGGCAGCTTCACAATAAAGCTGAATGTTTAATTTGGCCTGGGACTTGCACTTGAGCCTAGATAGTTATGAGCTGATGTTTTACAAATTCCACAGTTTATTCTTATTCATATAACAGACACATTAATAAAAACAGACACAATTTCCCACCACCCCCCCTCTGGCATCTGAAGTAGAATAAATACATTTTAAGTGTTGAAGTATTTCCTTCTGTAGCAATTTGTGTCATTGCACCTGCTCTAGAGTACATCATACCCAAAAGGTTGCCAGAGTCTGATGTTCAATATTTCACACGGTAGTTTTGATCTGAGATGTTGTCATTCACACTTTAACATACCCTGTGCGTGTTTGAAGGTAACAAATGGCATTTTCTACCCAAGATGACGCTTCCTGTTGAGAAGAACTGAAACTCGAGGAGCCTCAGTTCTTGTAAATCAGCAGCTAGGCCTCTTGAAAACATGCATATAAATATTTCCGCTTCCTTGGAAATGCTTAAGCACTAAAGTACTCCTCTCGACCATGATGTCTAAAAACACTTTCCTCAGCTGCCTTTTTAAGATGTGCATGTTTGAGGAAAATGATGTCAGTACAGTCTTCCAGGGCTTGGCCCTTATGCCTGTCACTGCCTTTGTTGGAGCTAATGATAATGCAACTATTGATTTCCAGGAGATAGAGGATCCACCTCACTAATGAACTACAAAGGAGATTGGATATTTCCAGGTTTTAAGAGCTCTGGTTAGGCTAATTAATGAATTTCTGTTTCAAAAATGGTGAAATTTAAGAATCATTGGCACCCTGGCCTGTATCAAGAGTAGCATGGCCAGCAGGAGCAGGGAAGTCATTGTACCCCTGAACTCAGCCCTGGTTAGGCCACACCTTGAGTCCTGGGTCCAGTTCTGGGCCCCTCAGTTTAAGAAGGACATAGAGACACTTGAATGTGTCCAGAGAAGGGCAGCAAAGCTGGGAAGAGGCCTTGAGCACAAGCCCTATGAGGAGAAGCTGAGGGAGCTGGGGTTGTTTAGCCTGGAGAGGAGGAGGCTCAGGGGTGACCTCATTGCTCTCTACAACTACCTGAAGGGTGGTTGTAGCCAGGAGGGCGTTGGTCTCTTCTCTCAGACAACCAGCACCAGAACAAGAGGACACAGTCTCAAGCTGCACTATGGGAAGTTTAGGCTGGAGGTGAGGAGAAAGTTCTTTACTGAGGGAGTCTTTAGCCATTAGAATGTGCTGCCCAGGGAAGTGGTGGAGTCACCGTCCCTGGAGGTGTTCAAGAGGGGATTGAATGTGGCACTTGGTGCCATGGTCCAGTCATGAGGTCTGTGGTGCCAGGTTGGACTTGATGATCTTTGTGGCCTCTTCCAACCTTGATGATAATGTGAAAATTTAAATCTTTTAATGTTCCAGTAATGTTCAAGTAGCACTTGGGTTGATCTGGAGATGATAATGAGTATCACCACGTGGTGTCTGTTTTGCAAGTGCAGTTACGGCTGTAGCTTGCCACCTCTTGACATCTTACTGTGTGTGTCATATTTAGTGAGTTTTATTCCCTTGCTGGCTGTGAAGTGAAACAGTGTCTCAGGCTGAGATTAAAATGAATGGAATTTCTCATTTACCTGTGTGCATCTCAGGGGCATATCAAATTTGAACATAATATCATTAACCAGCAGAGCAGCAGAGATCTATAACTCATTGACAGTACATCTAGCAGCACAAACTTTGTTTGTGTAGGATAATTGTGCACGCACACAGACAAATTAACAAAGGCTAGAAATAGTAGTAGGACTGTGTTCTCTGCCAGGTTTGGTTTCCCCCTTCACCAGTGCTAAATGTTGTTATATCCAGGATAGCCCAGAGTTAGGTGTTTTTATTTAATGGCATATGCTGTGCCTGTTGTATGTATGCACACTTCCCACATGGTCCCTAATCCAGCAAATCTGTGGCCAGTGAAGATGTGATTTTGCCTCTCAGCAGAATTAATTCCCTTATTTATCTATATGCATGGAAATGTATGTTTTTCCTGTTAAAACCTACTGTTTCAGATTCACCCACACACTCAAGGCAGTGCAATGTTCTAGTCTGTTTTCTTCCATTAATACAATAATGGCATTCAGCAGTTGGAGTGTCTGAAGTACCTGGTCAAACAGGCATCAATGAAATTTAATGAGGTGTTTTAGCTTGCTAGACCTTGTTTTGTGACTAGTTCATGTGTCATACATTCAGGTGGGAAACCAAACACACTCCAGGTCCTGGCTCACGTGGTATCTGCTGCTGTAGCTTCTGTTTCAACATCAGCAGCTGCTGCTGTTTAGGGAGACATTGCCACTGTCTCATTTCCAGCAGCTCAAACATGAAGTGTGTATCACGTGCTTTCAGGGTGTGCTTGTGCTTATTGGTGGAGGACATGAGCTGGTGGTTGAGAAGTGGAACTGCTGCTGGAAAACTTGTAGGATTCTGCAACTTGCTGTGGGTCTTCAGAAACCTTTTTTAGGCAAGGAGGGATTGAAAGGCATGCTGGCATCTGTTCTCTGCTCTTTAATTTTGTTAAGAGGAAGTTAAATGAGGAATTACAAGGGGGTTTTTGTTGATCAAGGTCTGGCTTAGATCGAGCAGATACTTTTGAAGGGAAGTTTTGCAGTGCTCTGTCACTAGTTCAAACTGTTGAAGAGATTATGCTACCCTGTGTCATAGGATTTTTTAACTGTTTTTTAAATAAATGGCAATGGAAGTGGTATTGTGAGTAGAAGGACAGCAAACCCAGTCAAAATAGAATAGAATAAAATAAACCAGGTTGGAAGAGACCTTCAAGATCATCGCATCCAACCCATCATCCAACACCATCTAATCAACTAAACCATGGCACCAAGCACCCCATCAAGTCTCCTTCTAAACACCCCCAATGATGGTGACTCCACCACCTCCCTGGGCAGCACATTCCAATGGCCAATCACTCTTTCTATGAAGAGCTTCTTCCTAACATCCACCCTAAACCTCCCCTGGTGCAGCTTGAGACTGTGTCCTCTTGTTCTGGTGCTGGTTGCCTGGAAGAAGAGACCAACCCCCTCCTGGCTACAACCTCCCATAAGATAGTTGTAGAGAGCAATAAGGTCACCCCTGAGCCTCCTCTTCTCCAGGCTAAGCAACCCCAGCTCCCTCAGCCTCTCCTCATAGGGTTTGTGCTCCAAACCTCTCCCCAACTTTGTTGCCCTTCTCTGGACATGTTCCAGCAAGTTCACATCCTTCCTAAACTGAGGGGCCCAGGACTGGACACAAAAGGGATGACAACAGTACTTAGCATTCATATACTGCTGCAGGAACACTAACCAAATCAATTCAGAACAAGAGGACACTGTCTTAAGCTGTGCCAGGGGAGGTTTAGGCTTGAGGTGAGGAGAAAGTTCTTCCCAGAAAGACTGATTGGCCATTGAGGTGGGAGGTGGTGGAGTCACCCTCCCTGGAGGTGTTCAGAAAGGGATTGGATGTGGCACTTGGTGCCATGGTTTAGTTAATCATGAGGTGTTGGGTGACAGGTTGGACTTGATGATCTTTGAGGTCTTTTCCAACCTTATTGAATCTATGATTCTATAAATGTGTCATAGTCACGTGTGACCTAGAGAACAATATATCTCTAGGAAAAGAACAGAGTCCTATGCAGCTTCAGAAGCTTCACTATTTTGGAGGAAAATCAGCTGATTTAGACATAAAAAATGTGCAAACCAAATAACTAAGTAGAGATTACTGAATAAATTAATGCATTAATATATTTCTCTCCAAGCCTAAGGAAGACCATTTCTTGTCTTCACGCAGCCATTTGTGCTGAGTGATATGACAGTGAGAGAGCTTCGACATCTTGGTGTGGATCTTGGACCTCCTTCTTCCCGTTCTTCTGCCTGGGTTGCAGATGAATGCATCAGAAATTAAGCTGCTACCAAGCTCCAGGAGAAGGTTCAGTGCTTGACTCTTTCTGTCAGTGTTTAGACAAAACAGATGCACCATCAGGCAGCTCGTGCACAGTGCTTTTTCTTGCTCTCCCAAGACGTGCCTACTCACATGTGCTGGACAGCACTATCTAATGAAATGGTTGACATTTAATTGATACAGAGCCCAACTGCAGATAGTCATCTTGTATGTGAAATGTTGGGCATGGAAGGAGGCCCTTTTGTCTGCAAGAAAAGGCATTGACTTTTTTGTACTGTCGCTGAAAGTGGAGGTGTGCATAGACATCCCAAGGAGAAACAGGGCTGCAGCATAGAAAGGGACCTGGGGGTACTGATTGACAGCTGACTGAACATGAGCCAGCAGTGTGCCCAGGTGGCTAAGAAGGCCAATGGCATCCTGACCTGTATCAGGAATGGTGTGGCCAGCAGGAGCAGGGAAGTCATTGTGCCCCTGTACTCAGCACTGGTTAGGCCGCACCTTGAGTCCTGTGTGTAGTTCTGGGCCCATTCATTTAAGAAGGACATTGAGACTCTTGAATGTGTCCAGAGAAGGGCATTGAGGCTGGGGAGAGGCCTTGAGCACAAGCCCTATGAGGAGAGGCTGAGGGGGCTGGGGTTGTTGAGCCTGGAGAAGAGGAGGCTCAGGGGAGACCTCCTTGCTGTCTACAACTACCTGAAGGGAGGTTGTAGCCAGGAGGGGGTTGGCTTCTCCCAGGCAATCAGCACCAGAACAAGAGGACACAGTCTCAAGCTGTGCCAGGGGAAGTTTAGGCTGGAGGTGAGGAGAAAGTTCTTCACTGAGAGAGTTGTTAGACATTGGAATGAGCTGCCCAGGGAGGTAGTGGAGTTGCCATCCCTGGAGGTGTTCAAGAGGGGACTGGACGTGGCACTTGTTGCTATGGTTTAGTAGTCTTTGAGGTCTTTTCCAACCTTATTGATTCTGTGATATGTTAGAGGTAAAGTGTACTTGGTCTCCATGCCCATGGCTGCTGTGACTCTGATAGATACCTCCTCCAGCAGCTTGTCAGTTGTCTGCTGGCATTTGCTGCCCCCCACCCCTGCCACCCCAACCAGCCAGCTGAATGTGGGAACTCTTCTGTTTCTGCTAGAACAGTTTTTGTTAACTGATTTTGTTTGAACAGATTTATTTCAGTACAAATGATTGGAGAGCCTGGGTGGCAAAGCTAAGGTAACTGTATTCAGAAGCTGCTGAGGGGTGAATTGAGGAAATTAGTGCTTTGTTAGTGGAGATGATGGAAATGAGATGTGTCTGCAGTCTATTCAACTGTAAACCTTCCTCCAGCCTTGTGCTGGCTGACTTGTGCATTCATGTTTCATTCACAGAGAGGGGAATTTTACCCACATGTAATTATGTGCAGGGAGTAGGTCCCCCAGCACCTGTTTACCTCCACTGAAGTTGTGCAGAGTTTGTTCTCATGTGCTTGGTTATCTCTGTCCAGACACATTTTCAAGTGAAACCTTCCTCTTGAGCTATCTGAAAGGACCTTTTTTTAAGGCTTTCCTCATTGAACAAATTTTATCAGTTAACAGATTTGTAAAAATTTTACTAAGGCCTTTTCAAGTTCTGTTTTCAAATGTTAGTATTACAGTGGAGTAAAACTTTTCAACCTTTATAAGTGTAATATTGTAATGAATAAATTAACTGGCTTCTGACCATATACTAAGGCCTTTTCAAGTTCTGTTTTCAAATGTTAGTATTACAGTGGAGTAAAACTTTTCAACCTTTATGAGTGTAATATTGTAATGAATAAATTAACTGGCTTCTGACCATAAACAGACTGCAGCCAAGTTGACAAGAGCCAGAAATACCCTTTTGCATTCTTGGCAAATGGCTGTGAAAAATTTCCAGGATACATCTATTGATGTTCAATAGCATTCATGTCCTTGTAATCAGATTTACTTTAGCCATTGCTGTACTTCATATGCTATACTTTAGCCATTACTGTGTTCTGTGGAGAGGGGATGATTGTGTCACGTACCTCATCTGAGGTGAATTACTGCAACTGTATTACTTAAAGTCTGCTTGTGCAGCTTGCTTTGCCTCTGAATGCAGTTTCTGGGGCAGTCTAAAACAGAGGTCAGATGGCTGTGAAATCACAGCACATTTTCAGGATGTTGCTTGCTTAAGATGTCTCCAAATGCTTTCTGTGAGAGAGCTGTGAGTTTCGTTCCTCGGAAATAAAGGCTGCATCAGAAACGGTAGTGTGTCTTATCATTGCTGTGTGACTAGGAGTTGGAAGGTCAAGTCATGCATGAGGCTTTTACTGTAAGAGTCCCTTGTTATTAGTTAGGTGGGTTTTGTGTGTGTGGTTGTTTTCTCTTTTCCCCTGGCTGTGTGCATTAGTGAAAGAAAACTACTCCTTTCTTGTTTTCCTGAAGGGGGGGGGGAAAGGTTGCAGAGATTATTGCCTTTATTGTCTAGAATTAGTGCTCAGTACTGTGTACTTCTGTACAGACCTTAAGACTCAGACTGGGTTCCAAGTCTCATGTCTGCCTCAATACTGTTGAGAGTATTTTTTTCCTGAATTCTTGAATCCTCTAGGGCTCATGCATTCTCCCTTTTCTTGTTTTAGATTGATGTCAAGACATGTAGCTTCATTAAATATAGTTACAGACTGCATAGTTCTTCAGAGCTTCTGGTTTGTGGCATGTAGACAGCCATGTCAACCCTTCTCTTTTTTTTTTGGGGGGGGGAGGGGATAGAGAAGGATCTGTTACATACCTGTTCATATTTAAGTTTCCATTCTGTATGTTTTATTATCAGACTGAGCAGTACTCTTATAGGTGTTTCAAGAGACACAAATTTGTGCATGTGTGGTTTAATGGAGAAAATGTGTAATAGAATAGAATTAACCAGGTTGGAAGAGACCTTTGAGATCGAGTCCAACCTATCACCCAACACCATCTAATCAACTAAACCATGGCACCAAGCACCCCATCCAGTCTCTTCCTAAACACCTCCAGTGATGCTGACTCCACCACCTCCACGGGCAGCCCATTCCAATGGGCAATGTGAAGAACTTCCTAACCTCCAGCCTAAACCTGCCCTGGCACAGCTTGAGACTGTGTCCTCTTGATCTGGTGCTGGTTGCCTGGGAGAAGAGACCAACCCCCACCTGGCTACAACCTCCTTTCAGGGAGTTGTAGGCAGCAAGAAGGTCTCTCCTGAGCCTCCTCTTCTCCAGGCTAAGCAACCCCAGCTCCCTCAGCCTCTCCTCACCGGGCTTGTGCTCCAAACTCCTCCCCCAGCTTTGTTGCCCTTCTCTGGACATGTTCCAGCAACTCAACATCTCTCCTAAACTGAGGGCCCCAGAACTGGACACAGGACTCAAGGTGTGGCCTAACCAGTGCAGTGTACAGGGGGAGAATGACCTCCCTGCTCCTGCTGGCCACACTGTTGTGGCTCTTTTGCATAGCGCAGTGTTCATGTTTGCAGAATGTCTGCCTTTCAGCAGAGAAAGCTCTTCTAAATGGGAAGCACTAGGAAAACCACTGAATTTGGTTGCTGTGTGGAAGAAATTGGAGGACTGATGTGAGAATTTGGCTTTATGAAAACTGCCAGTGGTACTTTTTTGTTTGTGTCCTCCCCGTCTTACCCAGTCAGACTTCAAAGTAATGTCCTTCATTTTTCTTGCTGAACTGAAGACAAACAGAAATAGAACTTCTGAAAGCATTTTTTCCCCACCATTATAGGGAAAATACTTTCCTTGGGATTACGTGTTTTATCTGCCAGAAAAATCAATTGCTTACCAGTTCCAGATAAGCAGCAGAGGAGATGACAACTGTACGTGGGTTCTGACTGGAACATGGTCACAGCTGGTTTAAAACCAGATGCTTCCGTGCTTTTGCTCTGTGGAGCCACTGCAATCAAATTCTTCTGTCTTTATTCCAAAGTGCATCTTGAATGTTCATCAATATGCCTGAAGAATAGGGAATGGAGATGGGAATGAAAGAAAATAAGGTAAGGCACATTAGCAAGGGAAAGAAATAGAAGGAGGTAGATGTAAAGTAATTTTGAGCCAGCACTGTGCCCAGGTGGCCAAGAAGACCAATGGCATCCTGGCCTGTATCAGGAACAGTGTGGCCAGCAGGAGCAAGGAGGTCATTCTGCCCCTTTACTCAGCACTGGTTAGGCCAACACCTTGAGTCCAGTTCTGGGCCCCTCAGTTCAAGAAACATGTTGAGTTGCTGGAACATGTCCAGAGAAGGGCAACAAAGCTGGGGAGGGGTTTGGAACACAAGCCCTATGAGGAGGGACTGAGGGAGATGGGGTTGCTTAGCCTGAAGAAGAGGAGGCTCAGAGGAGACCTTCTTGCTGTCTACAACTACCTGAAGGGAGGTTGTAGCCAGGTGGGGGCAGGTCTCTTCTTCCAGGCAACCAGCACCAGATCAAGAGAACACTGTCTCAAGCTGCACCAGGGGAGGTTTAGGCTGGATGTTAGGAAGAAGTTCTTCATAGAGAGAGTGATTTGCCATTGGAATGGCCTTCCCGGGGAGGTGGTGGAGTCACCATCACTGGAGGTGTTTAGGAAGAGACTGGATGGGGTGCTTGGTGCCATGGTTTAATTGGTTAGATGGTGTTGGATGATAGGTGGGACTTGATGATCTCAAAGGTCTCTTCCAACCTGGTTAATTCTAATTCCTCTCTTAATTGTATGGATATGAGCCAAGGAAGCAATACAAGAGACTGCAAATAACCCTGCTGATAGATAACTTAAACTATTACAGAGCAAGTGAGAACTCTCTCAGCTCTCACAGAAGAATGCTGAATTGAGTTCCTTACCATAGTGAGAAATTCTAATTCCTCTTGCCCAGTTTAGTGCATGGACATTTGTTTACCAAAGGATTGTTTTGTGTCCTTTTTAAGAGCAAATTGATAACTGAGTTTGAGGAAAACAGACTCAAATCTGAATGCAGCTACCAAATAAAGTTGAAGAGAATCATCTGCAGTTACAGCAGAGATTTCTTTCCCTTCCTGTCCCAAACACTGTGCTAGTATGATGTAGTTTTGGTGAGATTGAAAATCTGATCACTCATTAGGTGAAAAAAAAAATGCCAGTCCACAATTCATCAAAGTGAGCAGTGGCCATCAATGAAGCATCAGAGCTTTCCCAGTTGACCATGACTAAGAGCTTGAGCTCATGAATCATACAATTCCTTTTAAACAATCTAAGCTTACTTCACTGTGCTTTACAAATAGGCAGGGAAGGAACAGAAAATCTTGAGCAGCTCTGCAGGGAATCAGATGTTGTTAGTTAGGGATCGATGCCAGTGGGCAGACCTAAGGGGAAAGTAATGGGGAAAAACTGGGACAACAAGGCACCATCAGAAATATAGGGAGAAAAAAAGTGTATGAATTGAGTGCCTTGCCACCAGCTCCATTTCCTCTCACTAGTGATGTTTGGATTTTTGTTCAATGGATTTTAAGGCTTCAGATAGTGGAGGACATCTCAGGGCTTGTACAAGCACAGCTAGCAGAGGTGTATTTCACTCAGCTCAGAGTCAGAGAGATGGTGTGGGTGAACAAGTGTGTGAAGTCAGGTTGGACAAGTCTTTGAGCAACCTAATCTAATTCAAGATGTCACTGCCCATGGCTGTGGGGTGGACTAGATGATCTTTGAAGGTCCTTTGCAACCCAAACCATTGTATGATTCTGTAATTCTGGCGTGTCAGAAAGGAGCTTGGGAATGAAGCCAAAACTGAGTGCACCAAAATGTGAAAGGAGTGGAATACCAAAGCTAGTGTCCAACTATGGTGTTTCAGGTTAACTGTCACCAAGTCAGATCTCATAATGCCTTTGCAGTTGTTTTTATTTCAGTCTGACTTCCCAGCATACCAGAAGCTGTAATGTATGTATATATGCACCATATGTATGTATACTCTCTACAAACATGGGAGTCATAACATCTGGATGCTCCGAGTGGTCCTTACAGTGGAAATAGCTACAATAGTGCAATGTGAGGACTTCACATGTTGGGAAACAGAAGCTGTGACTCAGTAGCTCTTTGTATGCATATATTTTTTTTGCTGAATGCATGTTCCATGTCTGGAGTTAGTATCATAGTATCAGTCAGGGTTGGAAGGGACCACAAGGATCATCTAGTTCCAACCCCCCTGCCATGGGCAGGGACACCTCACACTAGATCAGGCTGGCCAGAGCTTCATCCAGCCTGGTCTTAAACACCTCCAGGGATGGGGCCCCAACCACCTCCCTGGACAATACAATACAATACACCAGGCTGGAAGAGACCTGGAAGAGACAACCCATTCCAGGGCTTCACCACTCTCTCAGTGAAGAACTTCCTCCTCACATCCAACCTGAATCTCCCCACATCCAGCTTAATTCCATTCCCCCTAGTCCTATCACTACCTGATATCCTAGGAATAGTGTGGCCAGCAGGAGCAGGGAGGTCATTGTGCCCCTGTACTCTGCATTGGTTAAGGCCACACCTTGAGTCCTGTGTCCAGTTCTGGGCCCCTCAGTTTAGGAAGGACATTGAGACACTTGAACATGTCCAGAGAAGGGCAACAAGGCTGGGGAGAGGCCTTGAGCACAGCCCTATGAGGAGAGGCTGAGGGAGCTGGGGTTGTTTAGCCTGGAGAGGAGGAGGCTCAGGGGTGACCTCATTGCTCTCTACAACTACCTGAAGGGTGGTTGTAGCCAGGAGGGGGTTGGCCTGTTCTCTCTAGCAACCAGCACCAGAACAACAGGACACAGTCTGAAGCTGCACCAAGGGAAGTCTAGGCTCGAGGTGAGGAGAAAGTTCTTCACAGAGAGGGTCGTTTGCCATTGGAATGTGCTGCCCAGGGAAGTGGTGGATTCACCATCCCTGGAGGTGTTCAAGAGGGGTCTGGATGTTGCACTTGGTGCCATGGTCTAGTCATGAGGTCTGTGGTGCCAGGTTGGACTTGATGATCTTTGCGGTCTCTTCCAACCTTGCTGATACTGTGATATTGTGATATTTACACTTCATGTAACACCACCTTCCCCCCCAGGCCCCAGTTTTTGCAAAATACAGAAGTCTGGCAGAAAACAATCCATAAGGTGGTAGCATGATTAGTCAATGATTGTATGCTGTTTTCTGAATTCTTCTGTTTTATTTTGTCAGTGTAGATTAAAAGGGCTTTGCTGTGTTAACTGTGGCCTGCAGATCTGCAGCCTGCTCTTTTCTGCCTACAAACATGAATTGTTCACTGGGTAAAGAGTCAGGTTTCCTATGGATTTGTATCAAAAGCATGGTGCTCCCTCCTCCCTGTTTCCCTCCCTCTATAGTATTCAGCTGCCATTTCACTTCAAAAATACAAATGTGCATCTCCTGATAATGCAGGAGGTACCTTTCCTTTTTGCTGTCTGGTGTTGCTAGCTGACATTTAATGATACAAGTGAATTTTCCAGCTTACTGTATAGTTTTGATGCCCAATTCCTGCATCTGACTTCTGCTGGAATGGTGCCCAAATGATACACTTCTGTAGCTTAGAAAATGTTCACTGGATAATGTAATTTTCTTCAACAGAATGAAGGGATATTAGTATCATTTCAGACACTAAGTAGAAATAACGTATGTAAAGTTGTTGGAATCACTTGGAACCACAACTATTGCATAGGTATTTTGGGATCTACTGGGAAAGCAGCACCCTGCTGCATGCAATTAAGGATTAGCAATAAAGTAATTAAAGGATGCTTGTTCAGGGTAGGGGAGTTTATTTTGTCATAGAACAGAGAGAAGCAGGAGTAATCTGCTCCTAGCTTGTGCAAAGCATCAAGGGCTCATATCCTAAAATCAACAGCCCTGAGAATGGGGGCAATTAATGAAAACAAACCAAAACAAACCCAACACCCCCCATCCCAAAAAAAACCCAAACACTCCCCCCCCCCCCCAATCCAAAACCAAACCAAACCTAAAAAAACCCAAGAGTAATTTTCATTATTCTTCCTGAGTGAGATCATTGACCACTCTCGTAAGAAAGGCTGTTTTAATTATTCTTATTCTGAGTATTCAAATAAAATTAGTTTAATGTTTCTCTTCAGTAGTGGGTGAAATACAGGAAGATTTCTGTGACCACAGTCATAAGCACTGTATTTTTGTCTAATATGCAAAGCTGGAAAACATTTCCAATGTGTCTTGCTAAAAAGAGGGGGAGCATTACAAGTGAAAATTCAAGTAATAAAACTGGTTGCATTGAAGCAGTGGGTGAAATGTTCTGACTTTAGGCTACCATCCTAGAATGTGAGCACTCTGCTTTCAAATTGAGGTCTGTATTGCTTGATGGTTAGAGGGAGTAGAAATCATTCCACTCTGCCTAGTGGGTGTTTTGCAGAGCACAGGTATCCTTAAAGCTAATGGACCACCAGCAAAGACAGGACAAAATAGGTTCCAAGTTTGTATAAATATATGTTCTGAAATGCTAAATTGGCAGCATTAGACTAAAACAATAAACATAAATATATATAAACAATAAACATATATATAGTACTTTGAAAGCAACATTGACAATACTGAGGCTTTATGATAGATTACTTGAAGAGAATATTGAGCTCCCTCCATTAAATGAGTGAAGATTCACAGTGTGCCCAGGTGGCCAAGAAGACAAATGGCATCCTGGCCTGTATCGGGAACAGTGTGGCCAATAGGAGCAGGGAGGTCATTCTGCCCCTGGACACAGCACTGGTTAGGCCACACCTTGAGTCCTGTGTCCAGTTTAGGAAAGATGTTGAGTTGCTGGAAGGTGTCCAGAGAAGGGCAACAAAGCTGGGGAGGGGTTTGAAGCACAAGGCCTATAAGGAGAGGATGAGAGAGCTGGAGTTGTTTAGCCTGGAGAAGAGGAGGCTCAGAGGAAACCTTCTTGCTGTCTACAGCTACCTGAAGGGAGGTTGTAGCCAGGTGGGGGTTGGTCTCTTCTCTTGGTCTGGTGGCCAGCACCAGAACAAGAGAACACAGTCTCAAGCTGTGCCAGGGGAGGTTTAGGCTGGAGGTTAGGAAGAAGCTCTTCCCAGAAAGAACGATTGCTCATTGGAATGGGCTGCCCAGGGAGGTGGTGGAGTCACCATCACTGGAGGTGTTTAAGAAGAGACTGGATGGGGTGCTTAGTGCCCTGGTTTGGTTGATTAGATGGTGTTGGATGCTAGGATGGACTTGATGATCTCAAAGATGTTTTCCAACCTGGTTATGATACTCTATCTGTGAAGCTGTGGCTGCCATAATGTGTTCTTACTCTCTTAGCCTTTAGCTCCCAATTTGTTTTCAGGACTCCCTAAATCACCGTCAAAACAGATGTTTCTGGGAGGCTTTTTGAAACCACGTTGTAGTGGCAGTAGTCCTCTCAAACTGAGCCTCTGTGTGTGTAAAATAGTATCTTCTAGCATGTCTGAGTGCTGTACCTTGTGTTTATGGGCAAGCAACAATAATAGAGGTGACAGTTTGGATTCTTGGCGTGACCCACAGGATTGTAATCTTACAGGATTTGCTGGTAGGACAGTTCACCTGGCCAAAGATCAGTGTAGAGATGCAAGACAGTTCTTTGTGCAGCATGAAACGTAGCTGAGAGATCAAAATGTTGGCCTTCCTGTGGCCGGTTCACCTCCCTGCAGCGCTGAGCTCCCTGACACTCCTGCTTTTTGTGTCCTGCAGTCTTTATTTTTACCTCCCTTCCCCATGGTGAGACCCCACCTGGAGTACTGCCTCCAGTTCTGGAGCCCCTATTACCAGAAGGATCTAGAGGTGCTGGAGCGTGTCCAGAGAAGGGCCACGAGGATGATCAGAGGGCTGGAGCACCTCTCTATGAGGACAGACTGAAGGAGTTGGGGCTGTTCAGTCTGGAGAAGAGAAGGCTCCGAGGTGACCTCATTGTGGCCTTCCAGTATCTGAAGGGGGCCTACAAGAAGGCTGGGGAGGGACTTTTCAGACTATCAGGTAGTGATAGGACTAGGGGGAATGGGATGAAGCTGGAGGTGGGGAGATTCAGGCTGGACATGAGGAGGAAGTTCTTCACCGTGAGGGTGGTGAAGGCCTGGAATGGGTTGTCCAGGGAGGTGGTTGAGGCCCCGTCCCTTGAGGTGTTTAAGACCAGGCTGGATGAGGCTCTGTCCAGCCTGATCTAGGGTAGAGTGTCCTGCCCATGGCAGGGGGGTTGGAACTAGATGATCCTTGTGGTCCCTTCCAACCCTAACTGAAACTATGAAACTATGGTTTATGAATTCACCAGTTGGTGAATGTAGCATGTATTTGGATAGGTAAAGCCGCTACTAAAAGTGTTGTTTCCTGAGCAAGCACGTAATTGAGTCCTCTTTCTAGCTGTCTGTTCTTGAACAGCCAGCTCTCTACCTGAATGAGGTGTGAGAGAAAATGAATCATTGACATGAGCTTCCTTTTTTTCCCCCCACAGCTTAGTTGTTGTTTTTTTCCTACTGCCTCTTCAAGTTATCACTTTTATTGCTTTCCATTAATTAGGGCAGCTGGAAGAGCAGTAATAAACACACTCCCCTTTCCTTCTCGTTCACATCCTAAGTAGCGTAGAAATACACTGTTGCTTTCTCAAAAGCATCTAAAATATTTGTGGAACTCTAGCTCAACATGTTTTCTGAAAAAAAAAATATGTTTATCTGGATTTCCTTTAATTCCTTAAATTTGGCCTGCATCCATAGAGGAAGTCGTCACAAGTGTACGCCGTAGCCAGTGTGGCCTGCCCAGAGTGGCGGGGCTGAAAGGACCACAGAAATCGAAAGAGAAGCAAACAAGTTTCACATTTGACTGGAGCAGTGGAAAAAACTTGCAGCAACCACCCCAGCATGTACATATGCTAGATGTCCTTTGGTGCTGTCTAAAACACAAATGTGAGTAAATAATTCCCTGGTGCTTCTTCAAGATATCAACAATAATTTCCTGTAGCATGGCCGACTCCTTGAGACGGTGCAGTCTCCACAGCCTAGCTCTAGCCTTAAAAACAAAAAGCAAAATGCAAGCAGCTGCAGAAGTACAGCTTTGGGTCCAGAGCTGTCTAGCAAAGGGCGGTGTCTGGCTGTTCTCCCTCAGGAGAGGGTTTGATGGAGAACATTATGATCCCTCCCCCTATCCTCTCACTCTGTATAAAGGCCAAACAAGAACAGTAATAGTTACACTGCCGTGCTGTAACTTATGTGCATATCTGTGTGCTTCTCTCTGGCTGTAATAAATACTTTGTCTGTGGTTAATGGCATTCCTTAATGGCACAGAAACTTCAGCAGATCTCAGCTTCATTCTTTATTTGATTTTTTTTATTCTGATAAATATAGATGTAAAAAAAGCCAGTGTGAACACTGGGTTGTTGTCTTTGGGTTTGTTGTTTTGGTTTCCCCCCCCCACTTCTTCCCAGTATGTATTTATTATTCATGAATGTGTTGCAACATCCAAAAATGTAGTGAGTGACTCAGAGAATAAGAGGAAAAATACAGTTACAGCTTTTTAATGAGGATTCCTCAGCCAACTACAGTGTCCCAGTTAAAAATCCACTGTTTGACTATGTAAAACCCACCCAATGCTTACTTCTATGCCTTTTCTGTTTGTATTTGCAACCTAGTTTTACTTAGCATATGTATTTCTGTTCATTCATTTGCCTGATTGTTTTATTTCAGTCTTGTATCAGGGATTACAGCATTGTGACATCAAAGCCCGAGCAAAAACCACAGAACAGCATGTTTACAAATAGTTCTGAATTTATTTGTGTGTGTGTGTAAAAAAGGAAAAGAGCAAAGGCTAAATTACAGCTGTTGATGTAGTAACATCTGTGATAGTTTGAGATCGAGCTTGTATGCTTAGAATGTATCCTTGCAGGGACCCCAAAGCAAATACAACCATCCTGTGAAAGCAACACAGCTCTGAAGGAGTATAATGGTAGGGGAGCATCTGAAGCTTACCTTGTGGGATGATGCTCAGTGCTGATCTGCTTCAAGTGTCAACACCGAATTTCTTTCTGGAACTAGATGATCCTTGTGGTCCCTTCCAACCCTGACTGAAACTATGAAACTATGTGTTGGATGATAGGTTGGACGCGATGATCTTGAAGGTCTCTTCCAACCTGATCTGGTCTATTCTATTCTTAATTCTTGGGAAATCTGACCTTTTCTTTCAGGCATACCCATCTGAATTTGAGCATTCTTTATCAATTTCACTTCCTGCCTCGTACCCCCTCACCTTTGTGTCTTTCTTGCACAATGGCAGGAAAACTCATACTTGCTAAAAAGCTTTGTCTTACAAATCCATAGAAATGGATAGGTGACCAAGTGCTTGTCTTTCAATCCAGGTGTGCACACAGGCAATCATTGCCTTGTAAAAGCAAAGGTTCCAGTGTAGTCTTACTGCAGCCAGGACTGTATAGCCTTGTATGATATTAAAGTGTACTTTTAAAGACTTTTCAGCTCTGATGCCCATATTGTGTGAGAATTTTGGATAAAAACATTCTGTCATTATTGCCTTGCTATTTCTCTTGGGATGTCCAGTCATTTTGGCTTTGTTGTAAATACATGGTAGTGAGGTCTTCTGTACATGATATTACCTAGAGAATAGAATAGAATAAACCAGGTTGGAAGAGACCTTCGAGATCATCTCGTCCAACCTATCATCCAACACCACCTAATCAACTGAACTGTGCAACCAAGCACCCCACCAAGTCTCCTCCTAAACACCTCCAGTGATGGTGACTCCACCACCTCCCCGGGCAGCCCATTCCAATGGGCAATCACTCTCTCTCTGTAGAATTTCTTCCTAACCTTCAGCCTAAACCTCCCTGGCATAGCTTGAGACTGTGTCTTCTTGTTCTGGTACTGGCTGCCTGGGAGAAGAGACCAACCTCTGCCTGGCTACAACCTCCCTTCAGGTAGTTGCAGAGAGCAAGAAGGTCTCCCCTGAGTCTCCTCTTCTCCAGGCTAAGCAACCCCAGCTCCCTCAGCCTCTCCTCTTAGGGCTTGTGTGCCAAACCTCTCCCCAGCTTTGTTGCCCTTCTCTGGACACGTTCCAGCAACTCAACATCTTTCCTGAACTGAGGGGCCCAGAACTGGACACAGGACTCGAGGTGTGGCCTAACCAGTGCTGAATACAGGGGCAGAATGACCTCCCTGCTCCTGCTGGCCACACTGTTCCTGATGCAGGCCAGGATGCCATTGGCCTTCTTGGCTGCCTGGGCACACTGCAGGCTCATGTTCAGCCTACCATCGACAAGTACCCCCAGGTCCCTCTCTGCCTGGCTGCTCTCCAGCCACTCTGACCCCAGCCTGTAGCACTGCATGGGGTTGCTGTGGCCAATGTGCAGAACCCGGCACTTGGATGTCTTAAATCTCATACCATTGGATTCTGCCCATCTGTCCAGCATACTACACTGTCTTCTGTCTTGTCTAAAAAACTTGTTCCTGTCTTTTCAAGCAGTAAGCTGTTCTAGATGAAAAAAATACCTGTCCAGATAGTTAGCCATTTGTTGGCATAAAATCATACATTTCTCTGCCTGTTTCCTTCTCATTAATTGCCCTATTTGTTAGGGGACCTGTGCTGGAATGGGATCTAGGGGTGGGATTTAAAGATGTTGGGGATGTTTGTCTCTTTTAATCGGTTTAGTAACTGAATGAAGAACTTGGAAGTAGCAAATTATAAATGGGTTTCAGGATGCAGGAGACTTAACTGCCTGTCTCTGTGTGATTGATGATGATATGAGGGGAGGCACAATGATTTCTCCTGTCTGTTACCTGAGAAAAAGCAGGTTACTATGCATGTATTGTATAATATTTGCAGGTCATGGTTTAGTTCTTTCTGTTCTGTGGTTTTTGGAGGGGTCTAAAGTGCAATGAGAGAAGTACTATGGGATATAAGTTTGTCCTGTCTTTATCTGCATTTCTTTATAGGACCGCCTCAGAACTGTGGGTTTACGAGGGTAACTTTTGTCACACCTACTGGCAGGTATATTTATGGGAATTTAAATGACTTTCAGTGCTCTTTCCAGAATAAATGGGCAAGTAACATGCAGATGGAGGGTGAAACCAAGGCTCAGGTTTGAAAGCTGGGGGTTAAGCAGCACCTCTGTCCATTCTTTTCACCTGTAGCGTGGCCAAAGTTTCACCGAATCACAGTATCACCAAGGTTGGAAGAGACCTCAAAGATCATCAAGTCCAGCCTGGCACCACAGACCTCATGACTAGACCATGGCACCAAGTGCCACATCCAATCCCCTCTTGAACCCCTCCAGGGACGGTGACTCCACCACCTCCCTGGGCAGCACATTGCAGTGGCGAACGACTCTCTCAGTGAAGAACTTTCTCCTCACCTCCAGCCTAAACTTCCCCTGGTACAGCTTGAGACTGTGTCCTCTTGTTCTGGTGCTGGTTGCCTGGGAGAAGACACCAACTCTCTCCTGGCTACAACTCCCCTTCAGATAGTTGTAGAGGGCAATGAGGTCTCCCCTGAGCCTCCTCTTCTCCAGGCTAAACAATCCCAGCTCCCGCAACCTCTCCTCACAGGGCTGTGCTCAAGGCCTCTCCCCAGCCTCGTTGCCCTTCTCTGGACACGTTCAAGTGTCTCGATGTCCTTCCTAAACTGAGGGGCAAAGTAACATGCCTTGAAGTTTGCTGTTGTAGTGGTAGTTGTTTGTTTGTTTATTTGTTTGTTTCCCTAGCTGTTTTGCAATCATGTGAATCTTAACAGTGAAAAATTGTCTTTGTGCTGGCCCAGTCCGGTAGTTCATTACCACCCACAGAGGAAGGTCCTATGTCCTTTGCTGGCACTGCTCATCACAGCCTTCCTGGGCTGATTGAAGAGCAGCCAGTGCTGCCCACATGCCTCAGTCAGCTTTCTGCCCAATAATGTGTTTAATAGGATCAGTGAAAGGTCTGGCAAGTACCATACAGACCAGAACCGTTGTGAGGAGAAGATGGGGAGAGAAAAGTGGAGTTGAGATTGTTAGAAAAATGCCAGAGAAAAGCTGGAGTCTGCAGCTTCTGGCAGAGTGCACCAGAGATTATCCTGTGTTAGGGTTGTATTTACTACCTGGATTTTTGCAGTTCTTTCCCATGGAAGCTTGTTTCTCAGTAGAAAGGAGGATGTAACCACCTTTCAAACCATTCTCAGAAATACTGAGAAGTATTACTTCTCAGCAGAAGCAAACCCATAACAAAAGGAGGAAGGAAGGAACTTAGTGAGGAAAAGTGGCTATATAAGTAGATATTCCTAGAGGCTTGTCATCTCTGGGATGTGACCTAGGAATACCTTATTGGTGATCCAAGTAGAGTTTGTGCAAGGCTGTACAAGGTCAGGGATTTGTAGCTGTGTGGAATGTTGCTGTGCTGCTGGCAAAGGCGGCCGCCACCTTGCCTCATCTGCCTTCACTGGGACACGCAGGAGGTAAACTTTGAAGCATAAAAGGATAAGGTTAAAGCTGCCTTGTCCTCAGCTGTGAATCCATTTCATTTCAAACACCTCTCTTGTTGCTTTGTCTGCCAAGGCATAATTTCTGAGGGCTTGGGAGTTTCCTGACCACAGACTTTTGAAAGACTGCCTTGTGTGTTTTGAAAGATGACATTTACTATCTGAAGGATTCTAATTAAACACAGGAGGGCTTGCATGACTTCCCTCCCAGGTTTTGAAATGAATAGTAGCCTGTTCATATGCCTTTTTTTACTACCACCTTTCCTCTCATACAGTTCATCTGAAGTAGAGGGAGGCAATTCTCCCCCTCTACTCTGCTCTGGTGAGACCTCACCTGGAGTACTGCATCCAGTTCTGGAGCCCCTATTAGAGGATCTGGAAGTGCTGGAACATATCCAGAGAAGGGCCACAAGGACAATCAGAGGACTGGAGCACCTCTCCTATGAGGACAGACTGAGAAAGCTGGGGCTATTCAGTCTGGAGAAGAGAAGGCTCCAAGGAGACCTTACTGTGGCCTTCAGTATCTTAAGGGAGCCTACAAAAAAGCTGGTGAGGGACTTCCTAGGGTGTGAGGTAATGATAGGACTAGGGGGGAATGGGAAAAAAAATAGAAATGTGTAGATTCAGATTGGATGTTAGGAAGAAGTTGTTCACCATGAGGGTGGTGAGATACTGGAAGAGGCTGTCCAGGGAGGTGGGGGAAGCCTCATCCCTGGAGGTTTTTACGGCCAGGCTGGGTGTGTCTCTGAGCAACCCGATCTAGTGTGAGATGTCCCTGCCCATGGAACTAGATGATCCTTGAGGTCCCTTCCAACCCTAACAATTCTGTGATTCTGAGTTCAGAAGACTAGCACAGTGAAAAAGCAGACTGTTTTGTATCAAATGGTTGTCTGCCTTCAGCCTGTACTCACCATGCACCAAAAAAAGCCATCACTGAACCAAACCTTTAAACTGCAAATTAAGAACTGTTAGCTGCATGGGCTACCCTCCAAGTATCTGAAACCCTGAGTTCCCCATTTGTCCTTTGAGATGTTTTTTTAATTCTGTCTCTGCAAATGCAAGAGGTTTGTAGACAGCTAACAATCCTCCTAAAAATATATCAAGCATATGGTCTGAGTTAGTGATTAAATTACTAAATAACACAGTGATGAGAACTTTTCTATACCTATGTCCTGTAGCATAGCTTGCCTTGGGAGAGAAGTTACATTCTCATATCCTGATGCAGCTTCTCCATATGTAAATATTTAGGTGATTATGCATCTGGCAGTGGTAGAAACCCAGGATAATTTCAGTCTGTGTTTTATGTGGCACCTACCACAGTGTGAGATGCTAATCTACAAATCCAAAGTACTGGGACAGCAATGCCATGGTAGATACGTGTTACATTGAAGGGTTATGGCAGTGCTACTACTGTTTCCTGGTGTTGTGTACAAGGAGAAAAGAAGGTGCAGGAGTTTGGATGCTTACTGAAGACTTGGGTGAAGGCTGGTTCAACTGTTGTCTTGGTGCTGGTTGGCAGTAGGCTGAACATGAGCCAGCAGTGTACCCAGGAGGCCAAGAAGGCCAATGGCATCCTGGCCTGTATCAGGAACAGTGTGGCCAGCAGGAGCAGGGAGGTCATTCTACCCCTGTACACTGCACTGGTTAGGCCACACCTTGAGTCCTGTGTCCAGTTCTGGGCCCCTCAGTTTAGGAAAGATATTGACTTGCTGGAACGTGTCCAGAGAAGGGCAACCAAGCTGGGGAGGGGTTTGGAGCACAAGCCCTCAAAGGAGAGGCTGAGGGAGCTGGGGTTGCTTAGCTTGGAGGAGGCTCAGGGGAGACCTTCTTGCTGTCTACAACTACTTGAAGGGAGGTTGTAGTCAGGTGGAGGCTGGTCTCTTCTCCCAGGCAGCCAGCACCAGAACAAGAGGACACAGTCTCAAGCTGCACCAGGGGAGGTTTAGACTGGATGTTAGGAAGAAATTCCTCACAGAAAGAGTGATTGTCCATTGGAATGGGCTGCCTGGGGAGGTGGTGGAGTTGCCATCACTGGAGGTGTGTAGGAGGAGACTGGATGGGGTGCTTGGTGCCATGGTTTAGTTGATTAGATAGTGTTGGATGATAGGTTGGACTGGATGATCTTGAAGGTCTCTTCAACCTGGTTTATTCTATTCCATTCTATTTTAAATTCTATTTTGGTTGTGTCCTTTGCTCAGATGTTCTTTCCTGACATGCTTCTTAATGGTATTTATTTCCTTCCTACAGGGATGCCTGAGATGAAATATGTTGCAAATCTTGAGATACTGGGATCTTACAAAAACAGATATGAAATGGAAGGTCCTTAGGTTAGATTTTTATCCAGTATCCAGCCAGAGTCTGATGAGGGCCCCGAATCTCTGTGAGTTGACTGTATGAGCCTGATCTGAGAGCAGGCTAGTGGGATCTCCTTTTGCAACAGTGGAGAAGAGTTAGAGCTTCTGAAGCTGCTCTAGGAATTGCACCACAGGTTCCCACATAAATGGGAGCTTGCTAGGTTTCTCATGTGTATATATGTACGTATATCTTGTATAACATAGCAGGAAAATAAAAGACAAAAAGCTTTTAAATCTTGGTCTCTTCTCCCAGGCAGCCAGTACCAGAACAAGAGGACACAGTCTCAGGCTGTGCCAGGGGAGGTTTAGGCCTGAGGTTAGGAAGAAGTTCTATACAGAGAGAGTGATTGCCCATTGGAATGGGCTGCCCAGGGAGGTGGTGGAGTCACCTTCATTGGAGGTGTTCAGGAGGAGACTTGATGGGGTGCTTGGTGCCATGTTTAGTTGTTTAGGTGGGTTGGATTGATTGATGGGTTGGACGCAATGATCTTGAAGGTCTCTTCCAACCTGGTCTATTCTATTCTATTCTATTCTATTCTATTCTATTCTATTTAGCCCATTTTAAAATGAGAATTTAAAAAAGGATCTTTCAGCAGCATACCTTCAACCTATCTCTCTGGTCTGTCCTTGCATGGCTTCAGAGCCTCATGCTGTCCCTTGGACTAGCAGGGTGCAGTCATCCCTTGTGCCTCCCGAGGAAGCATCCCATCCCACTGCATTCTCTGAATTTGTAGATCTGTAGCTTTCAAAGCCAACTGAGAAGGAGGGACAGAGAAATGAGAAGTGGCTTCTTTGGCATCACGTGCGAGGCCAGGAGAAGCAGGAGCTGCGCCCAGGTCTCTGCCACCCCAGCCACTGTGTGGCCTCTCTGCTGCACTTCTTCCCTCGGGGTGTAATTTGGCATGTGTTTCTCGGGGTGCCAAGGCCAATGGCAGCATGAAAATGGTATCATGCATTATTTATTTATTTGTTCAGCCTTAACTTTTCTGCTGATGGGTTCCACCCTCTGTTGAGCTGTCTGGCTGCACAAATATTTGCACTGGGATGCAGTGGGGGGAATGTCTTGGTGCAAGGAGCAGGCAGTCAGGATGGAGCAGAGTGCTAAAGCTGTTTAAATTGGCTTAAGCGATGCTGTTGGTCAGTGTCTGGCTATGTCTTGGGCAGCCGATGATCTAACTTTCAGGGAAGCTCATCCCAGCAATGGGCAAGGTCACTTCTTTAGCTGAAATTATAATTAGCAAGAAACCTGATACACTTCAGGGGATGAAAATCCACCTGCACTCTGTTTTGCTAAATATGTTTACATTTTACATATGCTTTGAAAAAAATACTGCTTCCAGATTTAGCTTAGAAACAGCAGAATGTTTGTATAGCTTGTGCTCACACATCACTATGAAATGATTTTTTCAGTGTAGCTGATTGCCCAGATAAGACTGTGTTGGTCTTTCCATCCGCCCCCCCCCCCCCCCCCGGCCGTAAAACATAACTGTTAGACTTTCTTTAATAATTAAAATGTTATTCTCCCTGTGCCTCTGTTACAGTTTCCTTGTAACCCCTATGCACCTGGGTCAGATTTCTCTCCTGAAAGCCCCATGATTTCCAAAGGGTTTTGCAGCACAGGAAACTGCATGGGATGAGAATGAAGTTGTTGGAGAGAAGGGAAATAGAATAGAATTAACCAGGTTGGAAGAGACCTTCGAGATCGAGTCCAACCTAGCACCCAACACTATCTAATCAACTAAACCCTGGCATGAAGCACCCATCCAGTGTCATCCTAAACACTTCCAGTGATGGTGACTCCACCACCTCCCTGGGCAGCCCATTCCCCTGGCCAATCACTCTTTCTGGGAAGAACTTCTTCCTAACATCCAGCCTAAAACCTTCCCTGGCTACAACCTCTCTTCAGGTAGTTGTAGACAGCAAGAAGGTCTCCCCTGAGCCTCCTCTTCTCCAGGCTAAGTGACCCCAGCTCCTTGAGCCTCTCCTCCTAGGGGGCTTGTGCTCCAAACCCCTCCCCAGCTTTGTTGCCCTTTTCTGGACACATTCCAGCAACTCAACATCTTTCCTAAACTGAGGGGCCCAGAACTGGACACAGGACTCAAGGTGTGGCCTAATCACAGCTGTATCTGTTGTGAGATGTGGGAAATACATAGTGATTAAAATAACATTGCTGTGTTTCCTCCAGGTGGTCTTTTGGTTTTTTTTTACATCTGAGAAATACAAATGAGGATGAGAAATACAAAGAGGTGTGGCAAAGCTACTTTATTAGCGACTTAATTGATACATTTACTCTCTAAGCCATGAAAAACATGCTGCTGCTTTTCTCAGCTCTTTTCACTGAAGCAGGCTGCAAAGTAACCTGATAAAACACACCTAGTAATAGTGTACTTGAATACCTGCTCTTTAAACAATTATCTGGGAGCCAGTTTAACCTTTGAGTGCCACGCAGGTATCCTTGGGACTGAATTACTAGGAAATAAACCCAAGATGTTATTCTCTGTTATTAAACATAGCCAGCAGTTAGAGATATTCATGTCTGTAAAACAGCGAGTTTTGCTCAGCAAAGCGCTTGTGGGAGGGTTACCAACAGCTGCACTTAAATCATATTTGGATTTATTTAAATTTGTTTGTTAGAAGTGGCATCGGGTTTTTAACTCCCATCTTCCCTGTTCGTTGCATGGTCACTTAGTTGCTTTCTTTTCCCTTGTGCCTCCCAGCTCCTTGCCCTGCAGTTGCAACCTCTTGTCTGCATGGGCTTGGGTCTTTGTACCATATCTTCCCTTAGGGCCATTCTGCTGCTTTGGACTCCATCCTTCTGGAAATTAGTGAAAGACTAATGCATGTGCCAGCCTGTGAACAGAGTGTGTACATACCCTTCCCACTAAAACATGGTGGAAGTAGTTGTGTCCCTGCCTTCTGTGCCATGTTTGTAAGATTACATTGTCAGACTTTTTCAGTGTGCCCAGGGAGTTTGCAGAGTTCATATGAAGGGTTTAGGTTGTCTTGTCTGTATGCCAGGTGGCTTCCAGCGTGTTGTTAGGCACAACAGTTCCTGAATGTAAGCAGCACATGGGAAATTTACTGGGGAGAGCCCAGCCCTGGCTCTGGAGTGAAATGTGTTGACTGCACAGTAACCAAATTCCCTGAGTGATTTTGGCCTTCCTATTTTTTACTGTTTTTAATCAGTTTAGCAGGAACAAGATGGTGTTGGTAGGAAATACCAGATGTTCCACAGAAACGTGTTTATTTGTTTATAACTTAGGGAGTAGAGTGGGGCTCCTAGATGTGAGCGCTCTGACTTGGGCTGTCTCAGTCTCCGGGGCGGTGGAGAGGGTATTCAGGTGGAGCTGCCCCTATGACCCCAGCGCTGCGGTAAGCTGGGAGAGCAAGCCACCCTTGCCCACGCTCGGCACACGAGGGAAGGCAAAGCGGGGCGCGAAGGCGGCCAGCCCCTCTCCGGCCGCCGAGCTGCCCCAACCCCGGGCACCCTGTCAGCACACCCCGGGAAGGGAACGGGGCCGCCGCCACCTGCGGGCCGGGCCCAGCGGGGCGCTGGCCGCCGCCCGGGGCGTGTCGTGTCGAGCCGAGCCGAGCCGCGTCGCGTCGCGTCGAGCCGAGCCGCCCGGCCCCGCGGTGACTCACCGGCCGGGGCCCGGGCACCACTTCCCCCCTTCGACGGGAGCCATTTTAGCTGCACGAAGCTGCGGGGCGGCCGGGGTGGCGCCGCGGGCCCCGCGGTGAGGCGGTACGTGCTCCCCGGGGAGGGAAGGGCGGGCGGCCGGGCCGGGGGGACACGCGGCTTGCCTGGGGCTGCTGGCCTCTGCCGCTTCGACGTGCCGACCGCGCCTGGAGCCGCGCTTCTCGGCCGTCAGACTGGGGGGAGAAAAGGCAACTTCTGGTAAAGTGCAGCACCGGGGCGCTCTTGGAAGAAATGAAAAATAAGAATTGAGTGGAGAGGAAAAGAGACGTCTCGGGGCAGCAGCGCCGTGAGCTGCCCGTAGCTGTGAGCGTGTTGCTCTGGGCAAAGGGCACTGCGGCCGCCGCTGTCTGTGCTTCTCCCTACAGCACACTTCATAGAGTTCGTAGGTTTGCTTTTTTTTTTTTTTTTTTTTTTTTAATTTTGCTGCGTTTTATAATTTCGTCGCTTTTGAAGCATGTGGAGGTGTCAGGCAGGCAGCTGACCTGACCCCTTCAGTCGCCTCTCAGCTGGCTGTGTGATAAACGAATTTTATTTATTCCGAGTTTGTTTATTTATTTAGCTCGACCTGATTGGCATGTGGCAAACGGGGTCCAAAGTGGTTTGGGCAGCCACGATCAGCACTGTGGCTTGGAGCACCTTCGCTCTGCCGCTGCCGTTCACCCGGTGTGGTCCCGAGCGACTTTAAAATGGCAGGTTTGTCGTTTCAAAGACGAATCGCTCTCTGCGCCCGTGACCTTAAACTGTGGTTCTCTCTCTGCTGAAACGAACTCACACAGCGCTGGCCGCCACAGTGTCATTTAAAATAGAGGGAGTTAAATTGTTTTGTGCAGGATAAATGGACAGGTACTCACCTTTCCCTGCAAATGATTAAGAAACGACAGTAATGGGAATGGTGTGCACTGCGGAGGGACAGACCAATTACAAAATGGGCTTAGTGGTAGCTGTAATGGGAGAAGAAAATCCTGAAGGTAATTGTGGTACGTCAAATTGCTTTTTAAACTTTCAGTGACTGAAAACCACCTCAATTCTTCTAATTATATACTTCTCAAGTCTAGCACAATGTTTTTAGAAGTGTGCGTGTTTCTACAATCTTAATAGCTGAACAGAAGCACAAATTAAAGTCTTTACGAGTTCTGTCTGAGTATGTGACTTTGGAACTTATATTTCAGTCGAGAAAAAAGAGTTGAACACCTTACTGAAAATGACATGACAGGGAGCTCAAACTCTTGTTACAAGGGAATACTTTCCACTTTCGTTTACAGTGTGGAGCCTATATCTGAGAAGTATAATGGAGTCTTGCTTAATACTGCGATTGGTTGCAGGGGAGGGAGAGAGGGAGGCAACCATTAAGTAACTGGTCATGTTTTGGATGAGCCTGTCTCGTCTCTTCAGCCTTTCCAGTGTTCTCTTGTATCTTCCCCCTGCATCTTACGGTATGGTGCATTTTTATGACCTTTTGACTTTTATGTTTTGCCTTTTTTTTTGTCTTTCTAAAAGCAACATTTTTTTCAAGTGTTCAGGAGATGTATTTGGTGCCTTATAAAATATGCAGAGGGAATGAGAAAAGTACGGAGCAACTACTTGGAAAAAAGTGTTTTGAGTTAGTGATAGGAGATTTTCCATACTGAAAAATTCTCTAAGGTAGTTTTATTTTCTAAACTTAGTCCTGGAGGAACTGCTACCTGCCATGCTTGCAGCTGGCAGAGCACAAGCCTCCCTTTCCTTACCTCTTTCCTCTCCTTCTCTCTGCTGTACCTGACCCTGTTAAGACATCAAGCCTTAAAAATTTGAGTTAGGTCCTAAGTCGACTCTCAAGCTGCAGCTGCTTGTCTTGGGCAGAATACTTTTTGTGTGCTAAAGGGTAAGTAGCTGCCGCTGCTTTCTCTTGAGCAGGGCTTGTGGAGGAGCAGTTCCTCTTCGAAGGCAAAGCTGCCATGTTTGGGCTCTCTTGCTGCTGTGCGAGGACTATGCCAGGGCTACAGAAGCATCCGGGGTGCAACGGTGGAGCTAGCAAAAAGTTATTTGCAAGTCCTCCGGGCCTTATAGATGATAGCTTGGACGGATCTTCTAGAAGGCAGAGAAGTAGATTAGAATGACGTTATTTTTGGTTGATTTTTTTATAGCTGAAGCCTGCATTTGTCTCCAACAACAACAACAAATCTTTTCTTTCTTCCCCTCACCCTAAGGCAGGGATCTTTCAGTTTGGATTGAGTTTGTGGTTGTTGAGAGACGAGCCATGGGAGTGGTATCATTAGATGCCATTTAGCTTGAACATTATTTCCAGAGTCATGCTTTTACAAAAGCTCTTGTTTTCTCATCTGCTCTTTTTTCCCTCCCCCTTTCCATCCATTGAATATTAGAATTGCCAAATCTGTGATCTTGACACTCAAAGGAGAAAGAAAAAAAAGTAGTACATGTCCACATGTGAATAATGCTGTTGGCCTGGTATAGTCTGCTGTTTCAGTATTGGTGCAAACTCGTACTTCAGTGTGCCCTCTCTCTGTTTTCAGCACAGCTGTATTCGAGGGAGGGGATGGCACTAGGACTGTGTCTGGTGAGCTGATAGACTGTGCAACAAAATCACAGGATTTTCCTCTGTATCAGAGGAGAATCTTTGCTCTCCAAACCAGCTTTCACTTCTTGCAAGTGTTAGCAAAAGCTCCTCGGATTTTGCTCGCAGGTTTGGTTGTTTTCACTGACAATTTTGTTAACTTGATGGAGTTTTGTTGGGTGTGCGAGGAGCAGCAAGGACTTTCCCCCGCTGAAGTGATTCAGCACAGGAGTGGCAGGAGGTGAAGTTCATGTTTCCAGTCTTGGTCTCAGTCTGCTCTTTAAGCACTGAAACTTTGCTACCATACGCCAGTAATTTACTGTGCTTATCCTTTTAATGCCACTGATGTGCTTTAGAGATTATTTGCTTCCTTAAGTCTTACTTAAATGTTGCTTCCCTAAATCTTACTTAAATGTTCCTTCACAGATAAAGTAGCTGACAGAGACTATACATACTAAAATTTGAAGTCTTTTGCTTATCAAAAGTCCACCACAGCCACGTGGAAGGCTCTAGACATTCCCACTCTCCTGACCTGACAGCGCTAATCTTTGTTAGAGGTAAAAGCGATTTATTCTTTAATATAGGCCTGTTTTGTGGTGAAACTTCCTGCTGTGTCAGCCTTTGTGCTAAAAAGATCCCATTAGACAGGGGCTGAAGTTTATGCATTCCTACCTTGACGTGATGTGCTTTAGGCCTGAACTACCCACGCCTCTTTAGGATGAATCGAATGGCTAGATCCCAGGTCATTTATTTCTCTTCAATGAGATCAGCCATCTTGGGTCACGTGTGTACCAGGTTCAGGTTTGAATGTGAAAAAGATAGTCATTTTGTTAGCCTGGAAAGAACCTACAACTCTTAAACTTGCATGTAAAAATTTTTCCTGTATTGAGGGAAAAATATTATGGTTAAGATAATTTTCTAGGAACAGGGAATACTAAATGCATAGGTTGGAAACTGTGGGAAAGGGTTGGGTTTAGATGGATTGAATATCACTGTCTGCTTCTATAATTAGACTTTTCAGTCTATTTCTAGAACACCCTATATTTAACTCACTGTCAGCATTTCTGTGTGAATATACCAAGTATTTATTTTGAGGCAAATGCTTTGCGTTTCTCGAGTGGCTACGGTTAGTGTACCAACGGTCTCGTCGCTTCTCTTGCAAGCTGCTTCCACATTTGCCTCACTTACCTTCTTGCATGGTGGTGGTTAGACTTCTTAAGTGGGTTCAGTATAAATGTCATCCCACACAAGACTGAGTTTCACAACTGGGAGGAGGGGGTGAGCTTGGTCGGTTCACGTTGTTGTCTGCTGTTGAGAGAAAGAAATGTTAGTATCGGTTGTGGCTGCATGTACTGTTTTGTCATACCTTGTTCTGTTCCATGGGGTCTT
Organism: Colaptes auratus; assembly: GCA_015227895.2. Lineage (NCBI taxonomy): Eukaryota > Metazoa > Chordata > Aves > Piciformes > Picidae > Colaptes > Colaptes auratus. The sequence continues at coordinate 116,649,664 of CM037631.1, forward strand.
TGAAACAATTAATAATGCTGACAGGTTAGGCAAAAGCTACCTTGCTTTTATGGGCTTTGTGTCAAGTCACTTCTGCAGCTCTCCACTTCCTGGCTGCCTTGGTGTTAATTCAGTTTTATATTGCAGCTGGGGAGAGAAGCAGCAAAATGCAGTTGTGAAACTACAGTTACAACTTGTGATACCTAAGGCTGACCGCTGTCAGAAGATTAATGTTTAACTTGCTCTTCCAACCAGACTCAATTTCAAGTTAAAAGCAAGTTGAGAAGGAGCTGTTTAGTTTTTTCCTCTTTCTGCATGCTGTGTGTGCTGCGTTAGATAATTTTGGAGCTAACAAGAACAGTTTCCCAAGGATGTGATGACATGGTTTGTTTTCAGTGGATACTGTCTTTCTGACCAGGAGATGACCCTCATAGGAAAAGCTTTTGTGAGAACTGTGTCTTGAAGGCACCAGGGCTTTGATGTTGCCTACTGGAAGCAAAATGTTGCCTGACATTAGCCTCAGGTGTCGTGGTTATGTTATCCACGTGTTGTCTTGGTACGTATGTTGCTTTGTGTTGTTATTTCTGTCCCCTTCTCCAGAGTCTCTGTTTAACAGTCTTGCCTATGTAGCTTTTCAAGCTTTGTCACAGTGCCTGTGAATTAAGCATGTGAACAAGGGTATTTGCTAGCAAGAAAGTACTTGCAAAGCTTACATGCTGTAGAGTGCAAAGGGTGTCAAACCCACACGAACTGCAAGATTTTACTTCCCTGTCTTCCAGCACCTCCAAACCATCTTGTTGAGGGGTCTGTGAGCCCAGCAAGGGGTTCCAGGTGCCCTTGGTGGTGTGCTCCTGAGAGGCTGCCTGTTTTTATTGAAAAAAACAAAAAACACCAACCAATTTTTGTTTATTTCAAATAGAGAAAAGAAGGAACTGTAGAGAGGAAGTGACTGTTTGGGGGCTTTTTTTCTTTGCAGGGGTGGTTTAGACATATAAATGAAAATGAAACTTTCTGTGTTGAGAAATAGTCTCAAGTTTGCTGGGGATGGCTTGTGGCATTTTAAAATACACCAATCCTTTTCTGTTAAAGTGTATTTCTTTTAGTATCAGCCAAAACAACTATGAAATAAATTGCTTTTGATGCAGTAAGAGAAATACAGGGGCAGCAATATGGAAACCCATTAATTTAGACCATTTAATAACAGGCTACGGATGGATTTCTTGACAAGAAAACCAAGAAGAAAGTTACTGCTGGTAGAATTTTTTTTCTGAATGTATCATAGTATCAGTCAGGGTTGGAAGGGACCAGAAGCATCATCTAGTTCCAACCCCCCTGCCATGGGCAGGGACACCTCACACTAGATCAGGCTGGCCAGAGCCTCATCCACTGGGCTTAAACACCTCCAGGGATGGGGCCTCAACCACCTCCCTGGACAACCCATTCCAGGGCTTCACCACTCTCACGGGGAAGAACTTCCTCCTCACATCTAGTCTGAATCTCCCCACCTCCAGCTTTATTCCATTGCCCCTAGTCCTATCACTGCCTGATAGCCTGAGAAGTCCCTCCCCAGCCTTCTTGTAGGCCCCCTTCAGATACTGGAAGGCCACAATGAGGTCACCTTGAAGCCTTCTCTTCTCCAGACTGAACAGCCCCAACTCCTTCAGTCTGTCCTCATAGGAGAGGTGCTCCAGCCCTCTGATCACCCTCGTGGCCCTTCTCTGGACACCTTCCAGCACCTCCAGATCCCTTTTGGAATAGGGGCTCCAGAACTGGAGGCAGTACTCCAGGTGGGGTCTCAGCAGAGCTGAGTAGAGGGGGAGAATCCCCTCCCTTGACCTGCTGGCCACACTTCTCCTGATGCAGCCCAGGATCTGATGGCTTTCTAGGCTGCAAGTGCACATTGAGAGCTCCTGTTGAGCTTCTCCTCCACCAGTACCCCCAAGTCTCTCTCCTCTGGGCTGCTCCCCAGCCAGTCACCACCCAGCCTGGATTTGTGCCTGGGATTGCCTCGACCCAGATGCAGGACCCTGCACTTGGTCTTGTTGAAGCTCATGAGGTTGGCTTGTGCCCACCTCTCCAGCCTGTCAAGGTCCTTCTGGCTGGCATCCCTTCCCTCCAGCGTGTCTGCTGCACCACACAGCTTGGTGTCATCAGCAAACTTGCTGAGGGTGCACTCGATGCCACTGTCCATGTCACCCACAAAGATGTTGACCAAGCCTGGTCCCAGGACTGATCCCTGAGGGACTCTGCTTGTCCCTGGCCTCCACTGGGACATGGACCCATTGACAGCCACTCTTTGGGTGCGGCCATCAAGCCAGTTCCTTATCCATCTAGTGGTCCATCCATCAAACCCGTGTGTCACCAGCTTGGAGACCAGGATGTGTTGTGGGACAGTGTCAAAGGCTTTGCTCAGGTCCAGGTAAACGACATCAGTTGCTCGTCCCTCATCTATTAATGTTGTGACCTGTTCATAGAAGGCCACCAGGTTTGTCAGGCAGGAATGTGCACTTCTGAAAGATGTATATCTAATTATGACTGCTTGATGCAATACAACATTCTACCATTTGTCTTGATAAAAAGCCAATTGTCTTTTAATATAGTCCTTCACGTGAGGTGTAGCCAGTGGTAGTGGGCTGGAAGTAATCCTCAGCAGTAAGTAATGCTGGAAGACTTTTGCCACACTGCAAGGTAAGAGCTTGGTCTTGCAGCTGTTTTGTTTAAAAATAATAGGGGTATTTGCAGATGAGGTTTAATACTTTGGAAACCACATAGTTGGAAAGGGTGCATTCTGTGTCTAGATTCTGATGTTGGTAATGGTTAGTGCTTCTCTTGAGTGTGCCCTGTGTTCAGGTAGACTTAGGAAGGGTTTTATCAATTTGTACTGTTGCACTTTGGAAACAAAACAGCTGTGAGGACCTTCTATTGATAAAATGTGATTTAAAATGTGCACATTCAAGGGAGAGGTGGTAGCAGGTTTTAGCTGTGAATAGCTAGCTGGATAAAATAGCTCTTGCCCTGAGAGAAGAGACACAGAACCACTGATCCATACATGCTATGCAAATAAATAGAATAGAATTGACCAGGTTGGAAAAGACCCTCAAGATCATTGAGTCCACCCTGTCACCCAACACCATCTAATCAACTAAACCATGGAACCAAGTGTCCCATCCAATCTCTTCCTGAACACCTCCAGTGATGGTGACTCCACCACCTCCCTGGGCAGCCCATTCTAATGGTAAAATCACTCTTTCTGTGAAGAACTTCTTTCTAGCATCCAGACTAAACCTCCCCTGGTGCAGCTTGAGACTGTGTCCTCTTGTTCTGGTCCTGGTTGCCTGGGAGAAGAGACCAACCTCTGCCTGGCTACAACCTCCCTTCAGGTAGTTATAGACAGCAAGAAGGTCTCCCCTGAACCTCCTCTTCTCCAGGCTAAGCAATCCCAGCTCCCTCAACCTCTCCTCATAGGGCTTGTGCTCCAAATCCCTCCCCAGCTTTGTTGCCCTTCTCTGGACACCTTCCAGCAACTCAACATCTTTCCTAAACTGAGGGGCCCAGAACTGGACACAGGACTCAAGGTGTGACCTAACCAGTGCTGAGTCCAGGGGCAGAATGACTTCCCTGCTCCTTCTGGCCACACTGTTCCTGATGCAGGCCAGGATGCCATTGGCCTTCTTGGCCACCTGGGGCACACTGCAGGCTCATGTTCAGCCTACTATCAACCAGTACTCCCAGGTTCCTTTAGGAAGAAAATCAGTGGGACATTCTGTGGCTTCATTTTTGTTGCCTTACATGAGGATCGCTGCATGGGGTGAAATCGGCAGGAAAAGATAACTGTGTGGAGAAAGCCTCTTTTTGAGAGTCTGCCTCAGAAGAACCTATTAGGCCATCTGCTGTCAACAAGCCCAGCATTTAATAGCTAGATGGGAGAATGGTGGTAGTGCCTCACTGCTGTCTCTGGTACCTCCACACACCCATTTGCTTACCCAGCTTACATGCACACTGAAGGTGCTTCAACCTCACCCAGCTGCTCATTTTCACTCTTAAGTGAGGGCTGCATGCATAACCACCCCAGTTGCTTGGCAGCACATCGCATTAAACCCACATGGCAATGGTTTATGTGGATATGCCCTGAAGCACAGAAAGAGAGGTTTGGATCAAGCAAGTTTTCCACAGATAATGAGCTTTCCTGGAGGTGATGGATTGTAAATTCTTGAGTGGCTTCTTTAGCATCTGCCCAGGCCCTTAGCTTGCCCTTAGTTTCTTGACTCAGCAGTAAGCTGCACTAGTTGAGCTGAAGTTGTGATTTAAACTCTAGACATACACTTTTTGTGAGCATACAAACTGGACTGATGGGCTAAGGTCAGCTGGATGAGGTTCAACAAGGCTAAGTGCTGGGTCCTGAACTTGGGGTCACAACATCAATGGGGTCAAAACAACAATGGGGTCACAACATTAGTGCTCCAGGCTTGGGGCACAGGGGCTTGAAACTGCCCAGCAGAGAAAGACCTTGGGGTGCTGGATGACAGCAGCTGAACATGAGTCAGTGTGTGCCCAGGTAGCCAAGAAGGCCACCAGCATCCTGGCCTGGATCAGCGGTGGTGTGGCCAGCAGGACAGGGATTGTGCCCCTGGACTCGGCACCAGTGAGGCTGCGCCTCAAACACTATGTCCAGGTCTGGTGTCTGCAGCGTAGGAAGGACACAGGAGCTGTTGGAGCGAGTCCAGAGGAGGCCATAAAGATGATGCAAGGGCTGGAGCAGCTCTGCTGTGAAGACAGGCTAAGGGAGCTGGGGGTGTTCAACCTGGAGAAGAGAAGATTCTGGAGGGTCTTAGAGCTGCCTTCCAGTACCTGAAGGGATCCTACAGGAAGCCTGCAGAGGGACTTTTCCTGAGGGTGTCTGGAGACAGGACAAGGGGGGAATGGTTTGAAGCTGAGGGAGAGCAGGGTTAGACTGGATTTTAGGAAGAAGTTCTTCAGTCTGAGGGTGGTGAGACTCTGGAATAGGCTGCTCAGGGAGGTTGTGGTTGCCTCCTCCCTGGGGGTGTTGAAAGCCAGGTTGGATGAGGCTTTGAGCAGCTGAGTCTAGTTGAGAGGTGTCCCTGCCCATGGTGGGGAGGTTGGAGTAGATGATCTCTGAGGTCTCTTCCAACCTGAGCCATTCTGTGATCAGCTCAATTAAATTAAAAATGTACCCTCCATGAGAGTTAGAGGTGGGCATGGTTGTTCCTAGATGTTTAAATGGCAGGAACACTCATCCAGCTGCCTCAGTGCTGTTCAAGGAGTGGCACCCTCATTATTCCTCACTGACAGCATGGAGCTGTTCCTAGTGTTTTATTGCCCTCCCCTCCCATCTGCAGTCCAAACTGTTTGTGTGAGCAGCTCCTTGTCTGGTTCAGCCAAATGAGCTAAGTTGACAAGTCAGATGTCCTCACTGTGGGAAGCTGCAGAGCATGACCAAACCAGGTTAGGAACTGATTTCAGAGTGGCAGAGCTGTGCAGTTTGTAAGAGCTGGGGTTGAGAAATAAGGGGGAGGACGAAGCAGCACATTGGTCATTGGAAGGGAACTCTTTTCCATGGCCGAAGCATCAATGAACTAATAAGTGGGACACCAAACTTCATTCTACACATCACATCTAAATTCATAGAATAGAATAAACTAGGTTGGAAGAGACCTTCAAGATCATTGTGTCCAGCCTATTATCCAACCCACCTAATCAACTAAACCATGCAGCCAAGCACCCCATCAAGTCTCCTCCTGAACACCTCCAGTGATGGTGACCCACCACCTTTCTGGGCAGTCCATTCCAATGGGCAATCACTCTCTCTGTGTAGAACTTCTTCCTAACCTCCAGCCTAAACCTCCCCTGGTGCAGCTTGAGACTGTGTCCTTTGGTTCTGATGCTGGTTGCCTGGGAGAAGAGACCAACCTCCCCCTGTCTACAGCCTCCCTTCAGGTAGTTGTAGAGCAATAAGGTCTCCCCTGAGCCTCCTCTTCTCCAGGCTAAGCAACCTCAGCTCCCTCAGTCTCTCCTCATAGGGCTTGTACTCCAAACCCCTCACCAACTTTGTTGCCCTTCTCTGGACACGTTCCAGCAAGTCAAAATCTTTCCTAAACTGAGGGGCCCAGAACTGGACACAGGACTCAAGGTTTTCCAAGCAGGTTGCCTAATAAATTAGAATTTGCCCAAAATGATGTAGAGGCATAGGTTTTGATAATATGAAAGGATAATATGTTTGTTTTTAAGTTTGGGAACTTGCAAATAAAAGCTTTCGGTGGAGGGAGAAGCTTGGGCTTTTTGTGTTCTTTATCCTTCTGGGAGAAGAAGGGGAAGGAAATGCAGGGATGAGAACCACACCACTGCATCTTTTTGAAAGAAAGTTAGCTTCTTGCTTTGTTTAAAAATATTCTAGTTATTCCTGTCTACTAGATCAGGTTATTCAAATGAATCCATGACCTTTGCTCTGAGCCTGAAACAATACAAGAGGAAAGCAGGTGTTTGGGAAGATTCAAACCTCCCACCTCATGATATGTTCAGATAGCACTGAAGCTCTGAGGATGCCATATTCTTGCTGAGACTAAAAAAAAATTATATATGTAAGAACAAGGAAGAATTTTAAATGTTGATTATGGTCAGTTGCCAAGAGCAGTGCTGTGATAAATTATTAACTCACTGCACTGTACTGCCTTGTAGTGCAAACAGAATAGCTGGTTATTGTGCTCTGCTTGGTAAGTCAACACTGTAAAAAATTCCTTGGTTATCTGGAAAATATCTTCTTTGGGGTGTTCATTAAAGGGACACCGTAGGATTAGAATTCATTTCCCCCTCTGTTGAAGCTGGTTGATAAAAAGAGGGAATCTCTGAAGGCAGATTGTTCCTTGCTGTCCTGAGAGCTTGGTCAGTGATTGTCAGTCAGCTCAGTTTCCTTTTTGCTCCTGTCTCTGTTGGCTGCTTCTGTGAGGTGTGATCCCTCCTACCTCCCCAGAGAGCACATCAGTCGCAAGGCAGTTAGGTTATTAGTTGCAGAGGCATGTGTGGTGGGGTGAGAAAGTTCCCTCCCCACACACACGAAAAGAAACCACAGCTAGCTCAGTCGGAAAAGCAGATGAAAGCTCTATTTACAAGCAGAAATGGAATGCAATGAATATGTACACAAATATACAATATTTACAATATATACAGAAATACACAGCAATGAACACAATGCAGAAAAGCCTTTTCCCTCCAGCCGGCCAGGGGGGTTCCCTGAACCCCCCTCTCTCCCTCCCTACCTCCCCTTTTTCCCAAAAAGGGTTAGAGAGAGAGAGAAAGGCAATTAAGGAAGAAAAATTCTGTTAGCTCAAAGCAAATGCAAGAATTAGTTTTCTTATCTGGTTGGCTTTGTTAACCAAGGTCACTCCTGCTTCAGAAAGAGAGAAGCCGTCCAGCCCACAGGACAGAGAAGCACAGACTGCACCCAGCCTGAACCCAGACCAGACTGAACTAACAGAACCCAAACTTAAAATTGCATTCTACAATCTACCAATGAAATTAGTTTAGACTATCTTGTTTTTGTTTAAATATCAAAAACATTCAGCCAGAGTGTTCAGCAGCTGTCTCTTTCTTAAAGGCATAGCCTAAACCGGCCACAGCATGAAACAAGTTGACTCATAGCTGTTCTGCAGGAAAAGCAGTTCTGTGGAGACCACTCCTCCCCTGTTACCTGTAGTTGAGCTGGAGGAAGAAATACAGGGGACAGGCTGTTCAAAGCATGTGCCTTGCTGGTGGAATAAATTATCAGTTTTGTGGGAACGGAGACATCCTGATTTTTGTTTTGCTTTTATAAATATCAATACCACATTTATTTCATTTTGTGCTTAACATACACAAAGCCTGAAACTTAGATCATAGAATCATAGAACCAGTAAGGTTGGAAAAGACCTCAAAGATCATCACGTCCAACCTGTCACTCAGGACCTCATGACTACTAAACCATGGCACCAAATGCCACATCCAGTCCCCTCTTGAACACCTCCGGGGATGGTGACTCCACCACCTCCCTGGGCAGCACATTCCAATGGGCAATCACTCTTTCTGGGAAGAACTTCTTCCTAACATCCAGCCTAAACCTCCCCTGGTGCAGCTTGAGACTGTGTCCTCTTGTTCTGGTGCTGGTTGCCTGGAGAAGAGACCAAACCCCTCCTGGCTACAACCACCATTCAGATAGCTGTAGAGAGCCATAAGGTCTCCCCAGAGCCTCCTCTTCTCCAGGCTAAGCAACCCCAGCTCCCTCAGCCTCTCCTCACAGAGCTTGTGCTCCAGACCCCTCCCCAGCCTCGTTGCCCTTCTCTGGACATGTTCAAGAGTCTCAATGTCCTTCTTCAACTAAGGGTCTTCAACTGAGGGGCCCAGAACTGGACACAGAAGTCTCAGTTCTCAGTCTCAGGTCTTTTTCCCCAGAGCTGCTCTTCAGCAGGTCATTCCCCAACCTGTCCTGATACATGGGGTTACTCCTCCCGAGGTGCAGTACCCTACACTTACCCTTGTTGAATTTCAAAATGGTGAGAGACTGCACACAGGAAATTTGAGGTGACACCCTCTGACTAAAGAGAAGGTTTGGGGAAATATCTCCAGCTGAATGTGCTTTACCAGGGTGTGTCTCACTTTTTGGATTGGCAATGATGATCTTGAGGTGCCTCAAGATAATTTATGAAGTACCCCCTTGCTTTATTCTAGTTCTATGCTTGTGTTACATTATTTTTTGGGGCTAATTTAATAGTGCATGATCCATATAGTAGAGATGACTGTGCTTGTAAATGCAACTTTTTGATATGCATAGAGGTAGTGCAATAGGAATACACTGAAGATAGAATAGAACAGAATAAACCAGGTTGGAAGAGACCTTCAAGATCATCACGTTCGGACCAGGCTGGATGAGGCTCTGGCCAGCCTGATCTAGTGTAGAGTGTCCCTGCCCATGGCAGGGGGGTTGGAACTAGATGCTCCTTGTGGTCCCTTCCAACCCTGACTGAAACTATGAAACCTATCATCCAACACCACCTAATGAACTAAACCATGCAACCAAGCACCCTATCAGGTCTTCTCCTGAACACCTCTAATGATGGTGTCTCCACCACCTCCCCAGGCAGCCCATTCCAATGGCCAATCACTCTATGTAGAACTTCCTCCTAACCTCCAGCCTAAATACCTCCAGCCTAAAAAACTCCAGCCAGATACAGAGATATGAGAATTTTGGAATGTTTGCTGTAATGAAACCCTCAGCCCATTAGCAGAACACAGATGAGCATTCAGGGTTAAAAAGAATATCCAGTTTGAGAATAAACCACTTCTGGATCAGTGTCAGCATCTGCCACCCTAGCTTTCTTAGGAAAACATTGAATCCTGCCAGTACATGTTGCAAGATATGACCAACGTGACTTACAAACTAAGAAGCAGATCTACAAAATGCTGTTGGCTACAGAGTATTGTTGGAATCTGAGATGGAAAATACTTCCTCCCCACCCCCCCAGTTCTTCTCTTTTTGCCAGTCCCCTAAAATTTAGTAAGGTTCAGATCCTGCTACAAGGCTTTTTATTCAGAAAGGCCTTTGAGCAACCATTACTTTGTATCTCTGTTTAAAAAACTTCTTGTCTGCTTGGGATTACCTTATTGCTCTCTACAACTACCTGAAGGGAGGTTGTGGACAGGTGGGGGCTGGTCTCTTCTCCAAGGCAACCAGCACCAGAACAAGAGGACATAGTCTCAAGCTGTACAGGGGAGGTTTAGACTGGATGTTAGGACGAAGTTCTTCCCAGAAAGAGTGATTGGCCATTGGAATGGGCTGCCCAGGGAGGTGGTGGAGTCACCATCACTGGAAGTGTTTAGGATGACACTGGATGGGTGCTTGGTGCCATGGTTTAGTTGATTAGATGGTGTTGGATGATGGGTTGGACTCGATCTCAAAGGTCTCTTCCAACCTGGCTTATTTCTATTCTATTCTATTCTATTCTATTCTATTCTATTCTATTCTATTCTATTCTATTCTATTCTATTCATCAAAGATGGGGCTTGGGTTTTAGGTGAACATCAGAAATGGTGCAGAAATGAGCTTCCGCTACAAGTTCTTCCATGGGCTTTCTGTTAGTGTCTGATGGGTCCTGGTCTAGGGCTTCTGTTACAACTTAGAAGACATGAAGGGATCGGGTGCCCAGTGATGTAGAGGGATGTAGTCTTTATCTTTTGAAGCACTGGACAGCTGTAGTTCTCTGGGTTTACCCAGGTGATCAAAAAGATCAGATGGGAGCACGTGAAAGCCAGGGACAAAGCATGCTCTATTGGAGGAACCTAGTTACATTACAGGTTTCTAGTTAGAAATGAGGAGAGCTTGGAGGCTGGTCATTTTCCAGAAACACAGACCACAGACTTTGAGATGGCTGTTCTACTAACAGAGGCAGTCACCATGTGAAGGCATTTTTATTCCAAACTATGCTGGGGTGGGGATGGAGAGCACCTTTGGAGGGAGAGCACTTAAGGGTGGAGAGCCTCAGATCCATAAAGGGTAAAACGTGCCAGAAAGTCCATGAAATCCAATGAAGACTTTTTGCACTACTTCAAATTTTATGCAGACAAGCTCCTAGCTCAAAGCAGTACATGGTAGTGTACAGAGAGGTGGGCACAAGCCAACCTCATGAGCTTCAACAAGACCAAGGGCAGGGTCCTGCATCTGGGTCGAGGCAATCCCAGGCACAAATCCAGGCTGGGCAGGGACTGGCTGGAGAGCAGCCCTGAGGAGAGAGACTTAGGGGTGCTGGTGGAGGAGAAGCTCAACAGGAGCTCTCAATGTGCATTTGCAGCCCGGAAAGCCAATCAGATCCTGGGCTGCATCAGGAGAAGTGTGGCCAGCAGGTCAAGGGAGGGGATTCTCCCCCTCTACTCAGCTCTGGTGAGACCCCACCTGGAGTACTGCCTCCAGTTCTGGAGCCCCTATTCCAAGAGGGATCTGGCGGTGCTGGAAGGTGTCCAGAGAAGGGCCATGAGGATGATCAGAGGGCTGGAGCACCTCTCCTGTGAGGACAGACTGAGAGAGTTGGGGCTGTTCAGTCTGGAGAAGAGAAGGCTCCGAGGTGACCTCATTGTGGCCTTCCAGTATCTGAAGGGGGCCTACAAGAAGGCTGGGGAGGGACTTTTCAGGCTATCAGGGAGTGATAGGAGTAGGGGGAAGGGAATGAAGCTGGAGGTGGGGAGATTCAGGCTAGATATGAGGAGGAAGTTCTTCACCGTGAGGGTGGTGAAGCCCTGGAATGGGTTATCCAGGGAGGTGGTTGAGGCCCCATCCCTGGAAGTGTTTAAGCCCAGGCTGGATTAGGCTCTGGCCAGCCTCATCTAGTGTAGAGTGTCGCTGCCCATGGCAGGGGGGTTGGAACTAGATGATCCTTGTGGTCCCTTCCAACCCTGACTGAAACTATGAAACTAAATCTACTAGCTATCTACCACTTGATGTATTTCCCATGCTTGAGGTGTCTTCTGTTTCTTTAGTTGGAAGCCCTGCAGGTACAGCTCAAAATTGGTTTTCCTCAGTTATATACAGCCACTTAGTCACTGGTGGAAAAAGGATGTGAGGCCATACTAATTTCTCATCCTACCTGGAAGTATAGTTTGTAGGCTGGCTAAGGAGACAAAGTTTTCTGATAGATGATACTATGGGGCAATCTAAGACTGAGCAGAAAACTACTTGGAGAGGGGCTTAGTGTAGCATATTGCTTCACATACAAATCCCATAGAAGTTACAGCTGGGCTGAAGCTTCTGCTTTTCACTGGATTTTTGCTTTCTCTGGCAGTTGGTTCCTTGCTTACTTAAGATATATTAATTCTTGTGCTTATCCTGTTGGTACTAATGCTTCCTCAGCATTTTAATTTTGTGGTAGGCTAGCATGCTACTCTAGGTGTCCGTGTTCAAAAGGCCCTGTAGGTCATCTAACCTGTCCCCTTTTCTAGGACAGGGTGAGCCCCTTAAGTGGACATGCTGCCACTGTATTTGGCAGTATGGTTTCTACCATTGCCTGTGGTTAATTTCTGAAGGTTTCTACTTGTTTGCTTGCTCATCTCTTCAAGTCTAGCAGCTTGGCTTCTTGGTGATGTACAAGTCCATTTGAGGAAGGGCAGATTCTGAAACCTCCAGAGCTAGCTTGGATGTTGTCCTGGGCTGTGCTAGACGAGAATGTGCCACCAGTCTTACTTATACCCTGCTTTGGTGGCCTTCTGGGGCCACATTTCAATATACTTGACTTGATTACTTCTTATCCATCTGACTGGATGGCTTTTTGTGCAGGGGCTTAAGTTACATTTGTTCTTTTTTCTTTATTGTAGAAGATGTCACAGAGTTTCTCCCAACCAGAAGCATCATCTAGTTCCAACCCCCCTGCCATGGCAGGGACACCCGGCACTAGATCAGGCTGGCCAGAGCCTCATCCAGCCTGGGCTTAAACACCTCCAGGGATGGGGCCTCAACCACCTCCCTGGACAACCCATTCCAGGGCTTCCCCACTCTCATGGTGAGGAACTTCCTCCTCACGTCCAGTCTTAATCTCCCCACCTCCAGCTTCATTCCATTTCCCCTAGTCCTATCACTCCCTGATAGCCTGAAAAGTCCCTCCCCAGCCTTCTTGTAGGCCCCCTTCAGATACTGGAAGGCCACAATGAGGTCACCTGGGAGCCTTCTCTTCTCCAGACTGAACAGCCCCAACTCCTTCAGTCTGTCCTCATAGGAGAGGTGCTCCAGCCCTCTGATCATCCTCGTGGCCCTTCTCTGGACACCTTCCAGCCCCTCCAGATCCCTCTTGGAATAGGGGCTCCAGAACTGGAGGCAGTACTCCAGATGGGGTCTCAGCAGAGCTGAGTAGAGGAGGGGGAGAATCCCCTCCCTTGACCTGCTGGCCACACTTCTCTCGATGCAGCCCAGGTTCTGATTGGCTTTCCGGGCTGCAAGTGCACACTGAGAGCTCCTGTTGAGCTTCTCCTCCACCAGCACCCCCAAGTCTCTCTCCTCAGGGCTGCTCCCCAGCCAGTCACTGCCCAGCCTGGATTTGTGCCTGGGATTGCCTCGACCCAGATGCACTTGGTTTTGTTGAACCTCATGAGGTTGGCTTGTGCCTACCTCTCCAGCCTGTCAAGGTCCCTCTGACAAGCTCGTGGCGGGGGGACATGTCTGAGCAGGCAGGAAACAGTCGTCACTGGGTGTTGGTATCTTTGGCTGTGCTTCCTGTCAGTTAAACCACGAGCAGGAGAGCAGATGCACCCAGAGATGATGACTCCACTGTTTGCCCCAGACTGCCACTCTGTAACAAACTGTCTTCTCATGAGTGTACTCATACCTGTATGCCTTTGACTCTCTGTACAAGACTGTTCCTGAGAGTGAAGACCAGAATTTACAATAGAATAGAATTAACCAGGTTGGAAGAGACCTTCAAGATCATCGAGTCCAACCTATCATCCAACACCATCTAATCAACTAAACCATGCAACCAAGCACCCCATCAAGTCTTTTCCTAAACACCTCCAGTGATGGTGACTCCACCAGCTCCCTGGGCAGCACATTCCAATGGCCAATAACTCTTTCTATGAAGAACTTCTTCCTAACATTCAGCCTAAACCTCCCCTGGCACAGCTTGAGGCTGTGTCCTCTTGTTCTGGTGCTGCTTGCCTGGGAGAAGAGATGAGCCCCCAGCTGGCTATAACCTTCCTTCAGGTAGTTGCAGAGAGCAAGAAGGTCTCCCCTGAGCCTCCTCTTCTCCAGGCTAAGCAACCCCAGCTCCCTCAGCCTCTCCTCATAGGGCAGAGAAAGCAGTACTTGAACTCCTGAAGCATGAACTGTAAGAGTAACCATAGGTGTTATCCCAGTGCAGTGAGACCTGAGATCCAGTGTTTTATTCCACTGCTACCAGTTTAGGAGATTTTAAAGGCATATGAGAAATGGACAGATTGGGTGTGAGGTTGTGCAATGTCATGAATATCATTCTGGCCAGATAATTGCCATATTACTTGGCCAGTGTTTCCAGAGAAGGGCAACGAGGCTGGAGAGAGGTCTCCAGCACAAGCCCTGTGAGGAGAGGCTAAGAGAGCTGGGGTGGTTTAGCCTGGACAAGAGGAGGCTTAAGGGAGACCTTCTTGCTGTCTATAACTACCCGAAGAGAGATAGTAGCCAGGAGGGGATTGGTCTCCTCCCAGGCAACCAGCACCAGAACAAGAGGACACAGTCTCAAACTGCACCAGGGGAAGTTTAGGCTTGAGGTGAGGAGAAAGTTCTTCACAGAAAGAGTGATTGGCCATTGGAATGTGCTGCCCAAGGAGGTGGTGGAGTCACCATCCCTGGAAGTGTTCAAAAAAGGATTGGATGTGGCACTAGAAGCCATGATTTAGTTACAATACAATACAATACAATAAATCCAGGTTGGAAGAGACCTTCAAGATCATCGTGTCCAACCTATCAACCAATCCAACCCACCTAGACAACTAGATCATGGCACCCAGTACCCCATTAAGTCTCCTCCTGAATACCTCCAATGATGGTGACTCCACCACCTCCCTGGGCAGACCATTAGTCATAAGGTGTTGGGTACTATGTTGGTCTTGATGATTTCTGAGGTCTCTTCCAACCTTATTGATTCTATGACTTATTGTAACATCTTATGATCTTTGGAGTGATGTTTTTACTATTGTTGTCATTAAATTCTTTTGTATTAATCTACTTGTGGATCTATGTGTTTCTGATGCAGCTCTGGCTTTCACTTGGTGCAAGTGCACAGGAAAAGCACATAAAAGATTCTATGGTAAAATATGTCATGTTTTTTAAGCAGCTCTTGTGATTTCTGAAGGTGTATGTGCTGTTACCACACAGTTAATTTATTAAAGCTTGAACTCTAATAATACCTTCCCCAGCATCAGATTTTAGAGAACTGAGTACTCTGCCCATCAAAATTGTATTAGAAGTGAAACTGTGTGGATTCATTTCAGCCTTTTTGCCAGATACCATGCTCTTTTCTTCTTTTTTCCCTGGGGCTGGTTGTTCACTGACTAGGCAGCATCAACTAGGGGTGTCTGCTGTGTGAGAAAACATTTCATAACTACATGCTCTTTAAAATAGAGGCTCTTAGCCTGAGGGGTAGTGAGATTGGATGGGTAAGGGCTTTGGGGTTGTTATGGTTTCTTTTGTTTGCTTGTGTTTTCTTCCTTCTATCTGCTTTTGGGTTATGAAGCATGGCACCCTGTGTTGAGAGATGGGGAGGAGATGGTTCTGCACTTGGCAGAAGAGCTGCTCGAGGAGGAGCAGGAGCAGCTCGTAGCTGTTGGCAGTGCCTTGACTTGGCCTGGAGAAGAGGAGACTCAGGGGTGACCTTATTGCTCTCTACAACTACCTGAAGGGAGGTTGTAGCCAGGCAGAGGTTGGTCTCTTCTCCCAGGCAGCCAGTATCAGAACAAGAGGACACAGTCTCAGGCTGCACCAGGGCAGGTTTAGGCTGGATGTTAGGAAGAAGTTCTATACAGAGAGGGTGATTGCCCATTGGAATCGGCTGCCTGTGGAGGTGGTGGAGTCACCTTCATTGGAGGTATGCAGGAGGAGACTAGATGGGGTGCTTGGCTGCATGGTTTAGTTGTTTAGGTGGGTTGGATTGGTTGAATGGGATGCAAGCCCAGCTCCCCTAGCCTCTCTTCATCAGGCTTGCGCTCCAAACCCCTCCCCATCTTTGTTGGTCTTCTCTGGACACGTTCCAGGAACTCAACATCTTTCCTAAACTGTGGGGCCCAGAACTGGACACAGGACTCAAGTGTGGCCTAACCAGTGCTGAGTCCAAGGGCAGAATGACCTCCCTGCTCCTTGTGGCCACACTGTTCCTGATCCAGGCCAGGATGTCATTGGTCTTTTTGGCCACCTGGGCACATTGCTGGCTCATGTTTAGCCTACTATCGACCAGTAGGTTTAGATGGGACCTAAGGAGGAAGCTTTTTTTTATGGTGGGGAGTTGGGAGACACTGGCACAGGTTGCCCAGAGAAGTTCTGGATGCCCCATCATTGGAAGCATTGAGAGTCATGTTGAACAGGGATTGGAGCAGCGTGATCTAGGGTGAATGGAATGAAGCTGGAGGTGGGGAGATTCAGGCTGGACATGAGGAGGAAGTTCTTCCCCATGAGAGTGGTGAAGCCCTGCAATGGGTTGTCCAGGGAGGTGGTTGAGGCCCCGACCCTGGAGGTGTTTAAGCCCAGGCTGGATGAGGCTCTGGCCAGGCTGATGTAGTGTGGGGTGTCCCTGCCCATGGCAGGGGGTGTTGGAACTAGATGATCCTCGTGGTCCCTTCCAACCCTGAGTGATACTATGATACCATCAACTTGAAGACATATCTGCCCTTGGCACAGGGTGCTGTACTAGAAGGTCTTTAAAAGGTCTCTTCCAACACAAAGCATTCTTACAATTCTGTGAATTACTGGATTAATTAGTGATAATTTAGGCAACTCATACAAGTCACTCAAGGAGGGACCATAGTCAGCCTATGTTGCTTGGCTATAAGCAGTGGAGAAAAACCAGAAGATGTAGCCTGCCTTTCCTCTCATTGACTATGGGGTAAACTTTGAACAGCCAAAATCCTTAGAAAGATGTTTCAGGCTCTTAGAATTATTCTGCATTTAGGGGACTTGATTTTTGATTTTCAGGAAAAATCTTAAGTCTGTGGCTTAAGTGGAACAAGCTGTCATAGGAGAACATCTTTTCCTGATGGTAGAGCTGTGTGGATGCACATCTGCACAGCCCTTATCACCTGTGTGGCACTGTCAGGGTTTCTCTTTTGGGCAGCACAGGGGGACTTGTGCAACGGCCCTGTTCAGACAGCAGCTGAAAGAGAAGGCAAGATGTGGGGAGACCTGTGGATGTGGTCTGCCTGGACCTCAGCAAGGCCTTTGACACTGTCCCCCACAGCAAACTCCTGGCCAAGCTGTCAGCCCATGGCTTGGACAGGACCACACTGCGTTGGGTTAGGAACTGGCTGGAGGGCTGAGCCCAGAGAGTGGTGGTGAATGGTGCCACATCCAGCTGGCGGCCAGGCACTAGTGGTGTGCCCCAGGGATCAGTGCTGGGCCCCATGCTCTTCAACATCTTTATTGATGCTCTGGATGAGGGCATTGAGTCCATCATCAGTAAATTTGCGGACGACACCAAGCTGGGGGCAGGAGTTGATCTGCTGGAGGGCAGAGAGGCTTTGCAGAGGGACCTCGACAGGCTGGACAGATGGGCAAAATCCAAGGGCATGAGATTGAACACATCCAAGTGCCGGGTTCTGCACATTGGCCACAGCAACCCCATGCAGTGCTACAGGCTGGGGTCAGAATGGCTGGAGAGCAGCCAGGCAGAGAGGGACCTGGGGGTGCTGGTTGATGGTAGGCTGAACATGAGCCTGCAGTGTGCCCAGGCAGCCAAAGAAGGCCAATGGCATCCTCGCCTGCATCAGGAACAGTGTGGCCAGCAGGAACAGGGAGGTCATTGTGCCCCTGTACACTGCACTGGTTAGGCCGCACCTTGAGTCCTGTGTCCAGTTCTGGGCCCCTCAGTTTAGGAAGGATGTTGTCTTGCTGGATGGTGTCCAGAGAAGGGCAACAAAATTGGTGAGGGGTTTGGCACACAAGCCCTATGAGGAAAGGCTGAGGGAGCTGGGGTTGCTTAGCCTGGAGAAGAGGAGACTCAGGGGTGACCTTCTTGCTGTCTACAACTCCCTGAAGGGAGGTTGTAGCCAGGCAGAGGTTGGTCTCTTCTCCCAGGCAGCCAGTACCAGAACAAGAGGACACAGTCTCAGGCTGCACCAGGGGAGGTTTAGACTGGATCTTAGGAAGAAGTTCTCTACAGAGAGAGTGATTGCCCTTTGGAATCAGCTGCCCGTGGAGGTGGTGGAGTCCCCTTCATTGGAGGTGTTCAGGAAGAGGCTTGATGGGGTGCTTGGCTGGATGGTTTAGTTGTTTAGGTGGGTTGTATTGTATTGTATTTAGGTGGGTTGGATTGGTTGATGGGTTGGATACGATGATCTTGAAGGTCTCTTCCAACCTGGTGGTGTATTGTATTGTATTGTATGTTTTCATGGGGCTGTTTGCCTCTGTGAATAAGAATGTGTTATATGGTGGTGCCTTTGCCTTTGAAGCCTATGTATTAAGCTTCAAAGGTCATCAAAGAGTCTTCTCCTGGGCTAACAAGCCTGTGTGTCAAAGTCTTTAAGAGCCTAATAGCTGTATTATTCATTCTGTGGAGCTGAGGTAAAAAGATGTCTCTAGATTTGTGAGTCAGTGGCTGTGATGAGATTGTGCTGCTTTCTGTTGCAGGATGAGAGCAAGTTTGGCACACAGCTTGGTCCTAGATGACCAAGCAATTTTGTGTTTTCCCCAGGCAGTTTGGTTCCCCTCTAGCCCTTTTTCCCTGCTTCCCTCAGCAGCTGGGGAGTCAGGCTGGCTCATGGAGCCCTGTAGTGGGGACTGTGGCTGGATGGCACAGGGGTGGGTGCAGCAGCCGCTTCTGATGCCAGATTTTGTTCTGCACAAAACCTGGGGACCCGAAGGATGAACTGAGGAGGAGGTGAGGCTGTAATTTCTCTGCATCTGCTTTGTAGGGGTGCTGAAGCTTTCCAGAGTAGGTCCTGTAGTCTCTTCATGTGACACTCATAAATTCTGTGTCTGGTTCATTAGCAGTGAATTCCTCTCTCTCCCAGGAGCAGATGTCTGCTCCTATGAGAGTGGCTTAGGCTTCAGTGTGGACATTTCCCCAGACATTACAAAATGAGAAACATTGGCCTGTCCAGACACTGCCTTCCCTGGAGGGACCTTTGTGGACCCTACTTGTCCTTCTTGAAGAGAAATGTTTTTTCTTTTTGATGTTAATCCTGTTGCTGTTTAAGTCTTGTTTCAGCACTTTTTGAGATTGCACAGTGGGAATTGTTAGTCTAGCGACAAACCAGGAGATAATTTATATTCCCTCAACAGCCGAGTTCACTAGCCTAAAATTCTCCAGACAAAGAGTCTCCCTTCTTAATCCCACTCCATGCAAATACTTCAGAACATAACATGTAAGCAACACTGATATGTAAGAAGAAAACTTTACAAATGGCATGGGAATGTTAGTTTCTGTCTAGGACTTCACATCTGCAAGTGAATGTATTCATTGTCGGAATTCTGCTGAACGTCACGAGGCACACACATTTTCAGAGCAGATTGTGTTGTAGACTGCATTAAAATTGGCAGTTTAAAAAGAATTGCCTAACTCTTAATTATGGCTTGAGTGAATGGCACCTGGGGTACTGGTTGTCAGCCAGCTGAACATGAGCCAGCAGTGTGCCCAGGTGGCCAAGAAGGCAAATGGCATCCTGGCCTGCTTCAGGAATAGTGTGGCAAGCAGGAGCAGGGAAGTCATTGTGTCCCTGTACTCAGCACTGGTTAGGCCACAGCTTGAGTCCTATGTCCAGTTCTGGGCTCCTCAGTTTAAGAAGGACATTGAGACACTTGAACGTGAGAAGAGACCAACCTCCTCCTGGTTACAACCAGCCTTCAGGTAGTTGTAGAGAGCAATGAGGTCTCCCCTGAGCCTCCTCTTCTCCAGGCTGAACAACCCCAGCTCCCTCAGCCTCTCCTCATAGGGCTTGTGCTCGAGGCCTCTCCCCAGCCTTGTTGCCCTTCTCTGGACATGTTCAAGTGTCTCAATGTTCTCAATGTCCTTCTTAAACTGAGGGGCACAGTACTCAGTACTTCAGATTGGATGTGAGGAAGAATTTTTTCATGACAAGGGTGGCAAAGAGGCTGGCACAAGTTTCCCAGAGAAGTTGTGAATGCCCATCCCTGGAAGTGTCCAAGGTGTGCCTGGATGATTTTGTGAGCAACCTGATCTAGTGCAAGATATCTCTTCCCATAGTAGGAAGCTTGGAGTAGTGGAGCTTTTGGAGTAGGTGATCTGTGAAAGTCCCTTTTGACCCCAACCATTCTGTCATTCTGTGAATGCCTGACCTGGCAAACACCTGCAACCTCGATGTAGGTGATTACCTTTTGAAAAGCTGACTGAAACGAGACAAAGGGATCCAAGAAGGAAATAACACAAATGTAGAAGCATTTGCCTCTCAAAAAATACTTTTAAGTGAGGTAATGCTGAAGGAAAGACAATGACAAAGATCTGGTGTAATAGGAAGGTTTAAAGACAAGAGAATTCTGTTCCCTTTTCTGGGTACAATGGGGGTATATTCAGTGTCTCTGCATTAGACAAGATTATTGGGATAACCTGCACATAGAGCTCTTTGTGCCGTGTGCTCCACGCCCGTAAGTAGTTGGCTGTCTAGTAACAGGGTGGTTTTATGTACCAAACAAGTTGCTGCGAGAGTTTAAGGTTCAGTGGTTTGTGTTTTCTTTTGCTTTGTGTTTTGTTTTGTTGTTTTTTGGGTTTTTTAAGTCCCTCTGGCTATGTAATGCTCACCTTTCCTAACCAAGGCCATCCTCCTCCCTCCTCGTCTCTGCGTTGGTTCTTTCTTATAGTTGTTTCCAGTCTCAAGTTCAGTTTTAACTAATGTTTTGAAAGTATTCCTCGAGCTCAGAGCAAACTGGCTGAGGAGTGACTTCGCTCCCTTTCTTGCATGCTGCAGGAGAGCCTACTAATTGTGTTTGCCTGAGCATATCTGGAGTATTTTGTTGCTTCTTGCTTTTCTTCGTGGTGAGCTGTGACCAGGATCGCTGGCACAAATCACCCATGCAGAAAGCACGTACCAGCTCAAAGCTGTGACTTCTTGTACTGAAGGAAAACATACAGTTACAGCCTTCTGCCCCAGATGATCCATAGCCCTCCTGCCTGTGTGTTTGTAAGTTTAGATCCCTTATTCCATGATTTTTCCCTTTTTCCTGGGTGTTTGTTGGGGTTTGGTTTTGTTTTGGGGTCTTTTTTGGTGTGTCTGTGAAGTACACACACTAGAAATCAGGTGGAGAAGCTCACCTGAGAAGGAGTAACAAACCTCATGCCTTATTTAGGAGACTATCTTAGAATCATGGCATTAAGCTGGAAAAGACCTCTAAGATCATCAAATCCAACTATTCTTAGTATCATAGTATCAGTCCAAGAAGAAAGTTACTGCTGGTAGAATTTTTTTTCTGAATGTATCATAGTATCAGTCAGGGTTGGAAGGAACCACAAGGATCATCTACTTCCAAACCCCCTGCCATGGGCAGGGACACCCTACACTAGATCAGGCTGGCCAGAGCCTCATCCAGCCTGGTCTTAAACACTTCCAGGGATGGGGCCCCAACCACATCCCTGGATAACCCATTCCAGGGCTTCACCACTCTCACAGTGAAGAACTTCCTCCTCACATCCAGCCTGAATCTCCCCACCTTCAGCTTCATTCCATTCCCCCTAGTCTTATCACTACCTGATGTCCTGAGAAGTCCCTCCCCAGCCTTCTTGTAGGCCCCCTGCAGATACTGGAAGGCCACAATGAGGTCACCTCGGAGCCTTCTCTTCTCCAGACTGAACAGCCCCAACGCCTTCAGTCTGTCCTCATAGGAGAGGTGCTCCAGCCCTCTGCTCATCCTCGTGGCCCTTCTCTGGACACCTTCCAGCACCTCCAGATCCCTCTTGGAATAGGGGCTCCAGAACTGGAGGCAGTACTCCAGGTGGGGTCTCAGCAGAGCTGAGTAGAGGGGGAGAATCCCCTCCCTTGACCTGCTGGCCACACTTCTCCTGATGCAGCCCAGGATCTGATTGGCTTTCCGGGCTGCAAGTGCACATTGAGAGCTCCTGTTGAGCTTCTCGTCCACCAGCACCCCCAAGTCTCTCTCCTCAGGGCTGCTCCCCAGCCAGTCCCTGCCCAGCCTGGATTTGTGCCTGGGATTGCCTCCACCCAGATGCAGGACCCTGCCCTTGGTCTTGTTGAAGCTCATGAGGTTGGCTTGTGCCCACCTCTCCAGCCTGTCAAGGTCCCTCTGGATGCCATCCCTTCCCTCCAGCGTGTCTGCTGCACCACACAGCTTGGTGTCATCAGCAAACTTGCTGAGGGTGCACTCGATGCCACTGTCCATGTCACCCACAAAGATGTTGAACAAGCCTGGTCCCAGGACTGATCCCCGATTCTTGAACTCTACTGAGTCTTGAAGGTGTGTTGTTTTGGTGTCCCATTTAAGAGAACAAGTCTGTCACGGTGTACATAAATTCTTCTTGCATAAATGCTGTGCAGGCTGCAGTACAGAATCTGATTAGGCCCCTGCCAAAGTTGAATGCAGTCACACTAAAAGCCCCTGACAGTTACATTAGAAAAGACAACAGGAAAAAAGCAAAATAGGCTTGTCAGTCCTGGAGATTAGCTGGGAGGGTGTTCATGAAGTCTGACTGACACCTCTGTCTTCCCTGTGTCTGCAACTGTGCTTTATAAATCTGCCTTACTTGTGGGAATGGTTTGGTACGTAGCACCCATTCTTATATTGCCATTCATCCCTGTTTCTGCAGGCATTTTTGAATCAACTATTTCTACTTGTGAGATGTTAAGAGCTGTTGTCAGTCACTCTTGGGTTGGGCTTTTTTGTTGCTTTTGATTATTTTTTTCCACATCTATATGAAACCTTGGAGCAAACATCAGCTTTGTGATTTTGACGAAAGTAGGATCTTTGTGTTCATTTTTCTGAGAGAGTTGCTGATGGAGGTGTGTTTCTTCTGTCCTAACCTCATAAATTACTACTTTACATAGAATAGAATAGACCAGGTTGGAAGAGACCTTCGAGATCATCGTGTCCAACCTGTTACCCAACACCACCTAATCAACTAAACCATGCAACCAAGCACCCTATGAAGTCTCCACCACCTCCCCGGGCAGCCCATTCCAAAGGCAAATCACTCTGTGTAGAACTTCTTCCTAACATCCAGCCTAAACCTTCCCTGGCACAGCTTGAGACTGTGTCCTCTTGTTCTGGTGCTGGTTGCCTGGGAGAAGAGACCAAACTCTGCCTGTCTACAACCTCCCTTCAGGTAGTTGTAGAGAGCAATAAGGTCTCCCCTGAGCCTCCTCTTCTCCAGGCTAAGCAACCCCAGCTCCCTCAGTCTCTCCTCATAGGCCTTGTGTTCCAAACCCCTCACCAACTTTGTTGCCCTTCTCTGGACATGTTCCAGCAACTCAACATCCTTCCTAAACTGAGGGGCCCTGGCTTTTTTAGTGATATTATGGAAAACAATTCACAGTACTGCTTGTCTAGCTCACTCACTTCAAAAAGGACTCATAAGAAGAAGCAGTCTTGATGGTTGTGGCAGAATGGGTGACAAAATGGACCCTTGGGGAAGCGTAAGGAAGATTTGTGTTGGGACACTGCATGGCCGCTGTGCTGTGTCTGAGTACAGAGTGGGCAAAACAGGTCACCGCTTGCCTGGTGTGCTTATAACCACTGGAAATAGGTGACTGAGTACTCCATTTCTGATGGTCATGGATACAGTTAAATGGGGATCTTTGTGACAAACAGATTGAGCGCTTCAGGCGCGGTTTGCAGAAGTGTGTTTTAGCTGATAAGCTTTAAATAAGCAAGACTGAAAATCTGATGTTTTTATCAATATTCTACCACATGTCACTGTTAACCACAGTGCAAACTTAAATATAACTTGGGGCACTTGTGATGCAGATGATGCTCCCAGTATTGTTTAGAGTGTGTGTGTGTGTGGGTCTGTGTTCTAAGCAGTGTGTAGGCTTCTGTACCAGCAGTGTAAATGCATTTTGCTGTCCACTGCTGTTTTCCTCCACTATTATATTGTCAGGAAAATAGCTGATGCCTAGGAAATTTTCCACAGATCTTGAGCAGAAAGTGGTGGAATGCAAATAAATCACTATTGGATGTAAAGGGAAAAGAATGATAAATTCTAAATAATCCCATTGGTCTGATAACTAACATCAAGCATAGCATCCATGGAAATGTCTATGGATCTGTCACGCTTGTATAAACAATGTTTCTTTCTCAGTTCTTCACTCTAGCTGATGCTATCTGGTGGCTTTTGCTTAGCTCTTGCTGACCAGAACAAGAGGACAAAGTCTTAAGCTGTGCCAGGGCAAGTTTAGGCTTGAGGTGAGGAGAAAGTTCTTCACAGAGAGAGTTGTTAGGCATTGTTATGGGCTGCCCAGGGAGGTGGTGGAGTCACCGTCCCTGGAGGAGTTCAAGAGGGGATTGGACGTGACACTTGAAGCCATGGTTTAGTAGTCATGAGGTCTTGAGTGACAGGTTGGACTTGATGATCCTTGAGGTCTCTTCCAACCTTATTGATTCTATGAACTTAAGTGCTTTTCTAAATCTGGAGCTAGAATCTCCAAGACTGAAACATGTATTTAATGTTTTATGAAAGCAGCTTAGAGATGTTAGTTGGAGTCCTTTTTGACATGGGCTGTACTTAGCCATTTATTTTTTGCTTTGCTTTGTTTTGACCTGTTGTCTGATCAGTTAAAAAGATGCTTAAGTAAAGATTTAGGTTAAAGCAGCAAGCAAATAAACTCTTCTTGTGTATTTCACCCATGCTCTCAGAGTTCTCTTGCTGCTGTGAGTGTAATGGTGTGAAAATTCTCTTATTTTCTCAGCTTTAGCAAAATGGACCACTTGTACCAAGAACCAGGCTGCCTGAAAATCCTGCATGAGTTATACACGTGGTTATTTGTTAAAACTGTTTAATTCCAAGATGTGTGATGTGCCAGGGGAAGTTTAGGCTTGAGGTGAGGAGAAAGTTCTTCACTGAGAGAGTTGTTAGCCGTTGGAATGGGCTGCCCAGGGAGGTGGTGGAGTCACCATCCCTGGAGGTGTTCAAGAGGGGATTGGACGTGGCACTTGGTCCCATGGTCTAGTCATGAGGTCTGTGGTGACAGGTTGGACTTGGTGATCTTTGAGGTCTCTTCCAACCTTGGTGATTCTGTGCTTGTGTAGGAAAGCTGAGGTACCTATCATACAAGAATATATAAAATGCCTTGTGTAGTCCTCTGAAGCATCACTGTCACAGCTGATGTTCACAGGGATGGGCACGTATCTTGCACAAAGAGAAATCGCTGCTGCGCTTGCAGCTGCTTAGACTGCAGATCCTGGACTGTGGAAACAGAATTAGAAGCACACCCTCCAGAAAGGGAAGGTGGGCTGAAAGCCATCAGGGAGAAAGTAGAAGAGCCAAGCCCACGGCAGCACTGTGCCCTAGCTGAGCAGAGGGAAGTCAGCAGTGCTAGGAGAGCTGAGGCTGGAAATGCCATCTGCTTGCCCTGCACTGGGCATGTGCTGAAAAAGCGCATGCCTGCTTCCCTCTCTAGCAGCAGGGTCTGAGGGGAGGTGAGGAATGAGTATAACTAGATGATCCTAAAGGCAGAATTAGCTGTTTGGGGTTTCTGAATCCTGGTAAACTAAACAGCAAATGCATCCAGGCCATGGGTCTCAGTGGGGGTGGGAGAAAGCCCTCTGCAGCTGGGTCGCTGAGTTAGTTCTTGTGCACGTCTTGGAGCTGCTGCCTGTGTCCTCCAGTTCATAAAATGAAATCCCATGATGTCCTTTAGCTGTCAGGTGCTGCAGACATTTTTTAGGAGATGCATTCTAGAATAAATGTTTTTCCCCTTGGTAGCAAGGGTTAATCATTGAGGGCAACAGGTATAGGCAGACTTAGGTATGTGATAGGTTCGTCTGTTTTGCAAGGTGCTATAAATGTTGGCTTAGTGTAATCTGATACCAGGGCAGGACAGGCTAACTTAATGAAGGAAAATAGACAGCAATGTAAAAGAACTGGAAATTCAAGTCTGGCTGACTAATACCAGCCTGCTCCAGAGGCTTTTGAATGTTCATATTGCTGACAGCTGACAGCAAATGAGAGGCAAACAGAAACATTACCTAATCTGCTCTATATTCATGCAGATTCTTTAAAGACAGTGGAAAGGTAAGACCCTTTACATTTCTCAAGCTGACTGAGCTGCTGAATGCAGCCTTTAACATAGCACATTGACAACAGGAATGAAGAATCAGACTGAGAATTGAAGTCTGTGTCTTCTTGTGTTTGGGAGAGGGAAGGCTTCAGCAAGCTCTGTGTGGATTAGTTTGTGCCCCTTTCCAGTTGGCGCACATCAGTTAAATGTGGATTTTTGAAGCTGTTCAAATACTCAGAGAAATGCAAATCACAGAGTTATTTCTGTGGCTACAACAGACAGCAGTTTGGAACTTCAATATTTTGCTTGTTGTGCTTGACAGTCCAGTTGAAACAGTTTAAAAATACATCAAGTGCAGAAGGAAAGCCACAAAATAAATCAGTATTGCGGGAGTTGTAATGGGGATTTATCCTGAGCTTGGTCCTACAGCACCTTCTGCAGAATGCTGAGAAAGTCCTGTGGGAGTTTAACTCTCTGAGCTGGAATTACTGACACTTGGGAAGAAAAATGTCTCTGGAATAAGAAACTTTTGACTTGAACCTGATCTTTGTTGGCCTTTCCTCCCGTCCCCCTCCCCGTTTCCCCCTGTGATGTATATATTTTGTGTGCATTTATATTCCAGTTATTATAAGAAAAGTCTGCATCTTTGGCCAGCAGATTTTTCTTTGGTTTGCTTAACTTTTATGTGGAGGTGACTTAAAAATACTGACTGTGTTAATAAATTGTGGGCAAAGTAGTTTTTAGGGAATGGTTGACAGGCTTATTTCGGTATTGAATACAACCCGGCTGCTGCTAATCTGTGAAGTTTGGCACCTAGCCAAAGCAATTATATTGAGTTTCCCCTGCTCTTTCTTCTTCTCACTGCACTGCTTCATTCTCTTGTGTGTATGTGTTAATGAAAAGAGCAAAGCCTCTCTGGGTCAAGCAGTTCTTCCCCTTGGCACCCTGTCTTGAAGCTCAGCTCTTCAGTTGTCTCTGTACTGAGACCCCATTCCCTTTGAAATCAGTAAGATTCCACTTACCTGCATCTCTCTTGTTATAGTTGATTATGGGATCATGGTATTAATAGAAGCACAGACTCAATAAGGTTGGAAAAGACTTCAAAGATCATCAAGTCCAACTTGTCACCCAAGACCTCATGACTACTAGACCATGGCACTAAGTGCCACGTCCAATCCCCTCTCAAACACCTCCAGGGATGGTGACTCCACCACCTCCCTGGGCAGCACATTGCAAGGGCTAACAAGTCTTTCTGGGAAGAACTCTCTCCTCAGCTTGAGCCTAAACCTCCCCTGGTGCAGCTTGAGACTGTGTCCACTTGTTCTGGTGCTGGTTGCCTGGGAGAAGAGACCAACCTCCACCTGGCTACAACTTCCCTTCAGGGAGTTGTAGAGAGCAAGAAGGTATCCCCTGAGCCTCCTCTTCTGTAAGCTAAGTACCCCAGCTCCTTCAGCCTCTCCTCACAGGGCTTGTGCTCGGGCCTCTCACCAGCCTCGTTGCCCTTCTCTGGACACATTATAAAATGCAAACTCCATCATTTGGCAAAAAGAAATCCCAATATTTGGGGCTTGGGGCATTTTTAAGTTTTGCCTTCAAAGGGGCTATTAAATGCCAGAAACTGCATGAGGGTGCCTTTTACAATGTTTATGCTGTGTCACTGGACTAATTCATTTGGTTGACACAAATTTCGGAACCAGATTTGGGATTTTATCACTTGACATTTTTCTTGCTATCTTGCTATCAGATGGGCAGAGTCCAACATGACGGCATTCAACAAATCCAAGTGCCGGGTGCTGCACTTTGGCCACAACAACCCCATGCAGAGCTACAGGCTGGGGTCGGAGTGGCTGGAAAGCTGCCAAACAGAAAGGGACCTGGGGGTGCTGATTGACAGCTGCCTAAACATGAGCCAGCAGTGTGCCCAGGTGGCCAAGAAGGCCAATGGCATCCTGGCCTGCATTAGGAATAGTGTTTCCAGCAGGAGCAGGGAAGTCATTGTGCCCCTTGACTCAACACTGGTTAGGCCACACCTTGAGTCCTGTGTCCAGTTGTGGGCCCCTCAGTTTAGGAAGGACATCGAGACACTTGAACATGTCCAGAGAAGGGCAACAAAGCTGGAGAGAGGCCTTGAGCACAAGCCCTGTGAGGAGAGGCTGAGGGAGCTGGGGTTGTTTAGCCTGGAGAGGAGGAGGCTCCGGTGAGACCTCATTGCTCTCTACAACTACCTGAAAGGTGGTTGTAGCCATGAGGGAGTTGGTCTCTTCTCCCAGGCAACCAGCACCAAAACAAGAGGACACAGTCTCAAGCTGTGCCAGGGGAAGTTTAGGCTTGAGGTGAGGAGAAAGTTCTTCACCGAGAGAGTCGTTCATTGGAATGTGCTGCCCAGGGAGGTGGTGGAGTCACCATCCCTGGAGGTGTTCAAGAGGGGACTGGACGTGGCACTTGGTGCCATGGTTTAGTCATGAGGTCTGTGATGCCAGGTTGGACTTGATGATCTTTGAGGTCTCTTCCAACCTTGGTGATACTGTGATCTTTTTTTTTAAACCAACTTTTGGAGCTTTTTGTGCAATGTGAAAAATGCTAAGATACATTCAGTACTCATGTTGTTATTAATGCTGCTAATTTAGTTACCTTCTGACAACACATACAACCAATTCTGTCTTTGCAAATTTACTATTGGAGAAAAGAGTTTGTGCTAACTGCTGCAGGAGAGAAAGTAATGAGAGGCTTTTTGTTAGCCTTTCTCTCCATAATTAGTGTAACTTGCTTGCTGATGAGCTAGGCTTTATGGATACTTGCAATGTCATGTCAAAGTTGTAGTCCATTTATTCCATTTTGGAGTGTTTAAAAAATTACCTTCTTTGGGGCTTTTTTGGGTGGAGAATATGTAAGGGCCAGGAGTGAGCAGTTGCAAAGGAAAACAAAACGTAGCAAACTCCTGCCTGTAAACATGTGTGCCTTCAGTCTGCTTTTCTGGAGGGGTTTGCCTTGTGTTATGACGAGTCTTTTCCATTCTGTTTGAGAACCTTATGTGATGAGGCTGATTTGGTCTAATTACATTGAGCTGTTTTTAAAACATTTCATAGTTTTTCCCTAAGCTTTGGACTTCTCTCATGTCTGTAGCAAGAAGTTTGAGCAAATGCATCTAGGCTGATGCATGTTAAATTGCTTTCCTTTTATCCTTTCGAAACTAGTTGCTTCCTGAGTTAATTGAATGTCTCCTTTTTCTTCTCTTATCAACTGGGAAATAAGAACACATGATTTCCCCCCCCCTTCTCTTTACCAATATTGCTGAGCTAACTACAGGGACAGAATCAGAGGACAGACCAAGTTAGTGATTACTGAGAGTTTTGGATCAGCAAACTATGCTTTCCCTACACAGGGAAACTACAGTAAACTGCACAGCCTCTGCATGTGCTGAAGATCTGCGTGCATCTGTGGCCATTATTCAAGAGGAGAAGCAGGTCTTTGCTGTGCATATGTCCTTGGATCCATGTTATACTGCCAGCTTTTGCACATGTTCATAACAAAGTCTGGGCTCTGTTAGGGTGAGAAACCTTTAGATAGCCCTTTATGGAGAATTTTAGAAAGACTGGCAGTTGTGCTGTCAGTCAGCAGGAAGCTCACTGTGATGATGTCCTTGTGGTCAGTGGTGAAGGCCTGACTTGCCCATATGCTTCTCCCCATTTTTGACAGTAAGTATGCAAGATGTTATCTTTGCAAGACCAAGATGTTAGTGCAGCTCAGTTCCCCAGGCCAGTAGAAAGACTGATGAGTTTTCACAGGCTTGTCAGACTATGCAAGCTCCCTATGCACTGCCTGTGGGACAGTGTCCTTCTTAGGGGTGTCCGGTTCGTCTCATTTGTTTGGCCTTCAGTGGATGAGGGGAATATCAAGCTAAATATACTTCCAGCAATACTGAGGTGCTAATGAGCAGAAATAGGTGGAGATCCCTGAACAGGAAGCAGAGAAGGAACACTTCTGCATATCCCCTGGTTGCATAGGGATGTGGGAGGTTTTGGGCTTCTTTGGTAGCCAAACCAGCTTATTTAAAAAGCAAAAGTGAAAACTCCAGCCAGGAGAAGGGCACACATTTCCTATGTTTATTTTGGTGCATGTGCACATACAGAAAAAGGAGGATGAAGCATGTTTATGTAACTGCAACTGATAGCTGCATGTATGCATCTGTGTAGGCATGCAGAGTGGATATTAGGAGTGAAGCAGCATTATGTGGCTGTTATTTAAGTGTGGTTGAAGCGATGCAGTTTATTTGTGAGCTGAGGCTTTAGTAACCCAAATTCAATCAGAAAAGTTTCAAAGACCTGCGGATAGCCAAGGCTGCTAAGTCACATAGCTACTTCTGAATACTTGCCCTCACTGTTTTAGGTGTCTAATGTGCTAAAATTGCAGTCTGGGCAGCTGCCAAGTGGTATTTGAATCCACCAAGCAGTTTTAATTGAGGCAAGAAGTGGCAGAGAGCAAAGAAGGTCCAGTATCTGATAGAGTTTGAGGAGGAAGGCAGGCTGGGGTTGTGATGTCCCACCTCCCTAACCTCTTCTTTTTACACCACATACCTACCCTATGGAAGCACAACATTTAGTTATTTTCTTCTCAGGGGAATGGAGAAGCGGGGAGGAGGATTTAGAGCCTTGCTTCCCCCTGCAGTACTCTTTCTCACTTGCTTTAGGGAAAGCTGCAGCTAACTTTTCCTGTTGAATTTGCTCTACTATGCAGGAGCAAACACTTTTTGGAGACATGACTAAAACCCTGCATGGCCTTTCTCTTTTCTGATCAGATCAGGAAGGTTTGCTCTTTATCTTAACTGATGTTCAAATACTTAATTCAGAGCTCAAGAGCCTTAGTAGTAGAGCTGGGGAGAGTGTTCCTCACCTCTGTATCTTTTAGCTTGCTGTTTACAACCTGGCTGTTTGGTGGCAGTCTGATCTTTTGTTGTTGTGTCAGAAATGAATTCTTTACGGTGCTCTACACCTACGCTGATTTGGGGCTACCTTTATGTGTTGAGTATGCTGAGGGGAGAGGATACAGAGGGAGGAAAAAAGCCTCAACCACACTGTAATTTTCTTCAGCTTTCCCAGCAGTGCTTTGCTGAGTTTACTGGCTTTGTGTAAAACAGCTGTGTTGCATAAATGCACTAAATAAAAGGGACTTAAGAATTATCAAGGAACATGAGGGATCAGAAGAGGAATGTTTTCCGGGATGGAGGAGTCTGTAAACAGTGCTGGGGCAGTCTCTGTTAATAGTCTGGGAAGGAGCCTTGCCTCATTAAATATTCAGGCTAAAAGAGTCGCTCAGAAAAAGAAAAAAAAGGAGAAAAAACTATGAACATGTGGTTGTTTTGGTGACAGCACATAGGAGCTTGTTGCTTGTGTTTGTGCTTTCTGTGCTCCTTGAAGAGACCATTTTATCTGAGATTTAGAGAGGGAGGGGTTCGTTTATACTCCTTGGTCTTGATTGAGCTGTGTGTCAATTCCTTGCAAAGAAAATGAAAAGCTTGCTTATGTTTCATAGATGAATACTTTGTCCTCCTTGCTGTGTACGTTCTGAGAGCCTGTGGTGACAGGAGCTGGTTTGCAGCTTGTCTGTAAAACTGAAATTTATTGATACTGATTATTTGCTCCCATTTTCAAAAAGGGTGAGAAGGAGGAACCAGGGAACTACAGGCCGGTCAGTCTCACCTCTGTGCCTGGAAAGATCATGGAGCAGATCCTCCTGGAGGCACTACTGACTCAGAAGAGTAGTGAAGAGGTGATTGGGAGCAGTCAGCATGGCTTTGCCAAGGGCAAATCCTGCCTGACAAACCTGGTGGCCTTCTATGAACAAGTGACAGCATTAATAGATGAGGGGCGAGCAACTGATGTCGTTTACCTGGACCTGAGCAAAGCCTTTGACACTGTCCCACACCACATCCTGGTCTCCAGGCTGGTGACACATGGGTTTGATGGATGGACCACTAGATGGATAATGAACTGGCTTGATGGCCGCACCCAAAGAGTGGCTGTCAATGGGTCCATGTCCCAGTGGAGGCCAGGGACAAGCAGAGTCCCTCAGGGATCAGTCCTGGGACCAGTCTTGTTCAACATCTTTGTGGGTGCCATGGACAGTGGCATTGAGTGCACCCTCAGCAAGTTTGCTGATGACACCAAGCTGTGTGGTGCAGCAGACACACTGAAGGGAAGGGATGGCATCCAGAGGGACCTGGACAGGCTGGAGAGGTGGGCACAAGCCAGCCTCATGAGCTTCAGCAAGACCAAGTGCAGGGTCCAGGCAATCCCAGGCACAAATCCAGGCTGGGCAGGGACTGCCTGGAGAGCAGCCCAGAGGAGAGAGACTTGGGGATGCTGGTGGAGGTTTAGACTGGATGTTAGGAGGAAGTTCTATACAGAGAGAGTGATTGCCCATTGGAATGGTCTGCCCAGGGAGGTGGTGGAGTCGCCATCATTGGAGGTATTCAGGAGGAGACTTGATGGGGTGCTTGGTGCCATGATCTAGTTGTTTGGGTGGGTTGGATTGGTTGATAGGTTGGACACAATAATCTTGAAGGTCTCTTCCAACCTGGATTTATTGTATTGGATTGTATCTGACTCTGATTTATTGCATGTATAGTATCTTTAAAAGATGTGTCTCTGCAGTGTGTGGACTGGCTCTGGCTTGAGCCATCCTTAACTTCCACTGGCGGAAAGGAGATAGAAACTTGAGTGAAATGGTGTGGTTAGCATCCATGTTTTTGTTTGACCTTACCCAGGATGATTTGCAGTCCTTCAGTCTAGAATTTCCAGGGAATGTCTTTATTCTTTTGTCTTTGCTTTCCTCTCATTCACTGCCCTTTTCCTCCCACATCCAAGACAGTGTTGAGAAGGGAGTTCAGCTTTGCATTTCTGTGAAGTCACAACTTTGGGCACCTCTAAGATAAAGCAAATGCTGCAGCCTGTCTTAGAAAAGCTGGTGAAGGGTCTGGAGATCAAATCTTAGGAGCAGTCTGAAGGAGAGGATGCTGAGTGGAGACCTCATTGGTCTCTACAACTACTTGAAAGGAGGTTGTGGTGAGGTGGGTGTTCGTCTCTTCTTCCTCATATCAAGTGATAGAACAAAAGGAAATGGCCTCAAATTGTGCTAGGGGAGCTTTAGATTGGGTAATAGGAAAAAATCCTGAAAGTGTGGTCAGGCATTGGAATAGGCTGCCTAGTAATGAGGTGGAGTCATCATCCCTGGAGGTGTTCAGAAAATGTGCAGACCATGCAACCAAGCACCCTATCAAGTCTCCACCTCCAGTGATGGCAACTCCACCACCTCCCCAGGCAGCCCTTTCCAATGGCCAATCACTCTCTCTGTATAGAACTTACTCCTAACCTCCAGCCTAAACCTCCCCTGGTGCAGCCTGAGACTGTGTCCTCTTGTTTTGGTGCTGGTTGCCTGGGAGAAGAGACCAACCTCTGCCTGTCTACAACCTCCCTTCAGGTAGTTGTAGAGAGCAATAAGGTCACCCCTGAGTCTCCTCCTCTCCAGGCTAAGCAACCCCAGCTCCCTCAGTCTCTCCTCATAGGGCATGTGTTCCAAGCCCCTCACCAACTTTGTTGCCCTTCTCTGGACACGCTCCAACAAGTCAACATCCTTCCTAAACTGAGGGGCCCAGAACTGAGACATGACACCTTGGGACATGGTTTAATGGCCACAGGGGTGTTAGGTCTGTGGTTGGACCGGGTGACCTTAGTGGTCTTTTCCAAGCAAAACAATTCTATGATTCTAAAATTTCAGTCACAAATCATTTGCCCCCATGCTAAGTGGTTGAGCTGTTCAGCAGTAGCTCACAAATCAGCTGTGCATTTGAAGCTTAAAGCAGCTAAGGTAGTTCTTAATTCTGAGTGTACAAATAATAATTTGGAAAGCCAGTGCAAGATGATTACAGTAATCTTCAGTAATGCTAAATGAGACTGGGTCCAGCAGCTTGCTGGAGGTATCTTGTCAGTTCAGCCAGGGTGCTTTCAATACCAAGACTTAAGCCTTCCAATTTTATAGTATAGAATAGAACAGAATAAACCAGGTTGGAAGAGACCTTCAAGGTCATTGTGTCCAACCTGTTATCCAACACCACCTAATAAACTAAACCATGCAACCAAGCACCCTATCAAGTCTCCTCCTGAACACCTCCAGTGATGGCGACTCCACCACCTCCCTGGGCAACCTATTCCAATGGGCAATCACTCTCTCTGTGTAGAACTTCTTCCTAACCTCCAGCCTAAACCTCCCCTGGTGCAGCTTGTGACTTTGTCCTCTTGTTCTGGTGCTGGTTGCCTGGGAGAAGAGACCAACCCCCTCCTGGCTACAACCACCCTTCAGGGAGCTGTAGAGAGCAAGAAGGTATCCCCTGAGCCTCCTCTTCTCTAGGCTAAACAACCCCAGCTCCCTCAGCCTCTCCTCATAGGGCTTGTGCTCGAGGCCTCTCCCAGGTCTTGTTGCCCTTCTCTGGACACATTCAAGAGTCTCAATATCCTTCTTAAGCTGAGGGGCCCAGAACTCCCTTTCTCCTAGGACTGTTTGTATGTAGCCAAGCTTATTGTGCATGTGAATGCAATTTATGCATTTCACGCTGTTTGCACATAACTGATTTGCTACTCACAGATGTATGCAAAATCAGGCAGGGCGATAAGTGACGCTATGTAGCGAAAACAATAGTCATGCTTGTGTTCGCCTATAGGCAGCAGGAGCGGTGGTACTTGGAATAATGAAAGCACAGTATAAAAAAAATAGATGTGGAGGGAAATATAGAAGCTTGGGTATTATGCTGGCTTTTGTGAAAAGCTGCTCTTGTTTGCTGTGTGCCAGAGAAATTGATAGGAGGTAAGGGAGAGTGCTTCTGCATAATTTTGCCGTGCTGTTATTGCCCAATAGATCATTTGCTTTTGCTGCAGACTGGTAAAGAAGTAATTAAAGTTTCCCTGTAAATAACACTGAAGTGCCTAGCTTTTGTAAGGTTAGATAAATCTTTAGATTTATCTTTGCCCACAGAGTGGTGGTGAATGGTGCCACATCCAGCTGGAGACCTGTCACTGGTAGTGTCCCCCAGGGATCAGTGCTGGGCCCCTTCCTCTTTAATATCTTCATTGATGATCTGGATGAGGGGATTGAGTCCATCATCAGTAAATTTGTGGATGACACCAAGTTGGGAGCAGATGTCATTCAGTTAGAAGGTAGAAGGGCTCTCCAGAGGGACCTCAACAGGCTGGACAGATGGGCAGAGTCCAACATGTTGTCATTTAACAAGTCCAAGTGCCAGGTGCTGCACTTTGGTCGCAACAACCCCATGCAGTGCTACAGGCTGAGGTTGGAGTGGCTGGACAGCTGCCAAACAGAAAGGGACCTGGGGGTACTGGTTGAGAGTAGGCTGAACATGAGGCAGCAGTGTGCCCAGGTGGCCAAGAAGGCCAATGGCCCCCTGGCCTGCATTAGGAATAGTGTGGCCAGCAGGAGCAGGGAAGTCATTGTGCCCCTGTACTCAGCACTGGTTAGACCACACCTTGAGTCCTGTCTCCAGTTCTGGGCCCCTCAGTTTAGGAAAGATGTTGAGACTCTTGAATGTGTCCAGAGAAGGGCAACGAGGCTGGGCACAAGCCCTATGAGGAGAGACTGAGTGAGCTGGGATTGTTTAGCCTGGAGAAGAGGAAGCTCAGGGGAGACCCTCTTGCTGTCTGCAACTCCCTGAAAGGTGGTTTTAGCCAGGAGGGGTTGGTCTCTACTCCCAGGCAACCAGCACCAGAACAAGAGGACACAGTCTCAAGCTGTGCCAGGGGAAGTTTAGGCTTGAGGTAAGGAAAAACTTTTTCACAGAGAGTCATTTGCCATTGGAATGGGCTGCCCAGAGAGGTGGTGGAGTCACCATCCCTGGAGGTGTTCCAGAGGGGATCGGTCGTGGCACTTGGTGCCATCGTTTAGTAGTCCTGAGGCGTTGGGTGACAGATTGGACTTGATGATCTTTGAGGTATTTTCCAACCTTATTGATTGTATGATTCTATGATAAAAGCTCATGAAGCCTAATCAATCACTTGTCTTTGACTTCAGTTGTAATGTTGTGGTTAGACATTTCTGCTCTTAGAAGTGGTAGTTATCATTGGACTTTATTTCTAGACTCCTTGGTGATTTTGAGGAGGGGGTGTTGGGGAAAGAAGGGTCTGCTACACAGCCTTACATGACTGCATCACCCTGGGGCACAATTTAGGACAGCTTTTGAGCGTTGGTTTTTGCAACAGTATCATATGATTAGGAACTCAGTGTTACCGTGAGGTGTGACTGTTAGTAGTAGTGTTTGTGAGGATCCCCTTGCGGTCCAATGCATTGTACTGCAGTCTCTCAAATGATACTAAAACACGGTGTTTAGCTTTACATTGAGGGTTTTGTTGAGTTTTGTTGCCTTTTTGTGTGGCTGGTGGTTGGGTTTTTTGTTTTGGTTTTGAATAAAAGGTAAGAAAACATTTCTCAGTAGCTTTTAGTATGTTTGCTTTTTGGATCTCCTTCATTTGGTGTTCATCTTGGTGCTGTGGTATCTATTGTAAAATAGTAATAGTTTACAGAATGATGAATGACCTGGCACTGTTGGAAGAATATGCCAGTTCCCAATGCACACAGGAGCCCTTAAGATCTGTCTGACAGTGGTCATACCTGCAGTTTTCATTATATTTATTGAACTTACTGGCTAGCCTACATCTCCAACACTTCATTCATCATGGGTTTACATTGATGCTGTTAAGTGTTACTGACTTAAGAAAATTACTGGACTTTAATGACTTGTACTGTTTGGAGCACAAGCCCTATGAGGAGAGGCTGAGGGAGCTGGGGTTGCTTAGCCTGGAGAAGAGGAGGCTCAGGAGAGACCTTTTTGCTGTCTACAACTACCTGAAGGGAGGTTGTAGCCAGATGGGGGTTGGTCTCTTCTCCCAGGCAACCAGCAGCAGAACAAGAGGACACAGTCTCAAGCTGTGCCAGGGGAGGTTTAGGCTGGGTGCTGCCCAGGGAGGTGGTGGAGTCACCATCACTGGAGGTGTTTAGGAAGAGACTTTGATGGGGTGCTTGGTGCCATGGTTTAGTTGATTAGATAGTGTTGGATAATAGGTTGGACTTGATGATCTCAAAGGTCTTTTCCAACCTGGTTAATTCTATTCTATTAAATAAACTTCCATACATATCTTCTCTTCTGAAAATGCTGGTATGACCCCCTTGATATAGATTAACCCACTTAGCCCACTGGCAGTAGGAAATATAAACTGTATTTTATGACTATATACTTTTTATTTTCAGGCTGGCATACAGAGTGGTTTGAGTCTGGGATGGGAAAAGTTGGTCTTAGTCCTTCTGTGCTGGCGTGTGTGTGTAACTTTTTATAGCATTCTTGCCTTCTAAAAGGTAAAGCCAAATTTAGGGTGGTTACCCAGGATTATGTGATTGCAAGTAATGCTTTCAGTGCTGTAGCCCTGCTGAAGTATGGAGAAGGCCTTGTTAGCTATTCAAGTCATGCAGTCATGGTTCCCAAAGCACATCGTTCACTGTTCCTACATGTAGCTCTCACTAATACAAATAGTTAGGGTTGTGGCTACTCTTATGAGCCCTTTAATAGCTAATTAAAGCACTCTTTGGAAGTTGGGGAGGTTCTCCTGTTTGCATAATCTTGAGTTTCCTGATTTCTTAGAAGGATCTAGTGACTTAAATGCTTGACTGCTCTGCTGTCAGCGCTTAGGAATTTGGGAATACCACAATCTATATGGG
The DNA here is from genome assembly GCA_015227895.2 of Colaptes auratus. Classification (NCBI taxonomy): domain Eukaryota; kingdom Metazoa; phylum Chordata; class Aves; order Piciformes; family Picidae; genus Colaptes; species Colaptes auratus. The sequence goes on from CM037631.1 coordinate 116,687,299, forward strand.
AAAAACAGCTGCTACATTTCCTAGAGTGAGGGAGTGTGAGCCTGTGACATGATCCTCCCTAATTAAATTGCTTGGCACTGGGGAGAGGAAGATGCCCTTCATTTTTTAAAATCTTAGCCTGCTGCAAAAACAAGGCAAATTAAACCTCCTGTACGAAGGCAGAAGTTAATCCTTTCCAGTGGCGCTGAAGTTGCCTAGAGGCTTTCCTGTGGGCTCTCAATCTAGAGGGGCACAATGTTAGACCCCTACCCCTTATTCTTCTGTCATGGCAGCTCTTAGTGTGAAGAATTTTGATCAAGACATTAGGCACTACGGATTTCTCTTCCTAATTGTAGACACCTGGTTTTGTTGTGGTTTTTTAATAGATTTTTCTGTATTGGACACCTTGGTTGTACAAAAATACTGCATTTTGTGCTCGCATTTTCCCTCAGAACTGCTACAGCACACCTCACTGTAGGCGTCTGTTAACCATACTTAACCTGTGTCACCGATGAGTAAATGAAGTCGTGGGATCTGTCGGCGTGCATCTCTCCAGTGAAGCTGTTTACATTCTGTAGTTTGGGAATGATTTTTTTAAATTATTATTATTATTATTTTCTTCTTTGCTATTGTGCTCTGCAGTTTTTTTTGCCTGTTCTAATTTGCCGTGACGTGGTCGGTGCCGTTTCCTTCCGGCTGCTTGTGAGCCCGTGGTAGAGATAAGGATACATTTACAGTGCATTTTTAACAAGAAGCTGGAGATCTGCTTGGTGGAGGAACTCGGGGCGGGGGGACTCTCTGGATTGCACAAAGAATTTATTTGCTGGTTTCACCTGTTTGACACTGTGGGAGTCAAGACCTCCAGGGTATTTTTCTTGCAAAATAACCATTTTGCTAGATTGGAACTGTGCGTGAAGAGGAAAGGTGATATGCTTGAGATATCTTACGGCTGAGTAGGTCGGCCTGGGGTTTGTATTTTTACTCTGAATATACCTTAAAGATGAGGGTTACTAATGAGTGTGAAAGCTGTGCATATGTGTCAAATGAAAAGATGGATTTTCTTTTTGGTAACTTTTGTATCTTCTTCTTAGTCTTAACGCTTCAGTGTGAAACGCTTAACTGATACTCTCGCTCACTGATGCAGCTTTATTTTTCAGGGTGTGAAAATGTGTGTGTATTAATTGGCAAAAGTAGTAATGCAGAGTACACAGAGGTGTTTGACTTCCTCAAAGTTAGTTAGAACAGTTATTGAAGGTCACTTCCAACCTCTTCTCTCTTCTCTTCTCTTCTCTTCTCTTCTCTTCTCTTCTCTTCTCTTCTCTTCTCTTCTCTTCTCTTCTCTTCTCTTCTCTTCTCTTCTCTTCTCTTCTCTTCTCTTCTCTTCTCTTCTCTTCTCTCTCTTCTCTTCTCTTCTCTTCTCTTCTCTTCTCTTCTCTTCTCTTCTCTTCTCTTCCTCAGAGAAAGCTTTATTGTGGCTGCTACAGTTTCCCACGACTAAAGCATTCGTTTCTTAATTAGAACTTCTTTCTTTTTTCCCTCCACAGCGGCAAAGGTTAGCAAGGTGAGAACAGCAGCTCAGGAAAGGATTTCCCCATTTCTCTTTGAGAAGAGAAGAACTCGGGAGCACCGATGATCTGAGACATACAAGCGCTGGTACTCGCTTCGCTTTGTGACCCTGCCTCTCGGCCCGGCTGGACCTCGGTGGTGCTCTGCTCTGTCACATCTGAGAGATTTTTCTTCATATGTGGAGCTGAGACCTGGGAATGCGTTACTATGGCAGCAGTTGTGCAACAGAATGAACTTGTGTTTGAGTTTGCCAGCAACGTCATGGAGGATGAGCAGCAGGTATGGGTCAGTGTAAGAAACCATCTTCCTACAAGTTAGCGCTGGAAATGTTAAGAGTGCATTAGGGGGAAAAAAGTGGTGTCAAACACCAAAAAAAGGCATTGAGGTCACCATTGTTGCAGCAGAACTTTGTGGTGTTTCAAAAGCTTCCAGTTGCTTCCTGTAGCTTGCAGGGGCAGAACAGAAATTGGTTGAAATAGTCTAACTGCTCTCTCTGCGATATTGCAGAGATGTCCTCCTCAGAAAATGCTTTTCCTGTGTCACTCGCTTATGCCAGTAGAATCCATTCATCTGTGATGCTGAATTCCCTAAATTCTGGTGTTTAACAGTAGTTTTAACCAATGGCATCCTGGCCTGCGTTAGGGATAGTGTGGCCAGCAGGAGCAGGGAAGTCATTGTGCCCCTGGACTCTGCATTGGTTAGGCCACATCTTGAGTCCTGTGTCCAGTTCTGGGCCCCTCAGTTTAGGAAAGATGTTGAGTTGCTGGAACGTGTCCAGAGAAGGGCAACAAGGCTGGGGAGAGGCCTTGAGCACAAGCCCTGTGAGGAGAGGTTGAGGGAGCTGGGATTGTTTAGCCTGGAGAGGGGGAGGCTCAGGGGCGACCTCATTGCTCTCTACAACTACATGAAAGGTGGTTGTAGCCAGCACCAGAACAAAGGGATACAGTCTCAAGCTGCATTGGGGGGGTTTAGACTGGAGGTGAGGAGAAAGTTCTTCACAGAGTTGATATCCATTGAATGGGCTGCCCAGGGAGGTGGTGGAGTCACTGTCCCTGGAAGTGTTCAAGAGGGGACTGGACATGGCACTTGGTACCAATATTTAGTCCTGAGGTCTGTGGTGACAGGTTGGACTTGATGATCCTTGAGGTCTCTTCCAGCCTTGGCGATACTGTGATACTGGTTGCATGGTTTAGTTGATTAGGTGGTGCTGGATGATAGGCCGTATGCAATGATCTCGAAGGTCTCTTCCAACCTGGTTTATTCTATTCTAACTTTCCTAGTGTGCTGGGATAAATTGCTCAATAAAGGTAGTGATCACCCTACAGATAACTGGAAGGAGCAGCTGCTCACTGCTTTTTACTCATTGGTTTCTGTGTTGTTGTGCTCCATGCCAGCTATTCAGAAACAAGTATCAAAGAAATTGAAATTGATTTCTTTTGCACTGCAGGGAAAACACATCTTGCTTCTGTCTGAGGAAGCTCTCAGTTAAGTTGTTGATTATCTCAACCACATCCTGTGAGTCCTGAGGCATCAAGTGAAGGATTCCTGTTGTAAAAATCAGGCAGCTCCTCTATAGGTGTTGATTCATAGTAGAGTTTTGTAGTTATTAACAAGAAATTAGATGTTTGGGTATTGGGGAGAGACAGTTGTTAGAAGTCTGAGAAGCATCATGACAAGCTGTTGCTCTTGTTGTGATACTTTTTGAGATTCTTTTGGCTTTATAATATTTTCTCTGGGTTTTCTCTGTGGCCTGATATCTGACTGGGTCAGTAGCCTGTTTCTGCTGTCAGTCATGCAATCATTTCAATGAAGTGAGTGTTGTCTGTCTAAAGTGCTAACTCAGTTTTGGGTGGAACTAGTAATGCAACTTCCTTCCCTGTATTTTTCCAGAGCTTGTGGTAGCCTGGGGATTTAGATACGGGAATTGCACAAACATAGTTGAGAATGAGCCTTATTTATTACCTCTGTTTGTTGTTCATTGCTGGCTTTACTTTACAGGCCAATAGGAGAGGGGAGAATTGAGATGGGGAGAGCTATTTCGGTGCAGTTTCTGGAAGGCGTAGTGTGAGCAAGTATGATTTTGTTCAGTTTAACTGTGTGTTCTGCCTCTTTCAAGTTCTTCAGAGGTTCACCTGAAAAACGTTAAAAGTACTACAAAGCACTCAACAGGGCTCTAAAATCTCCCTAAACAGAACTTTCTCTAGCTCCAGAGCAAACTCAACTTTGGCATTTATCTCATAGCCCAAAAAAGTCTTGCTCCCGATATAGCCTAAGGAAAGAAGGTGCCCTGTGGCATACCCTGAAGGTGATGAAATTAAAGATCCAAAAGAAAGAGAATGCACAGAAGATCTTTTGCTGCAAACAGTTGGATGCAAGCTCATCTTAAGTCACTGGGTTAACTTAGCTCAGATACCAAAGAGGCAGGTAGCACAACAATGGATCTTAAATACTCAGTTGCAAAAAAAGAGTTCTGCATAATGAAAGGTCTAGCAAGCTGAAGCAAAATTGAGCTCATACATCAACCCCAAAAGATTGCTTATTGCTTATACCTGCTTCTTCTGTTTCTTGCAATGTAGCACCTGTTGCTGCTCCTGAAGTTTTTCAAGTCTGGACAGATTAGTTGTGTTTAGGGATGGAAAAGCACAATTTGGGTACTTGGCAAGAATGTTAGTTCTCCAAGTGCTCAGTGTTAGTCAAGAGCTCAACAAATGTTGAGCTTCCCTGGTGTACAAAAGGCAATAGATTTGTACACGGATGTCATCTAACTGATTTTTTTGGAAAATTATAGTTACAGTGCCCCCAAAATCTGGCATTGCAAGAACTGTGGGGTTTTTCTATTTGTCAGAGCTTTGCCTGTAGCTCTCTTGTGCCAAGAGCTGTCAAG
>CM037631.1:116713713-116814136 GCA_015227895.2 Colaptes auratus
TGAGAGGACTGTGCCAGGGGAGGTTCTGACTGGATGTTAGGAAGAAATTCTGCACAGAGAGAGTGATTGGCCATTGAAATGTGCTGCCCAGGGAGGTGCTTGAGTCACCATCATTTGGACCACTGGGACACCGGAGGTGTGTCTTATGTGGCAGCAGCAGGGGAGCACCCAGCCTGAACAACTACATCACCAAAAAACATAAAAACAACTCAACAAAACAAATTTTTCTAGTCTTTTATCACCAAAAAAAAAAAAAAACAACTCAACAAAACCCTGCCATGAGGAGCAGTTCACAGGGTAAGTTGCCATGACCTGTCCTCAGTAAATGGGTTTTGTCTGATAAAAATGACTTTTTCCTTTTTTTTTCATGCTAGCAAATTATCTGTGAACAGACTGTGACTGTCCAAGTAAGTTAGCTGATCATTCAAGAAGGTTTTACATACTTAAAACATGATTTTGAGGCCTCGTGCCAACTATTCACTTGCCGTTCATATTAATTATTCACACTGCAACTGGCCTTTCCTCGGTCTGGTGCTTCAGCACCACTTAATGTGGCTGTGTGACTTTTTTCCTAGCAGATTGTCTTTAAGAATCCATATTCAGTGTCATGTATTGTGTGTGAATTTTTGCTTGCATGAGTTATTGTGAAACTCCACTTTTGTGAAAGCTCTTGCTAACGCTTTTTTTTCGTTGCTGGTCACATGAGAAGGGTTTGCAAATTGCTGCCAGAGGCTGAAAATATGAAATCCTTGTAACTGATGGTGTCCAAGGGTTTCTGGGATACTTTAGAGGCAGACAAGTATGGTATTGTTCCTGTCATCCATTGCAGTTCAAGCAATCTGGTTTTCTTTACAGGCACAGTCCTTAGAAATCCTGAACCAACACTTTTTAGAGGTTATTGTTGTGAAGGGAGGTGCTGGAGTCACCATCCCTGGAGGTGTTCAAGAGGGGACTGGACGTGGCACTTGGTGAGGTCTTGGGTGACAGGTTGGATTTGCTGATCTTTGAGGTCTTTTCCAACGTTATTGATTCTAAGGAAATGTCAACTAATTATCTCCATCCTGCTAGCTACTATGCATGTTGTGGATTACCTTGGAAATGAAAGTGGGTGAGCCCAGGCCAGGCAGCGACCATCGGTGCTGCTGAAAGATCCTGCTCAGGATGCAAGGCAAGCAGCACTGACAGCTCAGCCCCTGGATTCTGTCAAGGAGCTATCCTGTCTGACTCAAGTTGGGCAGAATTTAGGTGTGGTGGTTTGAGCCTTAACTGGGGCTTAAAAGCTCAGATGGGGCAAGGCTGAGAGTCCTCCTGATAGGTTGGATGCGATGATCTTGGAGGTCTCTTCCAACCTGGTTTTATCGTATTGTATTGTATTGTATTGTATTGTATTGTAACAGAGAGAGAGAAGGAAGGGAAAGGAGCAAATCCACCAAGAAATAATTTGTGTTTGGCTTGGAAGTAGAGAGGCAAAGAATTTTTCTTTAAACAGTAAATATATATATATATATATATATATATATATATGTGTATTTATGTGACAATGACAGGCAGGGTTCACAAGGGTAAGGAACAAGGATGGATGGGAGAAGGAAAAGAAAAAGGAAAGAAAAAATGAGATACAGAACCAGTCCTTTGCAAAGTGTGGAAGCAGCAGGAAAAGGGCAATGGCTGTAATTCTCCTTTCTCTTATACCCCTGCTGGACAAGGGCGGGGGGGAAGTGGAACAGACCAAGTCAGTTTACCAGGGGAGAAATCACCTCCCCGGAGAGGGCAAAAAACTCTCACGAGCCCTCCCCCACCCGGTTTTTTTTCCAGGAGGGGCATAGCCCACCACAATAGGGGTGTAAAGGCACCCCACAGCAAGTGAGAAGCATTGTAGAGGAAGCCCCATGTCACCTCTTGCCTGCTGCAGACAAGCACTGGATGTGGCTGCAGCTGCCCTCTTGAAATACAAGGGCACCGTGAAAGAAACCTGGTTCAAGCACAGCTCGCCGCAGGCTGCCTCTGAGATAGGGCTAATCATTACTGAAATTTACCATCTACTCTTATTTGCCAGCTGCTTCTCTTTTTTACCCTTCTGTGAAGTTCATCTCTTGATGTTTTCCTTTTATATTATTCTTTTTTTTTTCCTGTGTGGTGTGTTTGGTGTCAGCAATGAAATGCATTGTTTTTCTCTTTGAAGTTTGTAGTAATATTTTCAGTCACTTCCATGAGGTCTTGGGTGACAGCTTGAACTTGATGATCTTTGAGGTCTTTTCCTACCTTACTGATTCTATGATTCTCTTGTGCCCCTCAGAGGGGACCAGAGGTTCTAAGGGCTGTACTAATTCGACACAAAAATATTTGTTGATTGAAGTTCACACCAAAACGAAACTAAAACAATACAATACACCAGGTTGAAAAAGACCTTCAAGGTCATCGTGTCCAACCCATCAACCAATCCAACCCACCTAAACAACTAAACCATGGCACCAAGCACCCCATCAAGTCTCCTCCTGAACACCTCCAATGAAGGTGACTCCACCACCTCCACAGGCAGCCCATTCCAATGGGCAATCACTCTCTCTGTATAGAACATCTTTCTAACATCCAGCCTAAACCTCCTCTGGCGCAGCCTGAGACTGTGTCCTCTTGTTCTGGTACTGGCTGCCTGGGAGAAGAGACCACAGAATCACACTCTGCCTGTCTACAATCTCCCTTCAGGTAGTTGTAGAGAGCAAGAAGGTCACCCCAGAGCCTCCTCTTCTCCAGGCTAAGCAACCCCAGCTCTCTCAGCTTCTCCTCATAGGGCTTGTGTTCCAAACCCCTCCCCAGCTTTGTTGCCCTTCTCTGGACACGTTCCAGCAAGACAACATCCTTCCTAAACTGAGGGGCCCAGAACTGGACACAGTACTCGAGGTGTGGCCTAACCAGTGCAGTGTACAAGGGCAGAATGACCTCCCTGCTCCTGCTGGCCACACTGTTCCTGATGCAAGCCAGGATGCCATTGGCCTTCTTGGCTGCCTGGGCACACTGCAGGCTCATGTTCAGCCTACCATCGACCAGTGCCCCCAGGTCCCTCTCTGCCTGGCCACTCTCCAGCCACTCTCTACTGATAAATGGCTGTTTAATATGCAGGATTTAGTGTTTGCTCTTTTAAGTTACCAGCTTTTCAGTACTTTTTTATGTTAAGCTTTTCTTTTCTTATAAACTTGATGGGGTGCTTGGTTGCATGGTTTAGTTGATTAGGTGGTGTTGGATAATAGGTTGGACGTGACGATCTTGGAGGTCTCTTCCAACCTGGTCTGGTCTGGTCTGGTCTGGTCTATTCTATTCTATTCTATTCTATTCTATTCTATTCTATTCCTTTTTTATTCCTATTCCTATTCTATTCCTATTCCTATTCTATTTCTATTTCTATTCTATTCCTATTTCTATTCTATTCCTATTTCTATTCTATTCCTATTTCTATTCTCTTCTATTTCATTTCTATTTCTATGTCTATTTCTATTTCTATTTCTATTTCTATTTCTATTTCTATTTCTATTTCTATTTCTATTTCTATTCTATTCCACTGGAAATGAACAGCAGATGTCTTGAAACTGAAGGAAATTTGTTTTAGGGGTCTGTCTACAGGGTGGTGGACACTGGTAGGTTTTTCCCATCTATATAATTTTTGTGGTTTGAGCCTTTACTGGATTTTAAGAGCTCAGATGGTAGCAAACCAAGAATTCAGGTGTGTACAACTACCTGAAGGGAGGTTGTAGCCAGGTGGAGATTGGTCTCTTCTCCCAGGCAATCAGCACCATAACAAGAGGATACAGTCTCAAGCTGTGCCACGGGAGGTTTAGGCTGGATGTTAGGAAGAAGTTCTTCCCAGAAAGAGTGATTGGCCATTGGAATGGGCTGCCCCCCACTGGAGGTGTTTAGGAAGAGACTTAATGGGGTGCTTGGTTGCATGGTTTGGTTGATTAGATGGTGTTGGGTGATAGGTTGGACTCAATGATCTTGAAGGCCTTTCTAACCTGGTTAATTCTATTCTATTCTATTCTATTCTATTCTATTCTATTCTATTCTATTCTATTCTATTCTATTCTATTCTAAATTCCTCCCCCACCATCCCCAAAGAGACTGGATGTAAATCTACCAAAAATAATCTGGAGTCAGTTTGGAAGTAGGAGAAGTAATTTTTTTAACTATATATATAGAGAGAGAGCAGTAACAAAGTTTACAAGGGTAAGGAATAAGGATAAATAGGAAAATATACAAAACCAAGCTTTCCTCTATTTCCCTCGAGGTATGTGGATTTCAGTCCTTCAGAGAAACGTGGATGCAGTAGGGCAAGACCTAGCCTGACCATGTGGAAGCAGGAGGCTAGCTGCAGCTGTTGGTCCTTTCAAACAAGTGGGGCAGAAGCACAAAAAGACAAAGGGTCACAGTGTCTTCCTTTTTATAGGTTTGCTGGACAGGAAGGGGGAGTGGAATAGACCACCTTTGACCTGGGGGACCCCTCCTCCTGGGAGGGGGAAACCAAGTCCATCTCTGTTCACCTGGATCAGGTTTCTTGTGTCCCCTGGGGGAAGCAGGGCTCTCGCAGCCCTCCCCCCCAGGATGGGTCTAACCCAGCACAATCATCTAGCTTCAGCTCTTCACAACTATCACACATTGGCAATAGCTTACCTGCAGTTTAAATTATAACCTGTCAAAAACTAGAACAGCATCTGTTTCACATGAAACCCTGGTGATTGGTGGCTAACAACCAGCCTGTTAGCTACATTACTGTTCACTCTATCATCTTTTCCAAAATGAATAGGCAGACTTGCCTTGTCACCCTCTTTCAAAGTCTTTTTCCCTGAAACAACTACAATAACAATTTTTATGGTCAGTTTGTTACCACTATCAGAGGATTAAAAATGATTAACCATCATGTAGTAACAGGTGATTACAAAATAAATTGGAGCATGAATTAAGTTTTATCTCTAAAGAGAATACTGAGTCATTTTTTCCCTCTGAAAAACACAGGGGGTAATGTTTTGTGCAGAACAACTTCTGGACCAAGTTGTCAGGTTTGCTACACTTTATGTACCTTGTTAATGTTGTACAATTATGGTTGTAAGGCACATAGGAAGGAAAAACCCCTATGGGAGCTACCTCTCATATGAGGACAGACTGAAGGAGTTGGGGCTGTTCAGTCTGGAGAAGAGAAGGCTCCAAGGTGACCTCTTTGTGGCCTTCCAATATCTGAAGGGGGCCTACAAGAAGGCTGGGGAGGGACTTCTCAGGATCTCAGGTAGTGATAGGACTAGGGGGAATGGAATGAAGCTGGAGGTGGGGAGATTCAGGCTAGATGTGAGGAGGAAGTTCTTCACTATGAGAGTGGTGAAGCCCTGGAATGGGTTATCCAGGGAGGTGGTTGAGGCCACATTCCTGGAGGTGTTTAAGCCCAGGCTGGATGAGGCTCTGTCCAGCCTGATCTAGGGTAGAGTGTCCCTGTCCATGGCAAGAGGGTTGGAACTAGCTGATCCTTGTGGTCCCTTCCAACCCTTACTGATTCTATGTTTCTAACTAACTATATCATGTCATCTCCTGAAAATGTTTTTTTGTTAGGTTTGGATTTTTTTTTTTAATTACCATCTGAAAAGTTAATTTAGAAAAACAGCAATTAAACTGCTGTTTCAGGGGCTACCTGTTCTGATGCTATTTTCATGAGATCAGGGAAGCAGTTGCTCTGAGACATTGACATGATGGACAGATGGGCAGAGTCCAAGGGCATGAGATTCAACACATCTAAGTGCCAGGTTCTACACATTGGCCACAACAACCCCATGCAGTGCTACTGGCCAGGGTTGGAGTGGCTGGAGAGCGGCCAGGCAGAAAGGGACCTGGGGGTACTGGTTGATAGTAGGATGAACATGAGCCAGCAGTGTGCCCAGGTGGCCAAGGTGAATGGCATCTTGGCCTGGATCAGGAATAGTGTGGCCAGCAGGAGCAGGGAAGTCATTGTGCCCCTAGACTCAGCACTGGTTAGGCCACATCTTGAGTCCTGTGTCCAGTCCTGGGCCCCTCAGTTTAGGAAAGATGTTGACTTGCTGGAGAGTGTCCAGAGAAGGGCAACAAAGCTGGGGAGGGGTTTGGAGCACAAGCCCTGTGAGTAGAGGCTGAGGGAGCTGGGCTTGCTTAGCCTGGAGAAGAGGAAGCTCAGGGGAGACCATCTTGCTGTCTACAACTCCCTGAAGGGAGGTTGTAGCCAGGTGGGGGTTGGTCTCTTCTCTCAGGCAACCAGCACCAGAACAAGAGGACACAGTCTCAAGCTGTGCCAGGGGAGGTTTAGGCTGGATGTTAGGAAGAAGTTCTTCCCAGAAAGAGTGATTGGCCATTGGATTGGGCTGCCCAGGGAGGTGGTGGAATCACCATCACTGGAGGTGTTTAGGAAGAGACTGGATGGGGTGCTTGGTGCCATGGTTTAGTTGATTAGATGGTGTTGGATATGATAGGTTGGACTCAATGATCTCAAAGGTCTTTTCCAACCCGGTTAATTCTATTCTATTCTATTCTATTCTATTCTATTCTATTCTATTCTATTCTATTCTATTCTATTCTATTCTATTCTATTCTATTCTATTCCATTCCATTCCATTCCATTCCATTCCATTCCATTCCATTCCATTCCATTCCATTTCTAGGGTGATGAGAGAGGAGGGTCAGAAAATTTGCACTTGGATGCCCTGTGCCCTGTCTGAATGGGGAGCATGGAAGTGTGTCTTTCCTAGCTCAGTAACAGTGCTTAGTCACCAGTTCAGTATCATTTGTCTCATATGTTTGGTGAAGCTGTACTGTTTGTGGCACTATCCCAGCTGGTCAAGTAAGGCGAATGAAGGCAGAGAGATGTTAGGTACTGCAGTCTTACAAAAGCCCAGTGTCTTCAGTGCTACAGAGAGATCCAAGTATTTAGGTGGAAACTGAGCTTTATAGTATTAATCTGTGAGAATTTTGAGTTAATGAAATGAAATGAAGAAAGGTGCAGTATCGGTGAGAAATTGCTCACAGCTGCACGTAGCACCTGGAGGAAAACAGTGAGGGCTTTGGGTTTTTTATAGCTCCCCAATGAGATAAATTTATGTACAAATTGTAAAGTCTTAATTAAAAAAAAAGAAAACAAAGGTAGGTCTCCTGAAATACCTGTGTTCTTAAACTCAGGTTTCCAGTGTCAGTTACCAGTCAGCTCAGAGTTAATACTGGAAAGCAATCGCTTGTATTTAACAGCCAGCTATTCTGCACAAGGAGGCTCTGTCCAAGTGTAATGAAACCCTTTCTACTTTTAGCAAGTTTAGATTTCTTCTGGTGTTATTTTGAGGTTCTACAGTCCCTGTTTTTGTCTGTAGTAAAACCAGTGATGAATTTAAACACAGCTGTGACTAGAGCAGCCCTTATCTTGGCCTGGACAAGCACTTGTATGATCCACTCCCTGGGGCTGCTGGCCACTGGAGAAGCAACAGGTGGGATGGAATCACCCAAGCTGGCCTAACGTTTCCAGGAAAGACACTAGGCAGCAGTAGGGAAAGCAGGACTTTCAAAGAGATGGGGAACTTCCAGCATGAGGAATGGTGTCATTCTCCACCAGGATGAGAAGTGCAGAAAGCTGTGTTTGGGCAAGCCTTGTGTTAACAGCTGGTGCTGATTCACAGCAAACCTGCATTTGCAGGAACTGGGCTGTGACTGGCTGACAGGTATAGAAGCTTACCTGTGGGGTAAACTTGCAGAGTACCCTGGGTAAAAATGAAATTACTTTTGGGTGTGATTTTTCCCTCCTCCTACACTCTTCCCTCCCTGTCCCCCCTTTTTTCCTCTCTTGCCGTCCCCCTTTTTTCCTCCCTCTTCCCCCTTTTATCCTCCCTCTTCCCCCTTTTATCCTCCCTCTTCCCCCTTTTTTCTTCCCTGTCCCCCCTTATTTCCTCCCTTTCCCCCACTTCTTTTCTTCCTCCTTTTTTCCTTCCTTCCTTTCCCCCCCATCCTCCTGTTTTTTTTTCTTTCCACTTCCTTTTTCCTTCTCTTTACATCCTCTTTTTAAAGGGTTTCTACCTGTGTGAGGTAACATTTGAAATCTGATCCTTCTCAGAAATTCCCTCCCCAGCCACCATTCGTTCAGTTTGGACAGAGTGGCTGGAGAGTGGCCAGGCAGAGAGGGACCTGGGGGTGCTGGTTGATGGGAGGCTGAACATGAGCCTGCAGTGTGCCCAGGCAGCCAAGAGGGCCAATGGCATCCTGGCCTGCATCAGGAACAGTGTGGCCAGCAGGAGCAGGGAGGTCATTCTGCCCCTGGGCACTGCACTGGTTAGGCCACACCTTGAGTCCTGTGTCCAGTTCTGGGCCCCTCAGTTTAGGAAGGATGTTGTCTTGCTGGAGCGTGTCCAGAGAAGGGCAGCAAAGTTGGTGAGGGGTTTGGAAGACAAGCCCTCTGAGGAGAGGCTGAGGGAGCTGGGGTTGCTTAGCCTGGAGAAGAGGAGACTCAGGGGTGACCTTCTTGCTCTCTACAACTACCTGAAGGGAGATTGTAGACAGGCAGAGGTTGGTCTCTTCTCCCAGGCAGGCAGCACCAGAACAAGAGGACACAGTCTCAAGCTGTGCCGGGGGAGGTTTAGACTGGATGTTAGGAGGAAGTTCTATACAGAGAGAGTGATTGCCCATTGGAATGGTCTGCCCAGGGAGGTGGTGGAGTCACTTTCATTGGAGGTGTTCAGGAGGAGACTTGATGGGGTGCTTGGTGCCATGGTTTAGTTGTTTAGGTGGGCTGGATTGGTTGATAGGTTGGATGCGTTGATCTTGAAGGTCTCTTCCAACCTGGATTTATTGTATTATTGTATTGTAAATAAGGTATTTTTTCCCAGTTCTTCTTAAATGTGTGACTATCAAACTGCCAGTGACTGGAAAAGCTTTCTGCAGCATTATGAGAAAAACTGAAATAGCAGACACCAGCTTCTCTTTAGTACTGGAGCTGGTTATCTCCAAGCACTATCTCAAGTGACGTGCTGTGAATGAGCATCTTGTGGTGCTCCATTTCCTCTCTTCAGTGCCCCACACTTCGTTTGTGTTAGCTCTTCAGCTATTCTAGTTCAACTTGCTAACCCAGCAACACCCCAAAAGCTTCTTTTCAGCCATTTCATAAAACTAAATTGTCTCATTATGTGATCAAGAAAGCATGATGCCTGGCTGGAGTTATGTGACAGGAGTTTAGATCATGGACCAGAGGCAGAGATGGAAGGAAGAGCCACAGCCCTTGGGTTTTCAGCAACAGGGAAATACTAATTTGGCTCAAACCACCTTGTGAAGTCATCTTCCGAGAAGAAGCTGGGAGGGTGTTCATGTGGTTAAGAAACTTACTTTTGACATTCTGTATCTGTTAATGGATAGTTGGCTCTGCTTGTGTTTTTTGTGAGCATCAGATTATATTAATCTACATGATTACATTATTTTTTATGACTATTGTAAGTGCCTTTTGTTAGTCTTGGGTATGGATGGGCACCTCCTAGCCACATGGTGTAACAGCAATGTAATGCTGGTAGCCTCTGATTCACCTGCCATTATTCAGAGTGAAGACTTGACTATTCCATGACCTTCATGCCTGAAAGCAAGAGGATGGGTTTGTTCCTCATACAGCTCTTGCCAGGGCAAGCTTTATCTGGGCTGGATCATGGCAGGTCACCTTCCTGGCCATCTAAACAACGTGAGAACTGATGGCAGCTGCTGTGGCAGTGCTGTGTGCCTGCTTTTAGGGCGACATCCTTATTGTGGTCTTTGTTATGCTAACAGATGGTATAGAAAGTTCCCATCCAGACAAAACTTAGAACCAGAAGTGGTCAGGTCAGCACTGCTGGACCAAGCATGGGTGTGCCTGCAGACTATGTGGTTGATGCTTGGTTCAGTCTTCTGCTCAGCTGGCCAAGAATACCCTAGAGATGCTGTTTGGGACTTGGGGCTGAGATGCTCTGCAGCTGAACTGTGAACTGTGTGACAAAAGTGTCAGCAGTTTGCTGCTCTATCTCACTCTCAGGCTTGTGCTCTCTGCCTCTACTTCACTATTCCCACTGTCCTCCCCCTCAGCTCTGCATTTCTCATTTCTTGAGCCTGTTTGGAGCTGTCAGCCAGAAGGTGCAGATCCTTAACTGTCTGAATGTCTGTGCAAGGTGTGGGGTGGAGGGTGTCCCATAGACAGCAAGGTGAGTTGCTGTGTGGGTCAGGCCTTCCCAACAACCATTGACTTTATTCTGTCTTACCCTCAGCCTATGGTGATCAGGGTATGGTAGAATTAAGACTAAAGAAAAAAAACTGGAAGGTAAAGAGGTTTCTCCTGCACTCCATGTGCTGTCTATAAATCACAGCAGGCTGAAGGAGGTAGGGCTCATATTTTTGCTAACTCCTAATGATAAAAATGCTGAAGCTGTAAACATCTGAAGTTAAACTGGAGGGTTTGCTTGTTCGCTAAGGTTGGAAGAGACCTCGAAGATCATCCAGTCCAACCTGTCACCACAGACCCCATGACAAGACCTTGGCACCAAGTGCCACGTCCAGTCCCCTCTTGAACACCTCCAGGGACGGTGACTCCACCACCTCCCTGGGCAGCCCATTCCAAAGTGTTCCAAAGTCATTGCATTATGTTTAATGGTGCATTTTTTGCATGCTCTGTCAGTCTGTCTCTTTTTTGATTCCTCTTTTTTTCTGACTGCCCCACCCAGAATTCCTCAAAGCTAAACAGGGAGAGAGAGGGCATGAAGCTGACTCATTACCAGACTGAGAAGGTAACTGAAGTTCATTGGCGTCCTAAGGAGGGAGTAGTGTTACAGCCCTTTGTACCACCTTGACAGATGCAAGTGAATTCCCCAAGGTTAGCTTCAATGGAAAAGGAATAGGGAAGTCTGGCCTGTGCCTTTCCATCCAGCAAAGAGTAGTTCCTAAAAGAACCTATTAAACAGTTCTAAAGAGGGACCATGACAGGCTGGACAGATGGGCAGAGGCCAACGGTGTCAGATTTAACACATCCAAGTGCCGGGATCTACACGTTGGCCACAACAACCCCATGCAGTGCTACAGGCTGGGGTCAGAGTGGCTGAAGAGTGGCCAGGCAGAAAGGGACCTGGGAGTACTGGTTGATAGCAGGCTGAACATGAGCCAGCAGAGTGCCCAGGTGGCCAAGAAGGCCAATGGCAACCTGGCCTGCATGAAGAATAGTGTGGTCAGCAGGAGCAGGGCCATTGTGCCCCTTGACTCAGCACTGGTTAGGCCACACCTTGTGTCCTGTGTCCAGTTCTGGGCCCCTCAGTTTAGGAAAGATGTTGAGTTGCTGGAACGTGTCCAGAGAAGGGCAACAAAGCTGGGGAGGGGTTTGGAGCACAAGCCCTGTGAGGAGAGAATGAGGGAGCTGGGGTTGCTTAGCCTGGAGAAGAGGAGGCTCAGGGGAGACCTTATTGCTCCCTAAAACTACCTGAAGGGAGGGTGTAGCCAGGAGGGAGTTGGCCTCTTCTCTCAAGCAACCAGTACCAGAACAAGAGGACACAGTCTCAAGCTGTGCCAGGGGAAGTTTAGGCTGGAGGTGAGGAGAAAGTTCTTCAGTGAGAGAGTCGTTTGCCATTGGAATGTGCTGCCCAGGGAGGTGGTGGAGTCACCATCACTGGAGGTGTTTAGAAAGAGACTGGATGGGGCACTTGGTGCCATGGTTTAGTTGATTAGACAGTGTTGAATGATAGGTTGGACTCGATGATCTCAAAGGTCTCTTCCAACCTGGTTAATTCTATTCCATTCTAATTCTAGGGTGATAAGAGAGGAGGATCAGAAAATTTGCACTTGGATGTCCTGTGCCCTGTCTGAATGGGGAGCATGGAAGTGTGTCTTTCCTAGCTCAGTACTAGTGCTTTGTCACCAGTTCAGAACTAATTTTACAGCATTTTAAATTGTTGGATGATAGGTTGGACTCTATGATCTCAAAGGTCTTTTCTAACCTGGTCTCTTCTCTCTTCCCTTCTCTTCTCTTCTCTTCTCTTCTCTTCTCTTCTCTTCTCTTCTCTTCTCTTCTCTTCTCTTCTCTTCTCTTCTCTTCTCTTCTCTTCTCTTCTCTTCTCTTCTCTTTCTCTTCTCTTCTCTCTTCTCTTCTCTTCTCTTCTCTTCTCTTCTCTTCTCTTCTCTTCATTCTATTCTATTCTCCCCTCTGTATTGCTTTTTTGTGCTTCTGGAGTGTATTCCTGGAGCCTGCACCATAGCCCTACCTGTAATCCCCATGGATTTGAATGGGTTAGCATTCACTTACACCTTGAGGTCATATGCTCTCTATTAGAAGTTGTAGAATATTTTCCTGTCTGTTCTGCAGACTAAATGATAGGTATTTTTGGTAAGCATCTTTTAATTGTGAAATTCACTTCCACTGGACCACAGTAAGGAGAAATCAGCAATATTGGTCTTCTTTTAAAGGGTACTATCTGGAATATTGTTTGTTACAGTGTTATTTCTTATTTCTCATGGGTGTTGTGTTTTACTGCATGCACTTGATCAGCAAAAGAGAGCTTAGAAAGATGAGACAAAAATAGAGCTTGTATTGGGTTTGATTTGTTGGAATTTTCTTTTTATACCATCTGAAAAAATGGAATGTACTAAATAAAGGAAGTTTGTGCAGTGTGCATTTTCTCACCTAAATGCTTCCTACTTATCTAGTCCAAGACTCTGTTTACCCACTTTTTTTTTTCCCCTCTAAATGAAATAGGAATAAATACCATGTTAAGCTGCAAGTTCAGTTTGTAGCTGGTTAAGAATTATTTTGTCTCTTTTACTTTTAGTTGAAGCATCTTGTCATAATGGAGATGAAACGATGCAAACAATTGAGGCTGCTGAAGCACTTCTCAATATGGACTCCCCTGGTCCTATGCTGGATGAAAAAAGAATAAGTAAGTTCTGTTCTGAAAACACATCCAATCTGGATTTGTCTTGTTTGTTTGTGAAAGAAGGGAGGGCTGTAGTGCAGCACAGCACAGTTGCATGGAATTGCTAAGATTATTTGGCTTCCAGGTATCATAGTATAGCAGTATCAGTCAGGGTTGGAAGGGACCACAAGGACCATCTATTTCCAACCCCCTGCCATGGGCAGGGACACCCCACACTAGAGCAGGCTGGCCAGAGCCTCATCCAGCCTGGGCTTAAACACCTCCAGGGATGGGGCCCCAACCACCTCCCTGCACAACCCATTCCAGGGCTTCAGCACTCTCATGGGGAAGAACTTCCTCCTCACATGTCCAGCCTGAATCTCCCCACCTCCAGCTTCATTCCATTCCCCCTAGTCCTATCACTACCTGGCGTCCTGAGAAGTCCCTCCCCAGCCTTCTTGTAGGCCCCCTTCAGATACTGGAAGGCCACAATGAGGTCACCTGGGAGCCTTCTCTTCTCCAGACTGAACAGCCCCAACTCCTTCAGTCTGTCCTCACAGGAGAGGTGCTCCAGCCCTCTGATCATCCTCATGGCCCTTCTCTGGACACCTTCCAGCACATCCATACCCCTCTTGTAATAGGGACTCCAGAACTGGAGGCAGTACTCCAGGTGGGGTCTCACCAGGGCTGAGTAGAGGAGGGGGGAGAATCCCCTCCCTTGACCTGCTGGCCACACTTCTGATGCAGCCCAGGATCTGATTGGCTTTCCGGGCTGCAAGTGCACATTGAGAGCTCATGTTGAGCTTCTCCTCCACCAGCACCCCCAAGTCTCTCTCCTCAGGGCTGCTCCCCAGCCAGTCCCTGCCCAGCCTGGATTTGTGCCTGGGGTTGCCTCGACCCAGATGCAGGACCCTGCACTTGGTCTTGTTGAAGCTCATGAGGTTGGCTTGTGCCCACCTCTCCAGCCTGTCAAGGTCCCTCTGGATGGCATCCCTTCCCTCCAGCGTGTCTGCTGCACCACACAGCTTGGTGTCATCAGCAAACTTGCTGAGGGTGCACTCGATGCCACTGTCCATGGCACCCACAAAGATGTTGAACAACAAATACATAAAGGTAGTCTTAATGTATTTAGTTTGGATGTCAGAAATTCCGAGTGGTTTATGCAGTGAAGAAATCCTTTGTCTTGCCATTGCCATGACAGTGTGGAACAGGTAAGAGAAGAATAAAAAGTTACGTAGGGAAGGAGCGAATGGAATCAGGTAGCTTAGGTTGCAGTGTTTTTAGTTAATAGAGACCTGGTGTGATTACATTGCCAAAATAAAGAGCATACATCTGCAGATTGCCTTAATTAAAAATGAAGATGTGGGCTCACCAGGTACTGGTGCTTTTTGGGGGAGTGGATTCTATCAGAAAATTGTTCTATTTTAGTAGTGCCTCAGCTTGTGTAAAATGTTCCTGGCACATCTATTCCCTTTTGAACTAGTCTTCTTTCCCATGAAGGCCTTAAGTGTCATAGAATTATTCTGTTCTATACTTCAGTTTTTGCTGTAAAAGAAATAGCTTTTAAAAGTCCTCATGGTTGTGTGGAATTATTCATATTGTCCCTTTACCTTAAGCAACTATGTTTGGCACAACTGAAGATGATGACATCGTGGCTCCTATTACACACGTGTCAGTCACGCTTGATGGGATCCCTGAAGTAGTGGAAGTTCACCAAGCCTCAGACCCTTATGCTGAATCACCAGAGACTCCAGAATTTGAGCAACCAAAGAAGAAAAAAGGTAAGATGCAGCTGGAGTAGGAGAGCAGTGGGTGCCATGCTTGCCTCCCCTGTGGGACAGGGATGTCTGGAAACATTCTGAGTGTCAGATAAAAATCATAGAATCAATGAGGTTGGAAAAGACCTCAAAGATCATCAAGTCCAACCTATCACCCAAGACCTCATGACTACTAAACCATGGCACCAAGTGCCACATCCAGTCCCCTCTTAAACACCTCCAGGGATGGTGACTCCACCACCTCCCTTGGCAGCCCATTCCAATGCCTAACAACTCTCCCTGGGAAGAACTTTCTCCTCACCTCCAGCCTAAACTTCCCCTGGCGCAGCTTGAGACTGTGTCCTCTTGTTCTGGTGCTGATTGCCTGGGAGAAGAGACCAATCCCCTCCTGGCTACAACCACCCTTCCAGGTAGTTGTAGACAGCAAGAAGGTCTCCCCTGAGCCTCCTCCTCTCCAGGCTAAACAATCCCAGCTCCATCAGCCTCTCCTCATAGGGCTGTGCTCAAGGCCTCTCCCCAGCCTCGTTGCCCTTCTCTGGACACGTTCAAGTGTCTCAATGTCCTTCTTAAACTGAGGGGCCCAGAACTGGACACAGTACTCAAGGTGTGGCCTAACCGGTGCTGAGTACAGGGGCACAATGATAATAACTGAGTGAGCTCAGCTAGAAATACAGGAAAACCATTTTCTTACTGGGTAGTGTGAGCACAGATACTGATGATTCGATACCAGTGGTGTTGTAGAGGTAGCAATGATGGCTTGCCCCACAGAAAGCGTAGATGTCTACTTGTTCCCCTCTGTAGTTTTGTCATAAGAGCATAATTGAAATATATAAAGCTTATGTTACTGTGAGTCCTCAAGTACTTTAATTAGCCCTTAGCTTCAGCTAAAGATGCTTGATCTGTTCAGAATATGGGATGAGAATGAGGTGGATCTTTTGAGGTTTTTTTTAAGTAAGAATAATACCATTTTATTTTAATTTTTCTATGCTAGAATCATGGAATCAACAAGGTTGGAAAAGACCTCAAAAGATCATCAAGTCCCGCCTGTGGTAGATAATATTTACATGGTTACTTGTTGCTGTGGTGTTAGTCAGATCTTCTGCTTCTGTTTTCCCGCCCTGCCTCAGTGTGGACCCCATTCAAGGTCGCAAAGCTGATGTCTGCAGTGGCAAAGTCATGCAGTGCAGTCAGATGTAAGGCATGGTTGCAACAGATATTTTTAACAAGAAAAATAAACCACAAGAGTTCTGTTGCTGGAACTAATCCTAAGGCTGAATCAGAGCATTAGGACTGTGGCTGGTGAAATAAAAGCCTTCCAGAACAGGACTTCTGCTACCCAGCTGTACATCAGCTGAAATGAGAGTGCATTTTTGCTTGTTGCTTCCAAATGTTTGGAGTCATTATCTGTGAGTGAGAGCACCTCGGCCTGTGGAGATCTTGCTGAAGCCTCCTGCGTCCCGTGTGTGTCATAAGGTCTGGTAGGGACTGATGTGGGTTGGGAAGCCTCCAGTTCCTGTAAGAAAGCTGAACTGAAACTGCTGTGGAGGAAGGCTTTACCAGCAGCTGCCCCAAGAGCGCTGCTGGGGAAATTACCATGCTGTGTGCACTGTTGTGAGATAACCAAACTGCAAGATGGTTTTAAACTGTTGGGGTTTATTTTGTTGTTGTTGTTTTGCTCAGGTTTTTTCTTCTTTTTAATGGGCCAAAACAAGTAGCAATTGTTTGCCAGATACTGAACCTCTTTGGCTCGATGCTTTCATACCCTCCTTTGTATTGTGTTTCTGCTTACTCCCACTTCTTCCTCCTCCTTTGCTGTAGGTTAGAAAACCAGTTAGCAAGTGTGCTGGGTTTTGGCAGTTAGATCAGTGAGAGAAGAAATGCTAGAAAAGATGCATCAGTTTAGTGCTTCATTAACAGCTAGCTTTCAATGAAGCTGAGACTTTGTGAGGTAGATATAATGTGGTCTGGGTGATGCTGAAGTGTTAACTCAAAATATCCAGGGATTTGTAAAGCATTGGTGTACAACTGCTGCAAAACCTTTCTAATCTTGTAGTACACTTTAGGATGATGTGCAGTGTGTAGGGGAGGTTCCTTTGGGTGTTTTGTTTTGGTTGGTTGGTTTTGTTTTTAAAGTGCAATCTCTTTTGCTTCCTTTGGTCAGTTTTGTGGTGTAACAAAGGACCCTGGTCATCTTGCCCTGTGATTTTATAGACTTCTAGCACACATAAGCCATCAGTTAAACTTACAGGGTTGCATTGTGCAGAGCACTGGCAGCTAACTGAGCCAGAATGGCATAGCCAAGTAGAACTCATCCAAAAAAATGTTCTCTGGAGGTGATGGGGTGATTTAACTTCCTTTTCTTGTGGGCCTTATTGCTGCAGCAGTAGAGCTGCATCCACCCATCTGCTCAACTCCAAACCCATATTCAGCATGATGTCTGAGCACTGACCTGCCAAACTGCAAATCAGAAAGAGGAGAAAAACAAAGTGATGTCAGAGAAAGAAACTTGGAAGTTTGCTATAATAATACCTTCAATCCAGTTTTTTTTCTATGGGAAGTATCTCTTGGCAGGTGGTCATACATTTTTTTTATGTATATTATATTTTAGATATATACTGTTTAATGTATTTTTTACATACATGATTTTTCTTTTAAACAAAACTCACTGAAAACAGTGCAAGAAAAGGCATTGTTGTTTTTCTGGTATAAGATAGTTAATAGAATAGAATAGAATAGAATAGACCAGGTTGGAAGAGACCTTCAAGATCATCGTGTCCAACCCATCATCCAGCACCGCGTAATCAACTAAACCAAGCACCCTATCTAGTCTCCTCCTAAACACCTCCAATGAAGGTGACTCCACCACCTCCCTGGGCAGCCCATTCCAATGGGCAATCACTCTCTCTGTGTAGAACTTCTTCCTAACCTCCAGCCTAAACCTCCCCTGGTGCAGCTTGAGACTGTGTCCTCTTGTTCTGGTGCTGGTTGCCTGGGAGAAGAGACCAGCCTCCACCTGTGTGGTAGGGTGAGAAGGTTCCCCCCACACAAAGAAACCGCAGCTAACTCAGTCAGAGAGGCAAATGAAATAAGCTGTATTTACAGGCAGAAATGGAATACAATGAATATGTACACAAATATACACTATTTACAATATATACAGAAATATACAGCAATGAACATAATACAGAAGACCTTTTTCCCTCCAGCCGGCCAGGGGGATTCCCCCCTGTACCCCACTCTCCCTCCCTACCTCCCTTTTTTCCCAAAAAGGGTTAGATAGAGAGAGAAAGGCAATTAAGGAGAAAAATTCTGTTAGCTCAAAGCGTGTGCAAGAGTTAGTTTTCTTACCTGGTTAGCTTTGTTAATTCGAGGTCGCTCCTGTCCAGCAAGCTGTTGCTTTCAGCGAGAGAGAAGCCGACAAGCCCACAGGAGCAGAGAGAACAGACTGAACTGAGACTGAACTGACAGAACTTAAACTTAAAGTTGCATTCTACCAGTCTACCAATGAAATTAGTTCAGACCTTATCTTGTTTTCGTTTAAATACCAAAAACATTCAGCCAGAGTATTCCAGCAACTGTGCCTTTCTTAAAGGCACAGCCTAAACCAGTCACAACCTGACTACAACCTCCCTTCAGGTAGTTGTAGAGAGCAAGAAGGTCTCCCCTCAGCCTCCTCTTCTCCAGGCTAAGCAACCCCAGCTCCCTCAGCCTCTCCTCAGAGGGCTTGTGTTCCAAACCCCTCACCAACTTTGTTGTCCTTCTCTGGACTTGTTCCAGTAAGTCAGCATCCTTTCTAAACTGAGGGGCCCAGAACTCGACACAGGACTCAAGGTGTGGCCTAACCAGTGCTGAGTACAGGGGCACAATGACTTCCCTGCTCCTGCTGGCCACACTGTTCCTGATGCAGGCCAGGATGCCATTGGCCCTCTTGGCTGCCTGGGCACACTGCAGGTTCATGTTCAGCCTACTGTCAACCAGCATCCCCAAGTCCCTCTCTGCCTGGCTGCTCTCCAGCCACTCTGACCCCAGCCTGTAGGACTGCATGGGGTAATCAGAGTAAGCTTCTCACTGTCCAAATACCACATTACTTTCTAGCATGAATTTCTAACCTGAGGTGTTTTTGCAACCATGGAAATAGGAAAGTGGAAATACCAATTAGAAATTCAGTTAGCTATAGAAAATTAACTTACAGCAGCCCTGCATAAGGCTGAGCTCATGCAGATTCTTTGTCCTTCCCCTTTGTAAAATTTTCTCCTAAAAAGGAGTTTAGTGATGTGCTCTGAAAGGTGACAAATTCATGCTCTGTTGAACCAAAGCAGGAAGCATGCTAATGCTTAATGCTTTCAGAAATTACCTTCTTTTAAACCAAAGGGGACATATCCTGTATGTGTGTCTGTTAACTGTGTTTTTGATGGTATCAGTCAACACCTGCAGATAATAGCTCACAGTGGCATCTTAAATCATCACTTTTAAGTATCTCTAGCCTAGGTAGAGACCAGTAACATCAGCACTTCTCTGTAAATGAGTTTCACATTTTTTTTCTCATTTTGGATGTGTTTCTGAAAGAGAATTGTCCAAACAGGATGTCCTGAAGTAGTCTAGGCTGAAGTAGGAGAGCCTAGAATTGCTGTAGCAGTAGTATTCACATTTAGTAGCCTAGGGTATCTCTAATCTGAAGAGCATAAATTCTATGGTACTTGAATTTCCTGAAGTTGACCAGCAGTAGCTCACTCATGACCTAATTGAGCCCTCATCCACTTAATTTGCTTTTAAGACCTGATCTAATTTGGACACGAGATAATTCATGACATCAGAATAACACCCCCCACTCCTTAATGGCTTACATTTACACCTGTACAAGGGGGGAAACCAGAGGAGCACCCAGCAGATTCTTCCCATGACACAACTCTTACAGAGAAGAGCACTTAGGTAGTTACCCTGAGATACTTCTTGTGGAGTAGAAGCTGATTTATTCAAGAGTTGACTGACTTCATCTAGACATCTCTAGGGAAACCAGACATTATGCAACCAGTAACAGTGAGTGGAACAAAGCTGCTAAAAATGTACTGCAGTAGTTATCTTTTCATATGGTGATACATGAAAAAAAGGAAAAAAAAAGAGAAAAAAAAATCCAAAACCCCACAACAGTGCTGAAGGACTTCCTTCCTCCCATCTTCATGCAAATCAAGGCGACACTGTCCCACACCACATCCTGGTCTCCAAGCTGGTGACACATGGGTTTGAGGGGTGGACCACTAGATGGGTAAAGAACTGGCTTGATGGCCGCACCCAAAGAGTGGCTGTCAATGGGTCCATGTCCCAGTGGAGGCCAGGGACAAGCAGAGTCCCTCAGGGATCAGTCCTGGGACCAGGCTTGTTCAACATCTTTGTGGGTGCCATGGACAGTGGCATTGAGTGCACCCTCAGCAAGTTTGCTGATGACACCAAGCTGTGTGGTGCAGCAGACACGCTGGAGGGAAGGGATGGCATCCAGAGGGACCTGGACAGGCTGGAGAGGTGGGCACAGGCCAACCTCATGAGCTTCAACAAGACCAAGTGCAGGGTCCTGCATCTGGGTCGAGGCAATCCCAGGCACAAATCCAGGCTGGGCAGGGACTGGCTGGAGAGCAGCCCAGAGGAGAGAGACTTGGGGGTGCTGGTGGAGGAGAAGCTCAACAGGAGCTCTCAATGTGCACTTGCAGCCCGGAAAGCCAATCAGATCCTGGGCTGCATCAAGAGAAGTGTGGCCAGCAGGGCAAGGGAGGGGATTCTCCCCCTCTACTCAGCTCTGCTGAGACCCCACCTGCAGTACTGCCTCCAGTTCTGGAGCCCCTATTCCAAGAGGGATCTGGAGGTGCTGGAGCGTGTCCAGAGAAGGGCCACGAGGATGATCAGAGGGCTGGAGCACCTCTCCTATGAGGACAGACTGAAGGAGTTGGGGCTGTTCAGTCTGGAGAAGAGAAGGCTCCAAGGTGACCTCATTGTGGCCTTCCAGTATCTGCAGGGGGCCTACAAGAAGGCTGGGGAGGGACTTCTCAGGCTCTCAGGTAGTGATAGGACTAGGGGGAATGGAATGAAGCTGGAGGTGGGGAGATTGAGGCTGGATGTGAGGAGGAAGTTCTTCCCCATGAGAGTGGTGAAGCCCTGGAATGGGTTGTCCAGGGAGGTGGTTGAGGCCCCGTCCCTGAAGGTGTTTAAGCCTGGATGAGGCTCTGGCCAGCCTGATGTAGTGTGGGGTGTCCCTGCAGGGGCTTGGAACTAGATGATCCTTGTGGTCCCTTCCAACTCTGACTGATATTATGATACTATTACACTATGATTATTGGCCAAAGTGGTGGCCAAATTTCCTGTCCTATCCTTGGTCATGAATCCTGCCTGAATGGAAGTACACTAAGAGCACAGTGGGTCCAGTCCTGCTGTAGAAACTGGAAAAGTTCAGTGTAGAGCTTAGCTCCTAACTTACCGAAAACTCTCTGAATTGGGAAAACAAATCTCTTCCCTTTTTAAGTCCTTGTTCTTTTTTATTTCCTTTGTTTTGTTTTGTTTTGTTTTTTAAGCTGCAGTTGACTTACTGGTGGTTTATTTCAGGGAAGAAGCCGAAGCCATCTCGTCCTGAGTCCCCTACTACAACTCCAAACATATCTGTGAAAAAGAAAAACAAAGATGGGAAGGGTAAGCCAGACACTTGTCACTGAAACTTTAAAAAGAGTACTGGTTTTGAGTGACCCACAGAGAGAGTTCACTAGCTCCATTAACCAGGCCTGATGCTCAGGGGCACTTAATATCTCATCTTAAGGGAAGCTAAAAGTGAGCATGAGAGGCTTCTTGGTGAAATACCCAGCCCTGAGGAAGAATAATATATTTGTCACTTTAATTGTATGGCTTCTTGGAAACTCTTCACCCCCCCTGCAGAGGCTGCTGCATTTTCAGTGAAGTGTTTAGGAGCACTTTGCATTGTATTAGTGTTTCTTGGACTGTGGTTATTTGGTTATTAACATTTTCCATCTGTGTGTGTCTAATTCTGCATGGGGAGCTAATCAAAGCTAATCAAAGCTGCCAGTTGGCAGCAGGAAGTACCAAGCCCTGAATTTTGAGGGAAGTTGTAACGCAGCTTGAAGACATGAGCAGAAAACTTGGAGTTTTGATATGTCTTTAATTCCTCCTGTGTTTAAGAGGAAAGAAAGAAAGAAAGACAATAAATCCCACATTAACTGGTAGAATAAATCATTTTCTCCTCACTGAACTGTTCAACAGAGCCTGTCAGTTTTGTCAGCAGCTCAGTTGCTGTGCTGTTGGGTCCAGCAGCTGCACCCGTGCCCAGGCTGGTGTTTGAACGGCAGCTCGATGTCCCAGGCCCCACCGATATCTGCCGCACTCAGAGGGAGTTGGAAATGAGCCTTCTCTTTGTCACCACAAGAGCCTGCACACATGCCTAGGGTCTGATCTGCTTGCATGAGTGCAATACTTGCCAGGACAAAAGCCCAACCAAACGTGGAAGGTGGTGGCATAATAGAATAGAATAGAATTAAATAGATTGGAAGAGACCTTTGAGATCATCGAGTCCAACCTATCACCCAACAGCATCTAATCAACTAAACCATGGCACCGAGCACCCCATCCAGACTCTTCCTAAACACCTCCAGTGATGGTGACTCCACCACCTCTTTGAGCAGCCCATTCCAATGGCCAATCACTCTTTCTGTGCAGAACTTCCTCCTAACACCCAGCCAAGAACTTCAGTCTCTCCTGAAACCAAAAAAAAAAATCACGATGCTAACAAATTATTATTGTTTGGGTTGGTTTGATTTCTGGTTCTGTGGGGGGTTTTGGTTGTGGTGGGGTTTTTTTCCCCCCTCTTTTTAGAGGATTTTCTGCAACAATTGGGGAAAAATACTGGTTAGCAAACAATTTGGCAATTTTGCCAGCAATTCTGAGTATGCATCGATGATTAATTGTTTAATGAAAACCTGATTTTTAATTATAAAATGAAAGTGTCAGAGGAACATCCAAGTGGCACTCAAATAGTTTCATAGTTTCATAGTTTCAGTTAGGGTTGGAAGGGACCACAAGAATCATCTAGTTCCAACCCCCCAGCCATGGGCAGGGACACTCTACCCTAGATCAAGCTGGCCAGAGGCTCATCCAGCCTGGTCTTAAACACCTCAAGGGACGGGGCCTCAACCACCTCCCTGGACAACCCATTCCAGGCCTTCACCACCCTCACGGTGAAGAACTTCCTCCTCACGTCCAGCCTGAATCTCCCCACCTCCAGCTTCATTCCATTCCCCCTGGTCCTATCACTCCCTGATAGCCTGAAAAGTCCCTCCCCAGCCTTCTTGTAGGCTCCCTTCAGATACTGGAAGGCCACAATGAGGTCACCTGGGAGCCTTCTCTTCTCCAGACTGAACAGCCCCAATGCCTTCAGTCTGTCCTCATAGGAGAGGTGCTCCAGCCCTCTGATCATCCTCGTGGCCCTTCTCTGGACACGCTCCAGCACCTCCAGATCCCTCTTGGAATAGGGGCTCCAGAACTGGACGCAGTACTCCATGAATGAATGAAAAAATGAAATAAGACAAAAGATTAAAAGCAGCTAGCCACAAGAGTAAAAGGCAGAGGAGTCCAGTGTTTCTGTTGATGGTAGCACGGCTATGCTGTATTTCACATTCTGTTGTTACCAGATTGCTAATTCAGAAGGAATTAGAAAGGAGCGTGGTGCCCGAAACCGCGGCCTGTTGCGCAAAAAGCTGCAACAAAAGCATTTGTTTTGCATTTTGAGGAGCACAGAATTAAAGCAAAAGGGATCACTGGCCATGGCAGGAAAGCAGACAGAAAATCATGAGGGTTGTCTGTCTCAGTATTCCCTAAGGGAAACGTGCATGCTCAAATACCAGGCCCTCCTTGTAATTATCTGGTGTGATGCACAGAGAAAACAGCGTTTGCTGCAGATTTCTTCTGCTGTGATGCAGAGAAAACTCAAGGATTCTGCCTGTGATAAAGCAGGCTTGATTTTCACTGACAGCCCTTTCTTCACTGTGATTTTCAGTGGCTAGGCACTGACAAGTTTTCAGATTGCCTTGATGCATTTTTAGTCTAGATTACAACAGAAGCGTTCATAGATTAGAAGGTGAGTGGCTGGGAATAACTCTCACTGCTGTCTGGGGAGTTTTAACCGTTGCCTTCAGGGTATCTGAAAGTAAGCAGGCTGAATTTTTTAAGTAAATTGGCAGACATTTATTGCAAAGGCAATTTTGGTTTTGGTCTCTTAATTTTTGGGTTTTTTTTTCCCCCGGGGATGGGATGGGATGGGATGGGATGGAATAGGATGGGATGGGATGGGATGGAATAGAATGGGATGGGATGGGATAGAATGGGATGGGATGGGATGGGATGGGATGGGATGGGATGGGATAGAATAGAATAGAATAGAATAATAGAATAGAATAGAATAGAATAGAATAGAATAGAATAGAATAGAATAGAATAGAATAGAATAGGAGTGGAATGTAATTAACCAGGTTGGAACAGACCTTCAAGATCATAGAGTCCAGCCTACCTAGTTTTCACCTGCTGAAATTGCTGATAACCTTTTGTACTGCCAGTGCTGATGGCTTTGCTGAATATTTGCAAGACATAGTTTATAATACAGTAGTATAGGAGTTTTAATCTCTAAGACACCTCCCCTTGTTGAAAAAAGAGTTCAGACTGGTGGTAATTAAAGTTGAAAAAACCTGCTGGGTTAAATTGAAGCTAACAAAAGAGATCCTGATGCACTGGGAATCAGTTTTTGTGAAGCTCAAAAACCCTGTGCATGCTGTCCCTGCTGTGGTTTTCTGTGGCTGCTTGTGGAAGATGATACTTCCATATAAGAAGTTTTCTCATCCTTTCTCAGGCTAACAGCTTATCACTAAGAAGCTTATGTGCAGCTTTAAGTGTCCAAAAGAACATCAGACGCCAAAAGCCTTTAAAAAAAGCAGGGAAAAGACTCTCATTAGTTAGAAGAGTTTAGACTCCTTAGATGTGCTTTCAGGGGAAAAAAATATATGCAAATTTCAGTATTCACAATCTTTGTACTTAATGAGGTTTCTTTATATGTGGTAAACAGTGAACAGGTGTGACAGATTTACATATGTAAGTGCCTTTGCCTGCTCAATGAAATTTGGATGTTGTCTACCATCAAGTGCAAGCACTCATTGGATTAGAGAAAAAAATAATCTGAACTTTATTCTTGAAGGTTTGCCTACCTCAGCATATGCCACTGATTGCCCCATATTGATCTGATTGTTGAGGCAAGTATTTGTTTAGCCTTTTAAAGGATTAGAACACTCACCTTATTTCAGCAAAGTATTTAAGCAAGGGCTTAATTTCCAGCATTTTCAGAGGATGCATCTGAACGTTTCTGTTCCAGATAAAAGAGCAGTGACTGCTTCTGTTACTGGATTAGGCAGAAGGGAAGTCTATTCATAGGTAACTAATGCTGTCTAACATTGGTGGTTGGAACAAGGTGACTGTAGGTTGATTATTACCTGACTCTCCAAGTTATAAACAATGGTGGGGTGTTTGGGCACCCAGATTCTAACTAACAAGAATCTCATGCCTTTCCATCACTATTCCTAGTCTGTTGATGGTAGAGTGTTTGTGAAGGTATCAGCTTATTAATTTTGAGGTGATTTACATCATTAATAAATACAGTCAACTAATATTATTTTTCCTCTCTCCTTTGTTTATTTTTTCCCCTGTGTCCTGAAATACTTTAATTTTAGGAAATACCATTTATCTCTGGAGTTCTTACTAGCCCTGCTCCAGGACAAAGCTACCTGCCCTAAATATATCAAATGGACTCAAAGAGAGAAGGGCATTTTCAAACTGGTAGATTCCAAGGCTGTGTCCAGGTTGTGGGGAAAGCACACAAAAACAAACCTGACATGAATTATGAAACAATGGGTAGAGCTCTCAGGTATGTGCATTTTAATAATAGACTGATTTTGTTGCCTTAGTGTTTGCATGCATTAAATGGCCTTTCCCACTCTGTGTAACAGGAGGAAGGTGTTAGTTTGGGGAATGCAGATGTTATTTCAGCAACATAAATAAGCTAACTAAAAGTAACCCTTACTAATATCAACCCATAATCATTTACCTTTGGTCTCAGCTCACACATTTTCAGTGCTACTGGAAAAACTGCATCTCCATAGCTAGCCACTGACAAAGTAGGAGACCAAATATTCCATGTTTTAATTTATTTTCTGAAAAGAAAGCCCTAAATTCAGGACTATTAATGAAATTATTTGTACTTGTTGAAAATCACAGATTAAGGTTGGAAAAGACCTCAGAGATTATCAAGTCCAACCTGTCACCCAACACCTCATGACTAGTGAAAACCGTGGCTTCAAGTGCCACGTCCAATCCTTTATTGAACATCTCCAGGGATGGTGACTCTACCACCAGCCTGGGCAGCACATTCCAATGGCCAATAACTGTTTCTGTGAAGAGCTTTCTCCTCACCTTGGGCCTAAACTTCCTCTGGCACAGCTTGAGACTGTGTCCTCTTGTTCTGGTGCTGGTTGTCTGGGAGAAGAGACCAACCTCTGCCTGTCTACAACCTCCCTTCAGGTAGTTGTAGAGAGCAAGAAGGTCACCCCTGAGTCTCCCCTTCTCCAGGCTAAGCAACCCCAGCTCCCTCAGTCTCTCCTCCTAGGGCTTGTGTTCCAAACCCCCTCACCAACTTTGTTCTCTTTCTCCTCAGAGTTATCTGATGTTGAAATTAAAAGGTGACAAGAAATATCGACAAAAGAAAGCGGCTTGAGGGAAAAGTATGCTATTGAATTGGCCACTTTTTTATACTGCAGAAACTGGGCACTTGAAGTGCTATTTGCTTGTTACTGTTGGCCTTGTTTTCAGGGGGGTTGTGACCTTTTTGTTTGGTTGTTTCCTTTGTAACAAACCCGATGTGACTTGATGTGCGTATGTTTTAAACAGATACTATTACCAAAGAGGAATACTGGCTAAAGTAGAAGGTCAACGCCTTGTATATCAATTTAAAGAAATGCCAAAAGATCTCATCTACATAGATGATGAAGAAGCAAGCCCCAGCACAGAATCCTCAGATTCGAGTCTGCTCTCGACTCCTGTGGCCAATAGAAACCAGTCGAGCAGATCTAGATCGTCTGCAAACGCGGGAACAAAGGGAGGATCGACCACAGTGCTAAAAACAGGAAACTCCAAGCCCGCGAAGCTGAAGGAGCACATAGAAGTTGTACAGCAGCAAATGCCTGGCTTGACTTCAGAAGTTTTGAGGACAATGCAATCTCCACAGCCAGTATATCCCACTCAGCTTTATCGGACAGTTCACGTAATGCAGCCCTTGCAGCCCCTCCCAGAAGGACATGCAGCTGTAGCCAGTAATGTTCCAGACGAAACCTTAAATCCCTCGGCTCAGAATATAAGGTAAGAAAATGTACAGAACCCAGATGTATAAATAACAATACATCACTGAGTGATGGCTAGATAGACTAGTTTCTTTCTTGTGCTTCAAAAACGTGCTCATCTGCCAGCTTGGTGTCCTTGTGGCTGACCCTAGGAACTGGGAGTTACTGTAGCATACTGTGACATGTATGTTCATCCAGGGAGGTGGTGGAGTCACCATCCCTGGAGGTGTTCAAGAAGGGACTGGACGTGGCACTTGGTGCCATGGTCTAGTCGTGAGGTCTGTGGTGCCAGGTTGGACTTGATAATCTTTGAGGTCTCTTCCAACCTTGGTGATTCTGTGATTCATCAGTGCTCTGCCTTTGGTGGAGGGAAGCACATCTTTCCTATGGTATTAGGCCTGATGCAAATCCTTTAGGAAGGAAAAATACACAACTTCTCTTCAAAATAGGTATCATCAGTTCTGTCCCTTAGCAGAGGCAATACTTACACAGTTCTGTGTTTTTTCCACATAAACATATGGAAAAAAAAATTCACTGCAAGGGTAATGGAAAACACTGGAACAGGCTGCCCAGACAGATTGTAGAATCTTCTCATACAGAACCTACCTAG
This sequence comes from Colaptes auratus, assembly GCA_015227895.2. NCBI lineage: Eukaryota > Metazoa > Chordata > Aves > Piciformes > Picidae > Colaptes > Colaptes auratus. The sequence goes on from CM037631.1 coordinate 116,741,405, forward strand.
ACTCCTTCATGTGTGACCTTCTCTAGATGATCCTGCTCTGGCAGGGAGGTTGGACTAGATCATAGAATCATAGAATCAATAAGATCGGAAAAGACCTCAAAGATCATCAAGTCCAACCTGTCACCCAACACCTCATGATTACTAAACCATGGCACTAAGTGCCAAGTCCAATCCCCTCTTGAACACCTCCAGGGACGGTGACTCCACCACCTCCCTGGGCAGCACATTCCAATGGCTAACAACTCTCCCTGGGAAGAACTTTCTCCTCACCTCCAGCCTAAACCTCCCCTGGCACAGCTTGAGACTGTGTCCTCTTGTTCTGGTGCTGGTTGCCTGGGAGAAGAGACCAACCCCCCCCTGGCTACAACCTCCCTGCAGGTAGTTGTAGAGAACAATACGGTCTCCCCTGAGCCTCCTCTTCTCCAGGCTAAAATCTCCAGCTCCCTCAGTCTCTCCTCATAGGGCTTGTGCTCGAGGCCTCTCACCAGCCTTGTTGCCCTTCTCTGGACACCTTCCAGCAACTCAACATCCTTCCTAAACTGAGGGGCCCAGAACTGGGACACAGGACTCCAGGTGTGGCCTAACCAGTGCTGAGTCCAGGGGCACAATGACTTCCCTACTCCTGCTGGCCACACTCTTCCTGATACAGGCCACGATGCCATTGGCCTTCTTGGCCACCTGGACACACTGCTGGCTCATGTTCATCCTACTATCAACCAGTACCCCCAGGTCCCTTTCTGCCTGGTTGCTCTCCAGCCAGTCTGACCCCAGCTTGCAGCATTGCATGATGCTGTTGTGGCCAATGTGCAGAACCTGGCACTTAGATGTGTTAAATCTCATGCCCTTGGACTCTGCCTATCACTCCATACCTTGGGCCATGAAAGGTAAAGTATTTTTCAAAGCTGTTGGGAGGCACTGTAAAATAAATTGGAAGGAGTTCCTGTTTTTAAGTAGACAACCTCTGCTTTCATTTGTCTTCTAATTATAAAATGCATGATTTGAAAATACATTGTGTTTTGCTTATTGTTGTAAATAACTGGAACTAGTGCAGGAGAGGGAGGGGTTATATTTGATCAGTTTATGTGAAAGGTAAAGAATTTGAATACAAACCTAAAAAAAACCCCAACCAAACAAAAAACCCACCCCCAAAACCAACAAATAAATAACCCCCACAAACAAACAACATAACAAAAAAGACACAAGCTAGTTTTGGAATTGATTTAGGAAATTAAAAATCAAGTGATGTCCTGTAAGTTCTTAAAGCTTAGGAATGAAGCTATTATGCAGTCTCATGATTTCAGGGGTGGTGAAGGATTTCATTGCTTGTAAAAACTGGCTGGGTCAATACAATGAAAGGGAACAAGTACAGACATAATTGCAGCTATACAGGATCATTTAAGTCAGTAGAATAGTACTATTGAACATCAATGGGGCATAAGTTCAGCAATTTGAAGAGCTGTATAGCTCTAGGCTAGACCTGCACTAGATTACATATCAGCCGTTGGAATGGGCTGCCCAGGGATTTGGTGGAGTCCCCATCACTGGAGGTGTTTAGGAAGAGACTGGATGGGGGTGCTTGGTGCCATGGTTTAGTTGATTAGATGATGTTGGATGATAGGTTGGACTCGATGATCTCAAAGGTCTCTTCCAACCTGCTTAATTCTATTCTGAAACCAGTATCAATAGTATAGATGGTATCCAAAAAATAGTAAGAAGTATAAACCTAGTAATGTGAGCAGGCAGGGAGTCCAGCCCAAGGTTTGGAAAGCTGCTGAATGACATTATGACATCCAATTAGTGCATTACAGTATTTCATAATTGGACCTTGAGCAATAAATTGCTAAGTGGAAAAAAGTAGTAGATACATGTGTGAAGTTAGGATGAAGCAAAAGCCTCAAACCCTTAGACTTCAGTATTGTGACAGTTCTAATCCATTGTTTGCAACTTAAAGCATTATTCCACGATGTCTTCAGTGTCTTGCATGCAGGGAAAAAGAAAAGAGACCCATCACATCTTTTCTGGGCAGCACATAATTGCTGAATGGTACGGAAGTATTTGCTAGTTAAGAAAGAATGTACTAAGGTGTCTGAGCAGCTAAGACTGAAAATAAAACTGCAACCCAGGTTTTGGGGGCTCTGTCTTAAAGTGTGAACATCTTAGACCCACATAAACTTGCCTTGTGCAGTGGAGTTTCTAAATTTTATTCATATAAGGGTTTTTCTCTCTTCTTCATGGAAGTAAATTATCTTCCCTCTGCAGCAGTTTGCTGCTGTTTGCATTCTGAGAAGAAAACTATGTACATAAAACGTTAAGGATTATTTGGGATCAAAACACTTGGCTTCTTAACACTGAACTATATCCTTCAGGGAACTCTGAACACACATATTGTCTGCTGAGGAAGTTGGCAAAAGAGTCTTGTTTCAAGAATCTTGTGAAAGGCTCATGTCAGCATCCCTCACCTTCATGAGGCAGCACTGACTGGTAAAGTCAGAGCGTTGCTGGGAGAGTGTGGGAGCCATTCCCCAGGGCCTTTCTGCCTTTCTCAAAGGAATGTGCATGTCATCAAACATCAAGGGCTGGTTCTTCACAGGAGACAGTGGCTTCATTTATAGCTGCACAAACCTCAGAGAGAGTTTTGTGTATTTTGAGTGGAGGGTAGTGCCTTACTCTAAAGTTGAAAAGTCTTGGCTTTTGATGCAGGGCTGTATGCAGTGGAGATAAGTGTGTTGCTTGCCAAGGTTAGATGCCTCTTAGAATCAAAGAATCATAGAATCAGCAAAGGCTGGAAAAGACCTCCAAGGTCATCAAGTCCAACCTGTCACCCAACACCTCATGACTACTAAACCATGGCACCAAGTGCCACATCCAATCCCTTTTTGAACAGCTCTGGGGACGGTGACTCCACCACCAACCCTGGGCAGCACATTCCTATGGCTAACGACTCTCTGGGAAGAACTTTCTACTGACTTTGAGCCTAAACGTCCCCTGGCACAGCTTGTGTCCTCTTGTTCTGGTGCCGGTTGCCTGGGAGAAGAGACCAAGCCCCTCCTGGCTACAACCTCCCTTCAGGTAGTTGTAGACAGCAAGAAGGTCTCCCCTGAGCCTCCTCTTCTCCAGGCTAGACAATCCCAGCTCCATCAGCCTCTCCTTATAGGGCTTGTGCTCAAGACCTCTCCCCAGCCTTGTTGCCCTTCTCTGGACACATTCAAGTGTCTCAGTGTCCTTCTTCAATAGTGGGGTCCAGAACTGGACACAGAAGTCTCAGCTCTCAGTCTCAGGTCTTTTTCCCCAGAGCTGCACTTCAGCAGGACTCAAGGTGTGGCCTAACCAGTGCTGATTCCAGGGGCAGAATGACTTCCCTGCTCCTGCTGGCCACACTATTCCTGATCCAGGCTGGGATGCCACTGGCCTTCTTCGTCACCTGGGCACACTGCTGGCTCGTGTTCAGCCTGCTGTCAACCAGTACCCCCAGGTCCCTTTCTGCCTGACTGCTCTCCAGCCACTCCAACCCTAGCCTGTGCACTGCGTGGAGTTGTTGTGACCAAAGCGCAGCACCCAGCACTTGGACTTGTTGAATGCCATCATACTGGACTAAATGTTCCAACTAATTCATCCTGAAGGTGACACAAGCATGGACCACAGTGGCAAGATTCTCATTCAAGAAGAGAATGAAGTAGCTGAAGGTGAACAATTTTTTTTCTGGGCCTGAGCATTCTGTGTAAGAATAGTGATGAAGCCAATAATGTGCCCACACAGTGGATTGTCCCAAGAAGCAGAGGGAGCCTATGATAGTCATGATGTATTGGTGGTCTCACTGCACTGATGCTGAAAAATAGACAGATTTGCCTGACATGAGTTTGTAGACTCTGAAAATGTGATTACAGCTGCTGTTTCAAATGAATTGTTGTCTTGTTCCATGTATAGAATGTTAGCTTGTGTAAGTTGCACAGTGAATGTCACTGTGATGTTCTGGAGTTGTACTTTGCATCAGTGCTGGGCCCCATGCTCTTTAACACCTTTATTGATGATCTGGATGAGGGCATTGAGTCCATCATCAGTAAATTTGTGGACGACACCAAGCTGGGGGCAGGAGTTGATCTGCTGGAGGGCAGAGAGGCTTTGCAGAGGGACCTCGACAGGCTGGACAGATGGGCAGAATCCAACTGCAAGAGATTTAACACATCCAAGTGCCGGGTTCTGCACATGGGCCATAACATCCCCATGCAGTGCTACAGGCTGGGGTCAGAGTGGCTGGAGAGCAGCCAGGCAGAGAGGGACCTGGGGGTGCTGGTTGATGGTAGGCTGAACATGAGCCTGCAGTGTGCCCAGGCAGCCAAGAAGGCCAATGGCATCCTGGCCTGCATCAGGAACAGTGTGGCCAGTAGGAGCAGGGGAGGTCATTGTGCCCCTGTACACTGCACTGGTTAGGCCACACCTCGAGTCCTGTGTCCAGTTCTGGGCCCCTCAGTTTAGGAAGGGTGTTGAGTTGCTGGAAGGTGTCCAGAGAAGGGCAATGAAGTTGGTGAGGGGTTTGGAACACAAGCCCCTCTGAGGAGAGGCTGAGGGAGCTGGGGTTGCTTAGCCTGGAGAGGAAGAGACTCAGGGGTGACCTTATTGCTCTCTACAGCTACCTGAAGGGAGGCTGTAGCCAGGCAGAGGTTGGTCTCTTCTCCCAGGCAACCAGCACCAGAACAAGAGGACACAGTCTCAGGCTGCGCCAGGACAGGTTTAGGCTGGATGTTAGGAAGAAGTTCTATACAGAGAGAGTGATTGCCCATTGGAATGGGCTGCCCGTGGAAGTGGTGGAGTCACCTTCATTGGAGGTGTTCAGAAGGAGACTAGATAGGGTGCTTGGTTGCATGGTTTAGTTGATTAGGAGGTGTTGGTCAGAAATAGGCTGATGTAGTCTCAGTGGGCTTCTACCAGAAACTGAACTTAGAACAGGATGTGTTTCTCAGAGCATGTTTACAGCAGGGACAACTTCTATCACAGCAAAGACTTTGTTTATAACCAAACATTTTGATTTGATTTTCCTGCAGCTAAGATAACCTTTTCTTAAGCCCACTTCTGATTTAAGTCCTGTGATAGATAGGAAGAAGGCTGCTTCTGGAAGAGATTTCAGTGTTACCTAGACAGATGACTGCACAATAAGAAGCTTTCCACAGGAGTTAGTCTTTGGCACTGTTGAAAGAGGTGGGGTTTCTGCAGATCTCTGTTAGTAGCAAAGTTTCTGAGTTTAAATTCAGGTGAGTGTGCAGTTCTGAAAAATGCTGGAAAGAGGACTGTAAGACACCAGACTGAAGAGTTGAGTGCTCTGTGTCTGTCCTCATGATGTAAGAGATTATCCATGCTAAGAGCTAGGCAAGAACAGGCAAGTTCTACACTCCCTTTTGGAGGAGACTGTGTTCAGACTGGGTATGAAGGCATCAAGTGCATGCCACGGACATCTCACCCTAGACTGCTTAGCAGATTGTGTCTGCATGGCTTGTGCTCCAGGAGGGCTGGTGAATATGAGGCAAAATGTTAGGGTGGAGTATTGACAGGATTATTGACAATTCAGGATCACATACATGAGTGGAGCTGTGGACCTGTTTGCAGTGATAGGCTGCTTCCTATAGTAATGTGAGAGGTTGCCTCAACTCAGGCATCTGAAGTGGTTCTAACAAGCATATTCCACCTCCTCACCTCCCTCACTCTTCCTAGCTTCACTGAGTGGATTGTTTGTAAGCACTTAATTGTTCAAATGGTGAAAGTCCCTGGAAATTGACCCATTTATCTCAAGGCCATGGTTTCCTGTGTAGCTGCAGATTGAACAATGTGTATGTTGGAGAGGAAGTTTGCTTGTGTTTACCTTTCTCTCTGTATGTTTTAATGTTGCTTTGTTTCATTTTCTCATTGTGCTGTGAACTACTTTGTCTACTTTGGCTTGTAGCTTCAAAAATACTCTTTTTAGTATCTTCTCCCTTTCTGCATTTCATCAGTTTCACATAAATCACCCTGAATAAACTTGACTTTCCTGCCTGCCACTTACTGTTTGCTTTAGCACTAGTTACCTCTTGAGGAGCTAATGTGATATTGCACAATTCTAGGCTTTTAACAGTACCAAATGGATCAAGGGATAGATGATAATTTCCTGCCAAGCTAAAAGAACTTCAGAATTCTTGTCATTCTTTTCTCAATTGTAACCAGATTGTTTTATGGCAGCATTTTCCTTTTCATCACTGTTGCTCAATGTTCTTGTTCTTTTTGTAACCTCAGCAAGAACTGTTACTTGCCCAATAGATTTGTACCTCAGAGCAGGAGGAGTGTTAACAAATTGGCAGTCAAATTCAGAGGCAGAGAAAAATACATAGTTCAAAGTACCTAAACTAATACTAGCCCAGTGTTAACACATCATTTTAAGCAGTGTGTACATTTAGGTAGGTTTTGCTGTTTGTGGGGTTTTGTGGGCGGGGGTTTTGGTTGGGTTTTAATTGTAAACCAGGCAAAATTATTAACTAAGACAGTGTTTCTTCAATGATATTCAGGCAACTGAGCAGATAGATTTTAATTTGTAAGCACAGTTGTCAGTAGCCTTACCAGCTAAGGCAAATACCTTGCTAGGCCACTATTACATAAATAAGGACATATATTTATGGTGCTGTGTGCTACTTAAATCTGTGCTTGTACAGGCATCTGCTGCATGCTATCCCTGTTAGCAAGCTCTGGGTGTGTATACATACATGTGTATAGACATGTTTATATATGTGTCCTGACTGATGGGGAAGGTAGAGCCCCTGGATTACACTATTAGACACAGTACAGGTAAGGGACATGCTTTCAGGAGAAATAAAATGGCTTGACATCAATATGCAACTACTAATTGCAGTGTGCTGAGACAGATGGTCTGGTTTGGTTCTGCAAGAGCTGTTGCTCCAAGTGCTTTGCAGAGTATCTTCTGCATTGATTAGATTTGGTTCACACTTTCTGAGGTTGTCCTTTGCAGCCACTGAGCAGCTAGACACTTTAAAACAACAACAACAACAACAAACAAACAAACAAAACCCAACCAACCAACCAAACAAAACAGCTAAAGAACCAGAAAGTAGCTTCCAAGTAACACGTGGATGGCATACCAGGCACAGGGTAGGAGCCTTAGCTGCTGCTTTCAAAACTGCAACTATTGAGTTGATCTTAATCCTTCAAGCTCAAGAAGGTTTCTTCATGGATTAAGGAGCTTGCCTGATATCTGCTCTGATATTTTTAGTCTTTTCTCATGGCAAGTGTCAGCTTTCTTTTCCTTCTTATCTTTTCCACTTGCATTGCTGATCTCTGTAGACTTCCCTGGGTTGAGCTTGTATCTATATGCATATAGATGTTTAGTTGCTGGAACGTGTCCAGAGAAGGGCAACAAAGCTGGTGGAGGGGGCTTGGAGCACAAGCCCTATGAGGAGAGGCTGAGGGAGCTGGGGTTGCTTAGCCTGGAAAAGAGGAGCCTCAGGGGAGATATTCTTGCTCTCTACAACTACCTGAAGGGAGGTTGTAGACAGGTGGGAGTTGGTCTTTTCTCCCAGGCAACCAGCACCAGAACAAGAGGACACAGTCTCAAGCTGCACCAGGGGAGGTTTAGTCTGGATGTTAGGAAGAAATTCTTCATAGAGTGAGTGATTGGCCATTGGAATGTGCTGCCCAGGGAGGTGGTGGAGTCCCCATCACTGGAGGTGTTTAGGAGGAGACTTGATGGGGTGCTTGGTGCCATGGTTTAGTTGATTAGATGGTGTTGGGTGATAGGTTGGACTCAATCTCGAAGGTCTTTTCCAATCTGGTCTGGTCTAGTCTATTCTGTACGACATTTTGATTTTTACAGCAAGTTTGTTTATTTGTGGGCAGTTTGTGGCTTTTGTTTTGGTTTTAAAAGTTAGTGGATGCCCTCATTTAGTTATTATTTCTGACAGAGACATCTGTGATTTTTCCACCAAGGGTCCCAAGGAAATTGGTGGTGAGAAAAAAACCAAATGTTGGCAATGATAACCCTTAACAGATTTGGTGTGAGCCCTGGTGCTGTCATTCTGAGCCTTGAACTTTAAGTTCATTTACTGGTATTTGCTGTACAGCACCAAGATCTCCACGGGTTGGAAAGAAAGCATTCTAGCTGGTGCTTCAGGTCCAGCCAGCCCCCATTTCCATGACTTTCTTCCTTGGGCTCTCTCCAGTTGTGTGAAACAGAAGCTCAAGTCTGAATCTGGTGTCAGATCCATCAAATTATATATCCTGGTTATTATGGTCTCTGTGGCAAGGCCTGCATGGGAGTCTCTTGGGCAAGGATTTGGATTTGTTTTGCTAGGGGCAGCAGCATTCATAGGTACTGCAGCCTCTTTTTTTTTGTGGGGAAGAGAAAGCTACAGATGCAGATTTTGTTCCTTGTATTACCAAACCACATAGGAGAGGGGAGGTTTAGGCTGGATGTTAGGAAGAAGCTCTTCCCAGAAAGAGTGATTGGCCATTGGAATAGGCTGCCCAGGGAGGTGGTGGAGTCACCATCACTGGAGGTGTTTAGGAAGAGACTGGATGGGGTGCTTGGTGCCATGGTTTAGTTGATTAGATGGTGTTGGATGATAGGTTGGACTCGATGATCTTACAGTTCTTTTCCAACCTGGTTTAATTCTATTCTATTCTACTGTTGTGCTTTGAGCCTGATACCAGCTGGGTTAGTGGAGCTGCTCTTGCTAGAGCAATCTTGTGGAGCTCAGCTGGAGGCCCTTCCCAGAGGTCTCAGCTGAGAGAGACCTGGGAAATCCTCTACAAATTTTCCTTTGCTTGTCTGCTGCTGCATTAAAACAAGGAAATGCAGCTCCCTGTGCAGTTGGACTACTGCCAGCCGCAGCATCTGCATCCACATTGCCCCATAGCTTCAGGATCACGTAAGTCCTGCTTTGCTAAGCCTTTTCTGTGGTAGCTGGGATAACCAAGGCATGGTTTTAAATGGAAATTTGGAACATGCTGAGTCTGATCTGAATGATCAGTGGCTAAATGCTGGCAAGCAGGATTTCACAGAGCTGTGAGAAGTAAGTACTATGTGGGTAGAAGGACATTCCAGGGTAGATAGATAATAATAGGTAGCCCTTAGAGCATAGCTGAGGACCTGTCTTCAGAAGGAAGAAAGTGCAGTGTTGTGCACAGGCTTGAAAGTACAAATGTTGACTGTAAATTGCTTTCCACCCACAGTCATTTTCAGCAGGGGCATTAATAAGCTAGGAAGAAGACAAGACAGTTGGTGTTGGGGTTTTTTGGCCAGTGTCAAGTACATTCAAGAAAACACAAAAGAGAGATTAAGACTGTGAAAGACAAGGAGGGCAGTCCGGAGAAAACACTGAAGAGAAGCAGGAAGGTTGGAGAGAACTTTCCAGAACATGCAGGAGAAAAGAATGGTGTGGCTTGGTGGGCCTGGAGCAAGCTGTGGGAGGGTGTCAAAGCAGTTGCCCTTCCCTTCCTCTTTCCCACCCCTGTGGAAATTATTTGCCTTACCAGGATTATGTTTGAGTCTTTTGTTTGGGGGTTTATTTGCATGACTGGACTCTATGCATTTCAGCCACATCTCCAAGTCACCATTGTCCACTGTAGGAGTGTACTTCAGCACTACAGCTGTTAACCCTCTTTGTTCTCTCACTTGTACGTACATAGAAGATAATGTGGTACCCAGGTCTGTGAGCCTGTAACTGATGGAATCATTCCCAACCGAAATGATGTTTTGGGAATGAATTCTGTGTATTTGCTTTACCAGAAGTAGTTTACAAGCCTAGCAAACAGAGAACTATTTGTCTTAACAGTCTGGGAAGGTCCTGGCCATGCTTAGGGAACTGGGTTGCTGAATTCAGGTCAGGCCCAGTCTTCGTTTTATTAGGAGGTCAACTGCTACCTCTTTTGGAACCACTGGGTAAGTGAAAAGTTTGTGTTGCCAAGGGATGTTTCAAAAGTAAATCTGTAATCATTGCTCAAAACTCAGTGTGGAAGTGTTCTGACCCCATAATCTTTTCTAATCTTAACAGGACTTTACAGACTCCAACTCAAGTTCCAGTGGTTGTTTCTCCTGGAAATCAGCAGCTGCATACTGTAACACTCCAGACAGTGCCTCTTACTACAGTGATAGCCAGCACAGATCCAGCCTCAGCAACAACACCCCAAAAATTCATCTTGCAAGCCATTCCTACTTCACAACCCATGACGGTTCTTAAAGAGAACGTCATGCTGCAGTCTCAGAAGCCAGTCTCACCTCCTTCCTCAATTGTGCTGAGCCCAGCCCAAGTTCAGCAGGTGCTCACCAGCAGCGTGCAGACAGTTTGCAATGGAACAGTCAACGTGTCATCATCTCCATCCTTCAGTGCCACGACCCCTGTGGTAACATTTTCGCCCAGCAGCTCCCAGGTGGTAGCTCACCCACCGGGCACGGTGATCACTTCAGTTATTAAAGCACCAGAAACGAAACAAGTTGGCATGCAGGGAGCGGTAAAAGAAGACGACAGCGACGACTTAGACGATCCGGAGCAGTCGGAGCAGCAATTCCAGCAGCAGCCATTTGTGATGGTGGTGTCCAATTCAAATGGTTTCCCATCGAACGTGCAAGTGAAGCAAGAAAATGAGCCCTTGGAACCCAGTTCATATTAATACATTTGAAAAAGAAAAAAAAACCAAAACCACCCCAAAACCAAAAGCAGATGACCCTGTGGATGATTGTTGTCATAAATGTGATGGGACCTTTTCAGTTATGTACATATGATTTGATTCCGAAGCAAGTTGTTGCAAAGCTACTTAATTGCTGCAGTTAACTGTTAGAATTCATGCTTTAGAGTGGGGTTTGATTTTTCTCTTAATTGCTAGATGTTATCCTACAGATGAAATGATCTATTACTCCTGGTTTCAGAAATAGCAGGCGTGAGGGAACATGCTGTCGACGCTCTGAAGGCTTTCTCCCGAGGTTGCTGGCCAAAGTTTCGCACGCGTTTTACGTTGTACGTTTTCAGCCTGTTGCCGACTTACACGGCAGTAACGTCGTCGTAACCTTTCCTGTTTAATCCACACGTGTATCGCTTGAGTTTTACAGTTACTTTTAGTGGGACATTCTCATTCCATGTGTATGAATTTTGCTGATCAAGTTACCTGTTTCACAGCGGTGAACGGCACCGGCTTTCAGGCTGCGATCTGCAGGGACCCTCCTGCGTTTATGTTTTCTTTTGCAGCACAAGCTCTTGTGCCTGCAAAGTTGAATATACACTCCTATTGAGAGTACACAAAGCATTGATTCCAGTAATGGACAAGGCCATTTCTATCTTTTATATGAAAACACCAGATATATTTAATTACAGAAGCTAACAGCATCACTACAGATGCAGACGTTTCATGCCATTTTGCGCCTATGGAGCTTAACAGTCTTGCTTTCTACTTCAGATTATTTTGTAAGGGGAGGGGGGGGGTGGGGAGGGAAAATTAAATATATACAATTTATGCAGGTATTTGGAGATTAATACTGCTAAGAGTTCTTCTTTTTTTTTTTAATTGTAAATAATGTACATTCAATGTCACAGGGAAGTTGTTTTGTTTGGATTTTTTTTTCAGCTATAATTTGTTTCCATACAAATTTTTGATAGATGCAAATAAGATCATTATGTTTAGAGGTCTAATGTTATATTGTATTCATATTACAGAGTGAATTTGTATTTAAAGACAAATTTTTAAATGACGGAGCCCCCCCGAACCTTGGGTCCTTGTCTTTTGTATTTTTTAATTGGTTATTACGAAAATAAATCAAGTGGAAAAACATTCTGCTGTGTTGATGGAGTCAGTAAAAAGGTTATTTTAATATCACAGTATCACAGTGTCACCAGGGTTGGAAGAGACCTCAAAGATCATCGAGTCCAACCTGTCACCACAGACCTCATGACTTAGACCGTGGCACCAAGTGCCACGTCCAATCCCCTCTTGAACACCTCCAGGGATGGTGACTCCACCACCTCCCTGGGCAGCTCATTCCAATGGCAAATGACTCTCTCTGTGAAGAACTTTCTCCTCACCTCGAGCCTAAACCACCCCTGGTGCAGCTTGAGACTGTGTCCTCTTGTTCTGGTGCTGGTTGCTAGACAGAAGAGACCAACCCCTTCCTGGCTACAGCCACCCTTCAGGTAGTTGTAGAGAGCAATGAGGTCTCCCCTGAGCCTCCTTCTCTCCAAGCTAAACAATCCCAGTTCCCTCAGCCTCTCCTCATAGGGCTTGTGCTCAAGGCCTCTCCCCAGCCTTGTTGCCCTTCTCTGGACACGTTCAAGTGTCTCGATGTCCTTCTTAAACTGAGGGGCCCAGAACTAGACACATTACTCAAGGTGTGGCCTAACCAGTGCAGAGTACAGGGGCAGAATGACCTCCCTGCTCCTGCTGGCCACACTATTTCTGATACAGGCCAGGATGCCTTTGGCCTTGACGGTTTAGTAGTCATGAGGTCTTGGGTGACAGGTTGGACTTGATGATCTTTGAGGTCTTTTCCAACCTTGCTGATTCTATGATTCTAAAACATAACTCTGGGGTGCTGTTCATCGCAGAGGTCATTGTGGCTTGTGTAACACGACTGCTGGCCCAAACTGCTAGGGCTTCAGAACCTCACATATTGCACAATTCAGCAAAAGGTGTATTGAAAATAAATGTGATGCCTGGGAAGATAAGAGGAATGCAAAAGGAAAGCAAATATTTCTGTGATTGATCTTGTTTCATTGACTGATTTGTCAGGTTCAATTTAACTTTATAAGCATGTGAGTACTGGAAAAACTAACAGGGGCAGACTGTGGCAGAGCTGGTTGGGAGTATTTGAATAGATGTAACTCTACAAACTGTTACCAAATGAGCAGTTCTCTGCCACGGCTGCCCTGCTTCTTGGTATTGAAATTAACTGCCCTGTTGAATTCAATGTTTCTTCCTTCAGACTTCCACACACTTAGGTGTCCATCTGCAAATCCAATGTGCCTCATCCCACTTTCAGGAAGGCCAGCAGAATCCAAACTGAAGTGACTGCTGCCAGCTTAACAGTGATTGTTTATCTGGCAGCGTTCCCTGCATCTGGGGAGTGCTGGCAGTACTGCTAAGAGCATAGGTATGCTTTGTGGAAGTGTTATCTGGTACACTTCTCATGCCGAGGGCTATTTTGGATTGATAGCACTGGAGAGGGAGGGTAAGGGTCTTAGTCAGACTGTAAGATAGGGATGTTTCTTAGAAGTATTTCATAATACTGGGAATCCTACAATGCATCAGGCTGGAAAGGACCCTTGAAGGTCATCAAGGTCATCTGCCATAAGCAGGACACCTTTTAACTGTATCAGGTTGCTCAGGGTCCTATCAAGTCTGACTTTGAATGTGACCGTGGATGGGGTCTCCACCATGTTTCTGGGTAACCTCTTTCAGTTAAGTGGTAATGCCTGACTTTAATGAGGGAAACTCTTGATGATTTACTGGAAATGCACAGAAAAATCAATCACACCAAAAGGTGACAACCTTACCAACAAAACAGCTTGCCACAGATGGGACTGTTACAAAGGGGAAATGATTGGACAGCTTAGTTTTATGTCCATTGGTGGAGAAGATCTCCAGTAGACAATAATGCTTCCAACAGCAGACTATTGTGTAACCAACACTGAATGAAAATTGCTCCTTTCACATGTACTTCAGGCCACCAGCTGGATGTATCACTTCCAATTCTCCTTCGTATGACAAAGGGAGACGCTGGAGTAAGTAATAAGAGCAACTCCAATTTCTCCCCTCACTGCTGCCTCTGGGCCTGTGACAGCAGTGAAACAAACAAAACACAGCCAAACTGAAATCCCAGCCACTCACTCTGAAGAAAACACTGAGCCCGTAGTTTTCTGCACGCGTGTGAGGCTCCTGAGGACAAAAAGGCGCTGCTTTTTTGGGGGTGGTTTGTTTGGGTGGGTTTTTTTTAGGCGTTTCACCCTAACCTAAGGACCTATGCCACCCTTCAGACTTGGGAGGGAGGAGCTGTCTGAGCTTCAGACAAGCCCAGTGCCTCCCGGGCGGGCTGCCCCGCCTGCGTCCGCAAGGCTTCGGTCTTCCCCCGCGTTCCCCTGAGGCTCGCACCTCAAATGGCGCCGCCTGCCCTTTCCTATGTCTGCGTGGATCCCGTTTGGGAAGCCTCGTCTGTGCTGCAGGGTAAGCGCCAGCAGACTGGCGATCGCCATCAGTCACGGCGCCCCGACAACAGGAAGAGGCAGTCGGAAGGAGCTGGCGCGCCGCTCTACCACGGCCGGTCCTCCAGCTCTATGGCACGGGGAGGAGTCACGCCGGCCTGGGTAGCCACGGCTGCCCCGCCTCGCCCGGAGCGGCGTGGGAGGAGCCTGTAGGGCCTGGTCGCTCTGCTTCCCGTCAGGCCTTGCGCGGTTGCGGCCTTGGGGTTTGTTGCGCGGGTGCCTCGGTGGCTCCAGAAGTTTCCTGGGGGCGGCGGGCGGCATGGCGGCGGCTGCTCCGCGGTGAGCTTCCCCTTTTTCCTCCCTGCCGAGCTGCTTCCACTCCCCCTTCCCTCGCCCCCGCCTCGCTCTCTTACGTCGTTGTGTTTTCCTCGGCAGGTTCTCAGAAGCGGACGTTGACCGGGACCCGGAGACAGCGGCGCAGGTGAGGGCCGTTGCCGGCCAGGCCGGTGAGGGGCTCGGAGGCGGCGCAGGCCTTGCTCCTCGGGTGTTTGAAGTTTGCTGGTCTGTCAAGCTGTTGGTATCGGGGAGATGGGGCTTGCAGCGTACCCTGCCGGTCTTGGAGGTGCGGGGAACTGCTGAAGCGTCGCTCCGCTGCCAGCGGGGGCTTGCGGAGTTTCCCTTGGAAACCTCTTGTGGAGCCCGGCCGCAGAGGGGTTCGGTGTGGTTCTGTCAAAATGCTGGTGCTATATGTGTTGCAAAGAAGGAAAACAAAATCCCAGCTGTACCAACTTTCTCTTCCATTTAGCTATGTGGTAGTTCCAGGAACTAAATTAGTTTCCATTTGAGCTTAAGAAGGCCCTAGACTTACTGGAGAAATGCATTCAATCTTGGTTGGTTGGTTTGTTTGTTTGTTTTTTCTATCTCGACCTATTTTTCCTTTTTTCTCAATTTTCTGGGGACCAGAGCTGATTTTTATGTCAACTTGACATAAAAGATTAATTTCTTAGAGTGAAAGCAGTCGTTCATTGGAGCAGCCTCCCTGTGGACATGATAGAATCCTCATCACTGGGGTTTCCACGAGTGGACAGAGTGCTGGATAATCTCATCTTCCACACAAAATGTTGTATGAGATCATTTTTTGAGGTCCCTTCCATCCTGGCTGCCTCTAGGATTCTGTGATTTTACCTGTTAACATGGATTAATGTGCTTTCAGAGGTTGTTTTTACTTAAGACAGAGGCTTAATGAGAAGACAGAACTGGAGAGTGGATATGTAATTTCTGTTTAGCATACTTGGAAGGGGAGAGACTGTAAAGCTTAGTTCTGCTTGAAAAGAGTAGGTGGCAGAAGCATAAGATGATACTGAGTTATCTTTCCATAAAGGAAATGGTGAAGCTAAGTTTTACAAAGATGTGGTTTAGGCTGTCGCTTGTAAAAGCTTTTTCAGAAGATGGATGACACCTAAAAAGCTGTATGGAATAACCAAATATATTTGGTGTAATAAAACTAAATGAAGGTCTGAAAAACAAAGGAAGTTTCCCATTGGAGGGCATGAAGGGTGGGAGGGGGAACATAAGAAGTTTTCCCCACCCCATATTACTGTAATTTCTTTGCTTTTCTAGTTTAAGTTTCATTTCTTTACATGTTTAGTGCTTCAAAATAATATGTAATACATTCTATAGGCGGTATTTAGTATCTGGTGCAGTAATATTCTTGCTGTCACCATGTAGCCTTTTCATAAAGTACTGAGTTGAGTAGGCAGATTGGTTTTGATAATCTATGAACTAGTAAATCCCATAGCTCTGCATAGCATTTTGCTGACTTGGAAGCTTGGATCTACAGGTAGTGTACAATGTGTGCAGGACCTTAGGTGTGGTCTTTCAGCTTGTGTACTCAACATTGCTAATCTGGACGTGATGCTCTGCAAATGGTGCTGTGTAATGCTTCCACACCTGCCTAGTCTTGTGTCCAGAAAGCATGGCATTTCTCTACTCTGTCCTCAGAAACTCTGATTCCTTTACCTCTGGGAGGGCGTGCTAAGGCATTTTTCACCTGGATCTGATACAGCTGAAAGATTCTCATCCATCTTTAAATACTGTCTTGATGGTAAAAAGGTCAATTCTTTAAAGTATGTTTGTAGTCTTTAGTTTTCAAAGTAGGTTATTATGTGGGGAGTGAAAGCACCTTCAATTCATGTGAACTCTTCCCATTAGCATGGAGAGACAGTATCACAGCATCACCAAGGTTGGAAGAGACCTCAAGGATCATCAAGTCCAACCCATCACCACAGACCTCATGACTAAACCATGGCACCAAGTGCCACATCTAGTCCCCTCTTGAACACCTCCAGGGATGGTGACTCCACCACCTCCCTGGGCAGCCATTCCAATGGCAAATGACTCTCTCTGTGAAGAACTTTCGCCTCACCTCGAGCCTAAACCACCCCTGGCGCAGCTTGAGACTGTGTCCTCTTGTTCTGGTGCTGGTTGCTAGAGAGAAGAGACCAACCCCTTCCTGGCTACAACCTCCCTTCAGGCAGTTGTAGAGAGCAATGAGGTCTCCCCTGACCCTCCTTCTCTCCAGGCTAAACAACCCCAGCTCCCTCAGCCTCTCCTCACAGGGCTTGTGCTCAAAGCCTCTCCCCAGCCTTGTTACCCTTTTCTGGACACATTCAAGTGTCTCGATGTCCTTCTTAAACCTGACCTGAAAGTTCTTGATGTAGTTAAAACAGGCTTGCCATTTGGTTGCATGGTAAGGGCCTTTAGAGTCAAAAATACATAGAAAACATGTACTTGAGTGTTTGTATGGACAAGGTCTAAGGTGTGGTTTTAAGTAACTGTTGCTAGTGTTCATCACCTGAAGTTCCTGGTACTGGTTAAGTATTACTTGGCTTTCTTCTCAAGGAGCTGTGTTAGAGGAGTAACTTGTGTGTGTGTATGTGATGTGATGGCAAAGCCAATGAAGAGTTTAATATAGTTGAAAATGTTTGGGTTTGGGTTTCTTCACTTTTCTGGGATCAGGACTACTTCTGTAGGAGAATCTGTTCACATCTTGTCTGCTGGTTCAAATCAGTGCTTCTGTCATCAGTGTAACTCACAGGAAATAATGTTTGGAGTGAGAGGGGATAGGTCACAGAAGCAACTGCTTGTGAAATGCCTGCAGTGGTCAGTGCCAGAGTCAGTCCCCACATGGGTTTGAGGGTCAAATCTTGTACTTCACCTCTCAGCACAATATGAACCAATTTTTATATGTGGGTTACCTCATGTCCCCCCCATGTGGGATACCTACAGCCATGAGTATTTATGTAATTATGACTTGCCTTTGAGCAACTTTAAATCTTGAGGGGGCATTGGTACGATTGGCTCAAGTTACAATTGTCTGCTGCCTGCCACTTTCTTCAGAGACCCCCAAGATTATAGATTCATATACTGTACCTATGTATAAATTTATATATCTTAGACTACTAAGAATTCATGTGACTGCTAGAAGAAGCTGTTGTGGCCACTTCACTCTTGGCTGATGTAAAGAGAACAAGACAGTGATCAGAATTTAAAACTGAGGCAAGTCCTCCATCTCTTCCTTGTTCCCTGACTTGGTGGAATGTAGTTTGTCAGCTGTGCTGTTCTAATATTTATGCAGGTTTAAGTAATTTAGTGATGTCCATGCTTCCTAGATTCTGAGTAGAAGTCAGCCCAGTTACTGTTCTGCTGCTTTGTGCCCTGCATACATTGGAACAATCCCTTATGCTCCATAATATCATCTAAGGTGGTATTTCATCATGTGTTGCAGTGCTTTGACTGGCTATGTTATCCTCACACAAGTGTTTAGCCATGCTGTATAATGACTTCCAAAGTCCTGATACTGTGTTTGATTCCTCAAATCTGGCAGACCTGAATATTGTGGAAGGGTCTTTGGAATACAGAGAATCATCTGTGGTCTAGCCTTCATGTTTAAGGCATTTGAAAGTCCTGTTTCTCAGTAAGAAGCAGGCTTGGATGTGATGTAATTCCCAGGTTTTTTTGTACTTCAGGCACTGATATTTACAGAATCCCCAAGGTTGGAAGAGACCTCAAAGATCATCAAGTCCAACCTGGCACCACAGACCCCATGACAAAACCATGGCACCAAGTGCCACGTCCAATCCCCTCTTGAACACCTCCAGGGATGGTGACATTTAATATTTAAGCTTCGTGGAGGAGAACTGAGCAGCAGGTAGAGAGTTGCAGCAGTTTAGGATGCTTTCTTCTGAAATGTCACTCACTTGGGAGAGTTTGGTAGTGTGTTTTTATGAGGCCTTCCAAGGTGCCATTTCATTTATTATTTTTCTTGTGTGTCTTTCCAGGAACTGACAGCAGCTTTGGAAAAGAACCCAGACGATGCTGAATATTATTGCCAACGAGCTTATGCTTACATTCTCCTACAGAAATATGCTGGTAACATCTTCAGACAACACTGAGAATTCTCTCACAATTGTACTATAACATGTTCTTTACAGAAGATGTATTCAATCTGAAGCCAAATATAGTAATAAGAGAAAGTACTATCTGTGACTCAATATACTGTTCTACAGTTAGTGTATAATTTTGTAGTTGTCTTTGTTTTGTTTCTGCAAAACTTCCAAGAAATGAGTGTGCCCAGGCAGCCAAGAAGGCCAATGGCATCCTGGCCTGCATCAGGAAGAGTGTGGCCAGCAGGAGCAGGGAGGTCATTCTGCCCCTGTACATTGCACTGGTTAGGCCACACCTTGAGTCCTGTGTCCAGCTCTGGGCCCCTCAGTTTAGGAAGGATGTGAACTTGCTGGAACGTGTCCAGAGAAGGGCAACGAAGCTGGGGAGGGGTTTGGAAGACAAGCCCTATGAGGAGAGGCTGAGGGAGCTGGGGTTGCTTAGCCTGGAGAAGAGGAGACTCAGGGGTGACCTTATTGCTCTCTACAACTACCTGAAGGGAGGTTGTAGACAGGCAGAGGTTGGTCTCTTCTCCCAGGCAGCCAGTACCAGAACAAGAGGACACAGTCTCAGGCTGCACCAGGCAGGTTTAGGCTGGATGTTAGGAAGAAGTTCCATACAGAGAGAGTGATTGCCCATTGGAATGGTCTGCCCGTGGAGGTGGTGGAGTCGCCATCATTGGAGGTGTTCAGGAGGAGACTTGATGGGGCACTTGGTGCCATGGTTTAGTTGTTTAGGTGGGTTGGACACGATGATCTTGAAGGTCTCTTTCAACTTGATGTATTGTACTTTGCAGTCCTAGTTTTCCATCTGATTTTTATCTTAGTAATACCTTAGCAGCTTACATAGAATTCTTAGGGAGATTTTTAAGTTTTATGTTGTATTTTCCACCCTCATGTTTTTGTGGAGACTGCACCCTGTCATGGTAGAAATGTGATAACTGAATGACTTAAGATTTGGTCTGTTTTTTCGTTCTGGTAGAATAACCCAAACAACTAAATTCACACTTCAGAAGTCATGCAATATGTTAGGTAGAGTCCTGTAGTTAAATAGAATAAGAATACACTGAACCAGGTTGGAAAAGACCCTCGAGATCATCGAGTCCAACCTATCATCCAGCACCATCTAATCAAATAAACCATGGCACCGAGCACCCCATCCAGTCTCTTCCTAAACACCTCCAGTGATGGTGACTCCACCACCTCCCTGGGCAGCACATTCCAAAGGCCAATCACTCTGGGAAGAATTTCTTCCTAACATCCAGCCTAAACCTCCCCTGGTGCAGCTTGAGACTGTGTCCTCTCATTCTGGTGCTGGTTACCTGGGAGAAGAGACCAACCCCCACCTGGCTACAACCTCCCTTCAGGAGTTGTAGACAGCAAGAAGGTCTCCCCTGAGCCTTCTCTTTTCCAGGCTAAGCAACCTCAGCTCCCTCGCCACTCCTCATAGGGCTTGTACTCCAAACCCCTCCCCAGCTTTGTTGCCCTTCTCTGAACACTTTCCAGCAGCTCACATCTTTCCTAAACTGAGGGGCCCAGAACTGGACACAGGATTCAGGTGAGGCCTAACCAGTGCTAAGGACAGGGGCAGAATGCCCTCCGTGCTCCTGCTGGCCCACTGTTCCTGATACAAGCCAGGATGCCATTGGATGAAGGATGCTTCCATAGCATTTGTGTCTAGTACACTTTGAAAAAAAGTACTGCTAAAAGTCTTCAGAATTTGCTGCTTTTTATAACATTATTTTATTCCTCACTTTCAAACTGATTTCCAACAGATGCTGTTGCAGATGCAAAGAAGTCCCTAGAACTCAATCCCAACAATGCTGTAGCACTCCTTAGGAAAGGGTATGTATCACATATTGTGTTAGAAGAATATTGTCATGATCTGTGGGGCAATACTAGTATTTGGATTCATAGAATCAGTAGGGTTGGAAAATCATGGCTCTGTGCAAGTGTTTTGCAACACTGTGAAGGAATAATTTTCATGCCACACTGCTTGTAACCCATCTCTAATAAAGCTGTGTTTAGAAGAAGCAATTTGATTTGGGGTGATGGTCTTTAACACCCTAACCATTTCAAAGCCAAGCCTCTGAGGTGATTTAAGTTCTCATGTGTAATTTTAGCCAGTGTAGTATGTGAACTATGGATGTTTTGATCTTCAGAATATGGATTAGACTGAAAAGTAATTACTTTCTGTTTCTGTGTGTTTTGGTTTGTTTCTGTCAGGTTAGGTGAATATCATATCAAAAACTATGCATCTGCTTTGGAGTCTTTCAGAGCAGGACAGAGATTGGACAGTAAGTATTAAAATTCCTTGTGTGCACAAGTACTTTATGCTAACAAGAAAAAAAACTTCTGAAGGTGTTGAAAGTGAAGACCCAAGAATTTCCAAGGTTTGTGCAGTCACTGCATACAAAGTGTAAAACTGTTTAAAACTGTTTATCAGAGTTCTTAGTAGTAGTTTTTTGTTTTTTTTTTTAATAAAATTCCAGAATCACAGATTTTTCTCAGTTAGAAAAGATGTTTAGGATCATCAGTGTGGCCAGCAGGTCAAGGGAGGGGATTCTCCCCCTCTACTCAGCTCTGCTGAGACCCCACCTGCAGTACTGCGTCCAGTTCTGGAGCCCCTATTCCAAGAGGGATCTGGAGGTGCTGGAAGGTGTCCAGAGAAGAGCCACGAGGATGAGCAGAGGGCTGGAGCATCTCTCCTATGAGGACAGACTGAGGGAGTTGGGGCTGTTCAGTCTGGAGAAGAGAAGGCTCCAAGGTGACCTAATTGTGGCCTTCCAGTATCTGGAGGGGGGCCTACAAGAAGGCTGGGGAGGGACTTCTCAGGCTATCAGGTAGTGATAGGACTTGGGGGAATGGAATGAAGCTGGAGGTGGGGAGATTCAGGCTGGACGTGAGGAGGAAGTTCTTCCCCAGGAGAGTGGTGAAGCCCTGGAATGGGTTGTCCAGGGAGGTGGTTGGGGCCCCATCCCTGGAGGTGTTTAAGCCCAGGCTGGATGAGGCTCTGGCCAGCCTGATGTAGTGTGGGGTGTCCCTGCCCATGGCAGGGGGGTTGGAACTAGATGATCTTTGTGGTCCCTTCCAGCCCTGGCTGATACTATGATCTATGATCAGGTTCAACTATCAACCCAACCCACCATCCCCACTAGATAATGTCCTTAAGTGCCATGTCTACACATTTATTGATTATTTTTAGCACACCCAAGGATGGTGACTCCCATCACCTCCCTAAGCAGCCTATTCCAGTGCCTGACCACTCTTTTAGTAAAGAAATTTTTCTTTATGTCTGGTGGGCAATTTCCTTTCAGTCTGTCACTAGTTACTTGGGACAAGAGACCAACACCCACAGAATCACAGAAACATTCAGGTTGGAAAAGACCCTCAGGATCACCAAGGCCAATGAATAACCCTACTCTACAAACTTCACCCCTACACCATATCTCCAAGCACCACATCCAAATGACCTTTAAACACATCCAGGGTTGGTGACTCAGCCACCTCCCTGGGCAGCACCTTCCACTGCCTAACCACTCTGTGAAAATTTTTTTCCTGATGTCCAGTCTAAGCCTACCCAGTCACAGCTTGAGGCTGTTCCCTCTTGTTCTATCACTAATTACCTGTGAGGAGACCAGCACCACCTCTCCACAAAAACCTTTCAGGTAGCTGTAGAGAGTAATGAGGTCTCCCCTCAGCCTCCTCTTTTCCAAACTAAGCAGCCCCAGCTCCTTCAGTTGCTCTTTGTTGCCCTCCTCTGCATTCACTCTGCACCTTTACAATCTTCTTTCAAGTAGTTGTGGAGAGCAATAAGGTCTGCTCTCACCCTCCTGCACACTAAACAATCCCAAGTCTCCCAGCCTCTTCTCATTAGACTTGTTCTCTAGGCACAGAAAAGCTTCAAACCTGTATTGGAGCTAAATGGGGTAGCACCTGCCTATGACAGGTATTATGGTTATAGTTTTCTGTGCTGGCCATGAATGATTTCTGGTGCTACCAGGAAAGACTGAAATCACACAGCAGTGATACAGCAATCGCTCAGGCCAAGGGCTGCATCATTCCAATACAATACAATACACCAGGGTTGGAAGAGACCTTCAAGATCATCGCGTCCAACCTATCAACCAATCCAACCCACCTAAACCACTAGGCCATGGCACCAAGCACCCCATCAAGTCTCCTCCTGAACACCTCCAATGATGGTGACTCCACCACCTCCCTGGGGGCACTCCATTCCAATGACCAATCACTCTCTCTATATAGAACTTCTTCCTAACATCCAGCCTAAATGTCCCCTGGCACAGCTTGAGACTATGTCCTCTTGTTCTGGCGCTGGCTGCCTGGGAGAAGAGACCAACCTCCACCTGTCCACAACCTCCCTTCAGGTAGTTGTAGAGAGCAAGAAGGTCATCCCTGAGTCTCCTCTTCTCCAGGCTAAGCAACCTCAGCTCCCTCAGCCTCTCTTCATAGGGCTTGTGTTATCCACTGCTCCCCATGCAGGAGGAGAGAGGGGGGCTTAGGGACCCCCATCCCCAGCAGCACCCATGAGGATAGTGACACTCCAGCACAGGACAGCATTCCACTTAGTTAGACTCGGTGGTCTTAAAGGCCTGTTCCAACCAAAGCAATTCCATAATGAGGAGTGTTTTCCTGCTTCCTGGAGGTCCTGCAAATGAATGGTGGCATTCAGAGTCACAGAAAACAGGCTTGCTACACACATAGCTGCAGTTTCTTCTTTAAACCATTTGATTGGTCTTTAGAAAGAACTTAAAACTTGTTGGCATTCAAAATGGGTTTTTACCTTACAGCACGGTAAGTGCTTGGAAGGGACCTCTGAAGATCATCTAGTCCAACTCCCATGCTAGAGCAGGATCATCTAGAGTAAGCTGCAGAGGAACATAGCGTGACAGGTTTTGAATGTCTCCAGAGATGGAGGTTCCACCACCTTTCTGGGCAGCCTGTTGCAGTGTTCTGCTGCCTTCAAAATGAAGACTTTCCCCCTCCTGTTTACACATTACATATCACTTAATTCCAGAGGCATATTTATTCAAGTGTTGGCTTCCTGGCTACACCTGGGCATTTTTTGGTTTGGAGACAATTAGAGCTCTCTTTAAACCTGACTAGGATCAGGTTTAAATGAAGGAGTCATTTAATAAAGCTTTAGCAGAAGACACAAAACTGTTGCAAGATGGTTGTGACTCCTTTCTCCCCTGTCCCCCATTTAATAAAACCCTATTGTCACTCTGTTCCCTCCCTTCCCAGCAGCAGAAGGAAACTGTAAGAAAGCACCCTGAAAGGTTACCCAGAGCAGAATGCACTAATCTGAAATCCATTGTCATTGTCTAGTGTGTTGTCTTACCTGTGCTAGTAGCTGGGACAAGAAGCCTTAACAGAAATGTAATTACTTTGCCTCTCCCAAATAAACAATCTGATCCTCCTGTTTAAAAGTAGAGTTTTGTGGGATTGCAGGCTTATTTGTGCTTGCTTCCTACTCTTGTGCTTGTATAGCCTCTTCTTTCAATTCATTAGCTCTGCAGAAAGCTGCTCTTCTGAAAAGTATCTCCTTCCCTGGATTCATGCATTGAAAATGGCCAAGTGAAGGGTCAGAGTGCAGCAGAGCAGGGTTGGAGCAGTGGTAATGGAAGTAGAAGGGTGACATACTGCAATTGCAGCAAGTACTAGGTGTCACCTTAGCCTGCTCAAGAACAGGAGTTGAAATTCTTGCCCCACCCCAAGCAACCATCATCAGTTTGAGGCTTTTTATGAGCAAGGATTTTGTAACCTTTCTATTCTGTCAGTTGGAGTTGTTCAAAATACAGGTTACACAAAATCTCCTCAGACCAGAGGATCACCCTTGTTTATCTCACATCCTGCTTCAGTTGTAGGCTGCAACTGCACACAGAGCTGCAGATATTTTTGCAGCTAAGTCAGTGAATACCAGGATCCACTTAGCTAGTGTAGAATCCCTGAAATTCACCACAGCTTTTTCCTGTGTTAAATTGCTTGACCTCTATCTGTTTGAATGTAATTTTCCATTGTTTTGCTGATTGCTTGGTTGAAGTGTTTCTGAAGCTTCCCAGTCCTTCCTGATTACTCTCTCATCTGAAGACTGCTGTGCTTCCCGTATCTCATTACAAAGTTTTGTGACCTGCTGTGAAATGAGGAGTCTCTTAAAGGCCTTAAAAAAAAACCCCAAACCCCAGATTTTTAGTTTACTCTCTTCAATATATCACCAAATTTCCTGGCAAGTTTATGTCAGTAACAGAATTTGCCTTTGCAGTTCCATGAAGTGTTTGGTGCATCCCAAACGAAATTAATTGTGTGTGTAAGCATTAAGGCAAAACAATTAACTTCCAGTTAAATGCAGCTGGTAGGACATGAACAAAGCACAGAGGGAAAATTTGCCACATACCACCAAGCAGGTGATAAAGAAAGAAGACTTTAGCTGTTGCTGTGGGGAAGTGAAGTGCTGTGATGGCAAATTCTTTGCTTGGCAAGGCTGGTTCCTTTGCCACGCAAGGGGGCAGAAGAGCACCAGTACATGTTCTGTGCCTTGCTGGTGTAAAGGTTGTTTTGTATCTTAATCTGGAATGCTAACCGTGCTGAGCTTCTACTTGTGCTGATAGGACTGAGAGGCCTAGGGTACCACAGCAAGCTTCCCATTACCCACCTACAGGGATATCTAAATAGAGCATCATGTAATGAGGAGTGGTTTAATGTGTGCTGTGTCTGTATTAGTTTTAATATAAAATAGCATTAGGAAGCAAGATTCCTTTCACTCAGCCATGAGATTTAGATGTGTATGTATTTCAGGAGTTCACTAATTTGCCTTGGATTGAAGAAGCAGGGTCATCTGTTACTCTTCAGTGTTGAGGAAGATCTATACTTTTACACTTAAATATGTTACATGGATTTAGCAGAGTTATGCTCAAATTTTCTTGTTGTATTTGCTCTGACCACTTAGTAAATTCAGTAAAGGTGGAATGTGTCAGCTTCTTGAAGGAACAAACTTAGGTACTTTTCTTGTATTCTGGCAGTAGATTTTCATTATATGGAGACCTGGTTGGGTGGTCTGGGCTAGAAAGTTATTAACAGAAGCTGTTGATAAGATACTCAGGAAGATAATGCAGTCATAGAGCACACACACAAAATATTCTTTTGCCTCAAAGTATAAATTCTGTTGGGATGCAGGGAGAGAGGCAATGGGTTGGCATGTGTGGTAGTTTAGGCTGGGTGCCTTCTGCTGCTGCCACACAAGATGAACCTTTGGTGCCCTGGGTGTCCAGCCCAGTGGGTGGACACAGGAAGTTACATATTTCATACCCATAATGTCCTGCTCCCTATAAAACCACCTGCAAAGTCCTACATTTCTTCTTTCTTCTCTTGATGCCCTTGTGGGAGATGCTCCCTGTCTGGTAATGGAGGGGGAATTATCCCAAGGCCTTTTAGGCCTGGCTAGGCTTAATGTCAAGAGGAAAAGAGAGAAGGGCAATCTCAGATCTGGCCAGCTGAGATTAGCCTAACAGTGGAGGGGGGGAAGAAAGGGCCCTGGGGGGTTTGGGTGTACCCTCAGGTGGAGAGAGGGGAGTGTTGGGATGCTTCTGGGTATGCTTTGGGATCTCCTTTTGTCACTGTGCTTGTGGTTCACTCTAGAATACTCACTGCTTTTCCATTTAAACTTTCACTTCTGCAATCCGTTTGTCTGAGTCTCAGGTTGGTTGTTTTTTTTGCCCTGGTGGGAGGCAAGGGAGAATCTGCCTTCCAACCCACCACAGCATGCTAAGTTCAGGTGCAAAGTTTTTAAAATGATAGATTAAGTTGCAGGACAACTCTGGCCAAAATGCAGTGAACCTGCATATGCTTGCTTGGGTCCTGCTGTTGATCTCCAAGTGTCTCTGAGATTGAAGCTTCCACAGCCTGTTTGGGGAATCTGCTCCATAGTTTCACCACTCCTAATGAACAATTTTTTGCTCATCTAATCAGATTTTGTTATTTTGCATTTTGGGTCCTTTGCCTCCTCCTTTCCCCATGAGCTTTTGAGGACAGTCTGCAGCCAGTTGTCTGAACGCATTAAGTATGCGTTAGGTAATTGAAGACTGCCCTTGGATCCCCCAGCAGAACCCTCTGATAGATAGCTTCTAGGAGTATAAAAGAGACTAAAGCAGTGACTGATTGTATTGAAATGTCAAGACAGCCATATTATTAATTGCATTTAACAAAGTCTGAGAGATTACAGAAACGTTATGTAGTTCACAAATTAGATAACTTTTAAGAGGACTGGTGGTAGAAGAAAAGGGAAGAGGAAATAGCTTCAGTGGGGTAGTGATTTAAGGTGCAGCTTAAAATCTATAGGTAAAGGGGTTGGGATGCAGGCTTTGCATAACCATAGTGAAGTGACATTCAGTGTTGCATGTTTGTTTGGGACTCTTTTGCTGAGCTACTTCAAGCCTTCTGTGGGATAGTCTGCTTGAACTCCCTCAGTGTGAGTTCTCTGTATTGTAAAAAGATAATTTTAGCTATTTTTAATAATTTTGTCATTAGTGTTGACACTTCTACTTTCCTGACTGAAAGGTATTTTATTTTTCCTGTGAATTTAGTTGAAATAAGATTATTACATTGTCATTATACTGCTTCCAACCTGGTCTGGTCTATTCTATTCTATTCTATTCTATTCTATTCTATTCTATTCTATTCTATTCTATTCTATTCTACTCTATTCTATTCTACTCTATTCTACTCTATTCTATTCTACTCTATTCTATTCTACTCTATTCTATTCTACTCTATTCTATGGCAAAAAAGTTGGTGAGGGGTTTGGAGCACAAGCCATATGAGGAGAGGCTGAGGGAGCTGGGGTTGCCTAGCCTGGAGAAGAGGAGGCTCATGGGAAAAGTTATTTCTCTCTACAACTACCTGAAGGGAGGTTGTAGACAGGTGGGGGCTGGTCTCTTCTCCCAGGCAACCAAGCACCAGAACAAGAGGACACAGTCTCAAGCTGTGCCAGGGGAGGATCAGACTGGATGTTAGGTAGAAGTTCTTCATAGAGAGAGTGAATGGCCATTGGAATGGGCTGCCCAGGTAGGTGGTGGAGTCCCTATCATTGGTGTTTAGGAGGAGACTTGATGGTGTGCTTGGTGCCATGGTTTAGTTGATTAGCTGGTGTTGGATAATGGGTTGGATGTGATGATCTTGAAGGTCTCTTCCAACCTGGTCTGGTCTGGTCTATTCTATTCTATTCTATTCTATTCTATTCTATTCTATTCTATTCTATTCTATTCTATTCTATTCTATTCATTTTCTACCATTTGAGCTATTTTAGAGTGAATTAATATCTATCTGGGGATCTTGCTTCCTAGAATATCAAGGTCTTGCTAAACTCTTCTAATTCAGATGGTGGAACTGATGCCTATTTCACACAGAATCACAAGGTTGAAGAGACCTCAAAGATCATCAAGTCCAACCTGGCACCACAGACCTCAGGACTAAACCATGGCACCACGTGCCACGTCCAATCCCCTCTTGAACACCTCCAGGGATGGCAACTCCAGCACCTCCCTGGGCAGCCCATTCCAATGGCTAACAACACTCTCAGTGAAGAACTTTCTCCTCACCTCGAGCCTAAACTTCCCCTGGTGCAGCTTATTTCTAACATAGCTGAAATTTTTGATGTGTTTGCTGTAAAGTTTGTGTGAAACTACCAGGAGAAAATACTTGGTGTTTGTGAAAATTTGTGCAACTTTTGGTTGCCCTTGAAGCAAATAATCTCTTCTGTCTTTCTGGAGAGGAAGTGTGTGACTGTTGGGAAAAGTACTGTTTAGAATAATGTAAAACTATACTTCCTTTCCAAACAGTTACACAGGGGTTGAGCAGACTGGAAAGCAATAGTGTATTTGGCTCAGTTCAGACAAAAATACAGTGTCCTACAAATAAATTTGAATTTAATTAAATAAAACCGTGTTAAATAAGAAGTTGTACAAAAATAATTGCAGCTTAACTAGAATGACAAGTTCTAAGAAGGTAATAGCAGGTAATACCTTTTTTAGTAAATTGAATGGAATAGAATAAACCAGCTTGGAAGAGACCTTCGAGATCATCGTGTCCCACCTATATCCACCACCACCTAATAACTAAACCATGCAACCAAGCACCCTATCAAGTCTCCTCCTGAACACCTCCAGTGATGGTGACTCCACCACCTCCCCACACAGCACATTCCAATGGGCAATCACTCTCTCTGTGTAGAACTTATTCCTAACCTCCAGCCTAAACCTCCCCTGGTGCAGCCTGAGACTGTGTCCTCTTGTTCTGGTGCTGGTTGCCTGGGAGAAGAGGCCAACCTCTGCCTGTCCACAACCTCCCTTCAGGTAGTTGTAGAGAGCAAGAAGGTCACCCCTGAGTCTCCTCCAGGCTAAGCAATCCCAGCTCCCTCAGCCTCTCCTCATAGGGCAAGTGTTCCAGACCCCTCACCAACTTCGTTGCCCTCCTCTGGACACATTCCAGCAAGTCAACATCTTTCCTAAACTGAGGGGCCCAGAACTGGACACAGTACTCAAGGTGTGGCCTAACCAGTGCAGTGTACAGGGGCAGAATGACCTCCCTGTTCCTGCTGGCCACACTGTTCCTGATGCAGGCCAGGATGCCATTGGCCCTCTTGGCTGCCTGGGCACACTGTAGGCTCATGTTCAGCCTACAATCAACCAGTACCCCCAGGTCCCTCTCTGCCTGGCCACTCCCCAGCCACTCTGACCCCAGCCTGTAGCACTGCATGGGGTTGCTGTGGCCCATGTGCAGAACCCGGCACTTGGATGTGTTCAATCTCATGCCCTTGGATTCTGCCCATCTGTCCAGCCTGTCGAGGTCCCTCTGCAAAGCCTCTCTACCCTCCAGCAGATCAACTCCTGCCCCCAGCTTGGTGTTGTCTGCAAACTTACTGATGATGGACTCAATGCCCTCATCCAGATCATCAATAAAGATGTTGAAGAGCATGGTGCCCAGCATGTGCTGTGTGTGGGATGGATTTGGCAACTGGGAGGAGTTCTTCATGTAGTATATGTAGTGCATGAAGTTTTAATATTACTGTGTTTGATCTCTTCTAGATGTAGATGATACCTTTAGTATTTGGATTAAAAGATGTGAAGATACACTAAATGGTAAGAAAAACACATTTGCTTGATAAGGAATTTGATATGCTCCATGCTTTGAAGCTATGTCATGTTTTTTCACAGATTCACAGCTTGCCTCTTACTTGGAACAAAAGAAATTTATTTCCAAAAAAAATCCCATGCTTTTTCCTGCCTCTTGTTTCTCTTGATGTAGCTCCTGAACACTTTGATACTTGAGATTCAGAGGAACATATTATTAGGTTTTTTAATGTAATCATTAGCTGTGACAGGATAGTGTCCACTTAAGGTTCAGGTGATCATAATTTATTTTACCTCATGTTTGTATACAACTGTTAACTAATTTGAATTGTGGACTAACAGCCAAATAGAGGAGAACCCTTCTGTGGTGTATAGGAATGACCATAGAATCATAGAATCAATAAGGTTGGAAGAGACCTCAAGGATCATCAAGTTCAACCTGTCACCCAAGACCTCATGACTACTGAACCATGGCACCAAGTGCCACATTCAATACCCTCTTGAACACCTCCAGGGACAGTGAGTCCACCACTTCCCTGGGCAGCACATTCCAACGGCTAACAACTCTCCCTCTGAAGACCACATTACTGTTTTATGGTACCTTTTTTTGCCAGGTTTGTTTTTATTTGAAGAAATCAGATAAGTGATTGCCACTCACTCTGCCTTGTTTGGAAAAAGTCTCTTTGGTGACATTTTTCGTAG
Organism: Colaptes auratus; assembly: GCA_015227895.2. NCBI lineage: Eukaryota > Metazoa > Chordata > Aves > Piciformes > Picidae > Colaptes > Colaptes auratus. Next base: position 116,771,849 of record CM037631.1, read on the forward strand.
AATCAGTAAGGTTGGAAGAGACCTCAGAAATCATCAAGTCCAACCTGTCACCCAGCACCTCATGACTACTAAACCATGGCACCAAGTGCCACAGCCAATCCCTTCTTGAACACCTCTAGGGATGGTGACTCCACCACCTCCCTGGGCAGCCCATTCCAATGGCTAACAACTCTCTCTGTGAAGAACTTTCTCCTCACCTCGAGCCTAAACTTGCCCTGGCACAGCTTGAGACTGTGTCCTCTTGTTCTGGTTGTCTGGCAGAAGAGACCAACCCCTTCCTGGCTACAACCACCCTTCAGCTAGTTACAGAATCACAGAATTAACCAGGTTGGAAAAGACCTTCAAGATCATCAAGTCCAACTTATCACCCAACACCATCTAATCAGCTAAACCATGGCACTAAGTGCCTCATCCAGTCTTATTTTAAACACTCCCAGGGACAGTGACTCCACCACCTCCCTGGGCAGTGCATTCCAGTGGCAAATCACTCTTCTTGTGAAGACTTTCTTCCTAACATTCAGCCTGAACTGCAAAATTGTTTTAGAATCACAGAATCATAGAATTGTTGGGATTGGAAGGGACCTCAAGGATCATCCAGTTCAAACCTCCCTGCCCTGGGCTGGGACACTTGACACTAGATCAGGTTCCCCAGAGCCACATCCAGCCTGGCCTTAAAAACTCCCAGGGATGAGGCTTCTACCACCTCCCTGGGCAAACCATTGCAGTGCCTCATGTAGAGAGCAAGAAGGTCTCCCTTGGGCCTCCTCTTCTCCAGTCTGAACAATTCCTGCTCTTTCAGCCTCTCCTCACAGGGCTTGTGCTCAAGGCCTTTCACCAGCCTTGTTGCCATTTTTCTCTGCCCTCTCAAGGAAAGAGGTTACAATACATGTTTTTCTCTACTGCAGTAATTACTTTTTACAGTGTTTTGTGTGTCTCAGCTCAGTTGTCCTGTTTTATCCTGAGTATTCATCCCTGTCTTTTCTTCACTGGGCCCTTTTTTTCTTTGTTTTTCTTTAATTATCTGATGCACCAGGATAAAAAAAAAGCTAACAAAGCAAGACCTCTGATTTCTTCATCCCAAATTCATGTTCTTTTCTTGTTATTCTTTATATATTTTTAGCAATGTAAATTATGTAGAAGTAAGGGAAACCTTATTTCTTTTCAAACATACTTAATTTGAAGTATTCTTTATTTATGGATGATCTGGATAAGGGGATTGAGTCCCATCATCGGTAAATCTGCAGATGACCTCAAGCTTGGGGCAGGTGTTGATCTGTTAGAGGTTAGGAATGCTCTGCAGAGGGACCTTGCCAGCCTGGACAGATGGGCAGAGTCCAAGGGCATGATATTGAACATGTCTAAGTGCCGAGTTCTACGCATTGGCCACAACAACCCCATGCAGTGCTACAGGCTGGGGTCAGAATGGCTGGAGAGCAGCCAGGCAGAGAGGGACCTGGGGATGCTGGTTGATAGTAGGCTGAACATGAGCCAGCAGTGTGCCCAGGCAGCCAAGAAGACCAATGGCATCCTGGCCTGCATCAAGAATAGAGTGGCCAGCAGGAGCAGGGAAGTCATTGTGCCCCTGTACTCAGTACTGGTCAGGCCACACCTTGCATTCTGTGTCCAGTTCTGGGCCCATCAATTTAATAAGGGCGTTGAGACACTTGAACATGTCCAGAGAAGGGTAACGAGGCTGGAGAGAGGCCTCGAGCACAAGTCCTTATGAGGAGAGGCTGAGGGAGCTGGGATTGTTTAGCCTGGAGAAGAGGAGGCTCAGGGGAGACCTTCTTGCTGTCTACAACTTGCTGAAGGGAGATTTTAGCCAGGAGGGGTTTGATCTCTTCTCCCAGGCAACCAGCACCAGAACCAGAGGACACAGTCTCAAGCTGCGCCAGGGGCAGTTTAGGCTGGAGGTGAGGGGAAAGTTCTTCACTGAGAGAGTTGTTAGCCATTGGAATGTGCTGCCCAGGGAGGTGGTGGAGTCACCATCACTGGAGGTGTTTAGGAAGAGTCTGGATGTGGCACTTGGTGCCATGGTTTAGTTGATTAGATGGTGTTGCGTGATAGGTTGGACTTGACGATCTCAAAGGTGTTTTCCAACCTGGTTAATTCTATTTTATTCTATTCTAGGAAAAAATATTTAGAGGAGGACATACTGAGCTACAGGTTAGATCCCAGTATTACAGTATGGTTAAGATCATAGGAGTGACTTTCTATGCCAAGTTTCTCTCTCATTCCCTAGCTGGGTTGCCTAGCATGAGCTACCAATTTGGTGAGAACTTTGTGCCATTTCTATGGATGGGTGATAAACCTAGTACAGACTTACAGCTTTTGTTTGCCATAATGTTGCTTATGTTAAAAAAGGGTCTGTATAGGTTTATGATACTTAAGGGAAAGTAATGGAAAATGTCTTCCCTCTGTCAATATAAACCATGTTCTGATTACAGTCGTTTCTTTGCACAAGTTGCCGATTGATTAAAAGAAGCAGTATCGTAAAAGCAAAATAGTAGAGGCAGAACTGGCATGTCTGGAGTGACTGAAGAAAGCTAGGCATAGTGTATGCTTTGGAAGTTCAATATGTCTTTTCCTCAAAATGCAACTTTTTTTCTTTCTGCAGGATCACAGACAGAAGTGGTAAGATGTTTCCCTTAATGTGTTTACTGTTTGTTTCTTTGTTGAGCTAGAGCATGCTTTTAAGCTGCAGTGACTTCTTATAGTTTTCAGGCTTTAAACATAGTCTCTTCTATTTCATGAAATTCTGGAGCATTTGCCTTTTGTGGTGGGGTGAGAAAGTTCCCTCCCCACACACAAAGAAAGAAACCACAGCTAGCTCAGTCGGTAGAGCATGGGACTCTTAATCCCAGGGTCGTGGGTTCGAGCCCCACGTTGGGCGCCAATTAATATATATGTGGTGGGGTGAGAAAGATCCCTCCCCACACACAAAGAAAGAAACCACAGCTAGCTCAGTCGGAAAAGCAGATGAAAGCTCTATTTACAGGCAGAAATGGAGTGCAATGAATATGTACACAAGTATACAATATTTACAATATATACAGAAATACACAGCAATGAATGTAATGCAGAAAAGCCTTTTCCCTCCAGCTGGCCAGGGGGGTTCCCTGAACCCCCCTCTCTCCCTCCCTACCTCCCCTTTTTCCCCAAAAGGGTTAGAGAGAGAGAGAGAAAGGCAATTAAGGAAGAAAAATTCTGTTAGCTCAAAGAGAATGCAAGAATTAGTTTTCTTATCTGGTTAGCTTTGTTAACCAAGGCCGTTCCTGCTTCAGAAAGAGAGAAGCCGTCCAGCCCACAGGACAGAGAAGCACAGACTGCACACAGCCTGAACCCAGACCAGACTGAACTAACAGAACCCAAACTTAAAATTGCATTCTACAATCTACCAATTAAATTAGTTTAGACTATCTTGGTTTTGTTTAAATATCAAAAACATTCAGCCAGAGTGTTCGGCAACTGTCTCTTTCTTAAAGGCATAGCCTCAACCGGTCACACCTTTTCTCCTGAATACATGGGTGTTTTTTCATTTGAGACCAAGGTTGCAAAATCTGACCCCTGAAAGCTCTTGAGAATGGCATACAAAGCAGACAAATACTCTACACTTGCTGAAGTAAAATTGAACTCCTTGGCTTGCATGCTGTGGCCTCATTTACAAATTAACCAGCTCACCTTGTCATTACTAACTTGCTTGTGACTGCTCAAAAGTAACTTCCAAGTGGTTTATGCAGACTTGGTTTTGGCTGTGACTTGTTCAGCTTTCAATTTCCTGTTCTTACTGGAAGCCTTCAGGAGTGCTGGAGTTGTCCCCCTCTTCCTAACCCCCCCTTTTTTTTTATCCTTGGGACAGAATAAATGTAATTACACATTGAATGCTCTGCCCCCTCTTCCAGTGACTTCCATTTTCTACATTTTAAGAATAGGGTAGAGGAGGAGAGTGTACAGAAAACATGGTGGGTGTATGTAAAGACAAACCTTACAGTTGAAAGCTTTTTAAGCTTAAAAATTATGCCTTGAGTTGTCAGATATGTTTTGGGTTTCTTTCATGACTTCTCCATTAGCAATGTAGCCACTGTATGTCTTTCAGGAATGGAATAGAATTAGACTAGAATTAGGACTAGACTAGGACTAGGATTAGATTTAGCCTAGACTTAGACTTAGACTAGACTAAGAGACTAGACTAAGACTTAGACTAGACTAAGAGACTAGACTAAGATTTAGACTAGACTAAGAGACTAGACTAAGACTTAGACTAGACTAAGAGACTTGACTGAGACTAGACTAAGATTTAAATTAGACTAAGACTTAGACTTAGGCTAGACTTAGACTTAGGCTAGACTTAGACTTAGGCTAGACTAAGAGTTAGGCTAGACTAAGGGTTAGGCTAGACTAAGGTTTGGCTAGACTAAGAGTTAGACTAGACTAAGAGTTAGACTAGGCTTAAGACTTAGACTGGACTAAGACATAGACTAGACTTAGACTTAGATTAAGACTTAGACTAGACTTAGATTTAGACTAGACTTAGATTTAGACTTAGATTTAGACTAGATTTAGACTTAGATTAAGACTTAGACTAGACTAAGACTTAGACTAAGACTTAGATTTAGACTAGACTAAGATTTAGACTAGACTAAGACTTAGACTAAGAGTTAGACTAGGCTTAAGACTTAGACTGGACTAAGACTTAGACTAGGCTTAAGACTTAGACTAGACTAAGAGTTAGACTAGGCTTAAGACTTAGACTGGACTAAGACTTAGATTTAGATTTAGACTAGACTAAGACTTAGACTTAGACTAGACTAAGACTTAGACTAGACTAAGAGTTAGACTGGACTAAGACTTAGACTTAGACTAGACTTAGATTTAGACTAGACTAAGATTTAGACTAGACTAAGAGTTAGACTAGGCTTAAGACTTAGACTAGACTAAGAGTTAGACTGGACTAAGACTTAGACTAGACTTAGATTTAGACTAGACTAAGACTTAGACTTAGACTAAGATTTAGACTAGACTAAGACTTAGACTAGACTAAGAGACTAGGCTTAAGACTTAGACTGGACTAAGACTTAGAATAGGCTTAAGACTTAGACTGGACTAAGATTTAGACTAGATTTAGACTTAGATTAAGACTTAGACTAGACTTAGACTAAGACTTAGATTTAGACTTAGATTTAGACTAGACTTAGACTTAGACTAGACTTAGACTAGACTAGATTTAGACTAGATCAAGAGACTGGACTAAGACTTAGACTAGACTTAGATTTAGACTAGACTAAGACTTAGACTTAGACTAGACTTAGATTTAGACTTAGATTTAGACTAGACTAAGACTTAGACTAGAGTAAGAGGTAGACTAGGCTTAAGACTTAGACTAGACTAAGAGTTAGACTAGTCTTAAGACTTAGACTGGACTAAGACTTAGACTAGGCTTAAGACAGACTAGACTAAGAGTTAGACTTAGACTAGACTTAGACTAGACTAAGACTTTAGACTAAGAGTTAGACTGGACTAAGACTTAGACTTAGACTAGACTTAGATTTAGACTAGATTTAGACTAGACTAAGAGTTAGACTAGACTAAGAGTTAGATTAGGCTTAAGACTTAGACTAGACTAAGAGTTAGACTTAGACTAGACTTAGACTAGACTAAGAGTTAGACTGGACTAAGACTTAGACTTAGACTAGACTTAGATTTAGACTAGACTAAGACCTAGACTAGACTTAGATTTAGACTTAGATTTAGACTAGACTAAGAGTTAGACTAGGCTTAAGACTTAGACTAGACTAAGAGTTAGACTAGGCTTAAGACTTAGACTGGACTAAGACTTAGACTAGGCTTAAGATTTAGACTAGACTAAGATTTAGACTAGGCTTAAGACTTAGACTAGGCTTAAGACTTAGACTGGAGTAAGACTTAGACTAGGCTTAGGTCTTAGACTAGACTAAGAGTTAGACTTAGACTAGACTTAGATTTAGACTTAGATTTAGACTAGACTAAGACTTAGACTAAGATTTAGACTAGACTAAGACTTAGACTAGGCTTAAGACTTAGACTAGACTTAGACTTAGACTAAAACTTAGATTTAGACTTAGATTTAGACTAGACTAAGACTTAGACTTAGACTAGACTTAGATTTAGACTAGACTAAGACTTAGACTAGACTAAGAGTTAGACTAGGCTTAAGACTTAGACTAGACTAAGAGTTAGACTAGGCTTAAGACTTAGACTGGACTAAGACTTAGACTAGGCTTAAGACTTAGACTAGACTAAGAGTTAGACTAGGCTTAAGATTTAGACTGGACTAAGACTTAGACTAGGCTTAAGACTTAGACTAGACTAAGAGTTAGACTTAGACTAGACTTAGACTAGACTAAGACTTAGACTAGACTAAGAGTTAGACTGGACTAAGACTTAGACTTAGATTTAGACTAGGCTTAAGACTTAGACTAGACTAAGACTTAGACTAGGCTTAAGACTTAGACTAGACTAAGATTTAGACTAGACTTAGACTAAGACTTAGACTAGACTAAGAGTTAGACTAGGCTTAAGACTTAGACTGGACTAAGACTTAGACTGGGCTTAAGACTTAGACTAGACTAAGATTTAGACTAGGCTTAAGACTTAGACTGGACTAAGACTTAGACTTAGACTAGACTTAGATTTAGACTAGACTAAGACTTAGACTAGACTTAGATTTAGACTTAGATTTAGACTAGACTAAGAGTTAGACTTAGACTAGACTAAGACTTAGACTGGACTAAGACTTAGACTTAGACTTGACTTAGATTTAGACTAGACTAAGACTTAGACTAGATTTAGATTTAAACTTAGATTTAGACTAGACTAAGACTTAGATTTAGACTAGAGTAAGACTTAGACTAGAGTAAGACTTAGACTAGGCTTAAGACTTAGACTAGACTAAGAGTTAGACTAGGCTTAAGACTTAGACTGGACTAAGACATAGACTAGACTTAGACTTAGATTAAGACTTAGACTAGACTTAGATTTAGACTAGACTTAGATTTAGACTTAGATTTAGACTAGATTTAGACTTAGATTAAGACTTAGACTAGACTAAGACTTAGACTAAGACTTAGATTTAGACTAGACTAAGATTTAGACTAGACTAAGACTTAGACTAAGAGTTAGACTAGGCTTAAGACTTAGACTGGACTAAGACTTAGACTAGGCTTAAGACTTAGACTAGACTAAGAGTTAGACTAGGCTTAAGACTTAGACTGGACTAAGACTTAGATTTAGATTTAGACTAGACTAAGACTTAGACTTAGACTAGACTAAGACTTAGACTAGACTAAGAGTTAGACTGGACTAAGACTTAGACTTAGACTAGACTTAGATTTAGACTAGACTAAGACTAGACTAAGAGTTAGACTAGGCTTAAGACTTAGACTAGACTAAGTGTTAGACTGGACTAAGACTTAGACTAGACTTAGATTTAGACTAGACTAAGACTTAGACTTAGACTAAGATTTAGACTAGACTAAGACTTAGACTAGACTAAGAGACTAGGCTTAAGACTTAGACTGGACTAAGACTTAGAATAGGCTTAAGACTTAGACTGGACTAAGATTTAGACTAGATTTAGACTTAGATTAAGACTTAGACTAGACTTAGACTAAGACTTAGATTTAGACTTAGATTTAGACTAGACTTAGACTTAGACTAGACTTAGACTAGACTAGATTTAGACTAGATCAAGAGACTGGACTAAGACTTAGACTAGACTTAGATTTAGACTAGACTAAGACTTAGACTTAGACTAGACTTAGATTTAGACTTAGATTTAGACTAGACTAAGACTTAGACTAGACTAAGAGTTAGACTAGGCTTAAGACTTAGACTAGACTAAGAGTTAGACTAGGCTTAAGATTTAGACTGGACTAAGACTTAGACTAGGCTTAAGACTTAGACTAGACTAAGAGTTAGACTTAGACTAGACTTAGACTAGACTAAGACTTAGACTAGACTAAGAGTTAGACTGGACTAAGACTTAGACTTAGACTAGACTTAGATTTAGACTAGACTAAGACTTAGACTAGACTAAGAGTTAGACTAGGCTTAAGACTTAGACTAGACTAAGAGTTAGACTAGGCTTAAGACTTAGACTGGACTAAGACTTAGACTAGGCTTAAGACTTTGACTAGACTAAGAGTTAGACTAGGCTTAAGACTTAGACTGGACTAAGACTTAGACTAGGCTTAAGACTTAGACTAGACTAAGAGTTAGACTAGACTTAGACTTAGACTAGACTTAGATTTAGACTAGACTAAGACTTAGACTAGACTTAGATTTAGACTTAGATTTAGACTAGGCTTAAGACTTAGACTAGACTAAGACTTAGACTAGGCTTAAGACTTAGACTAGACTAAGATTTAGACTAGACTTAGACTAAGATTTAGACTAGACTAAGACTTAGACTAGACTAAGAGTTAGACTAGGCTTAAGACTTAGACTGGACTATGACTTAGACTGGGCTTAAGACTTAGACTAGACTAAGATTTAGACTAGGCTTAAGACTTAGACTGGACTAAGACTTAGACTTAGACTAGACTTAGATTTAGACTAGACTAAGACTTAGACTAGACTTAGATTTAGACTTAGATTTAGACTAGACTAAGAGTTAGACTTAGACTAGACTAAGACTTAGACTAGACTAAGACTTAGACTGGACTAAGACTTAGACTTAGACTTGACTTAGATTTAGACTAGACTAAGACTTAGACTAGATTTAGATTTAAACTTAGATTTAGACTAGACTAAGACTTAGATTTAGACTAGAGTAAGACTTAGACTAGAGTAAGACTTAGACTAGGCTTAAGACTTAGACTAGACTAAGAGTTAGACTAGGCTTAAGACTTAGACTGGTCTAAGACTTAGACTTAGACTAGACTTAGACTAGACTAAGATTTAGACTAGGCTTAAGACTTAGACTAGACTAAGAGTTAGACTAGGCTTAAGACTTAGACTGGAGTAAGACTTAGACTAGGCTTAAGTCTTAGACTAGACTAAGAGTTAGACTTAGACTAGACTTAGATTTAGACTTAGATTTAGACTAGACTAAGACTTAGACTAAGACTTAGACTAGACTAAGACTTAGACTAGACTAAGAGTTAGACTAGGCTTAAGACTTAGACTGGACTAAGACTTAGACTAGATTTAGATTTAGATTAAGACTTAGACTAGACTTAGATTTAGACTTAGATTTAGACTAGACTAAGACTTAGACTTAGACTAGACTAAGACTTAGACTAGACTAAGAGTTAGACTGGACTAAGACTTAGACTTAGACTAGACTTAGATTTAGACTAGACTAAGACTTTGACTAGACTAAGAGTTAGACTAGGCTTAAGACTTAGACTGGACTAAGACTTAGACTAGGCTTAAGACTTAGACTAGACTAAGAGTTAGACTAGGCTTAAGACAGACTGGACTAAGACTTAGACTAGATTTAGACTTAGATTAAGACTTAGACTAGACTTAGACTAAGACTTAGATTTAGACTTAGACTAGACTAAGAGTTAGACTGGACTTAGACTTAGACTAGACTTAGATTTAGACTTAGGTTTAGACTAGACTAAGACTTAGACTAGACTTAGACTAAGACTTAGACTAGACTTAGAATAGACTTAGATTTAGACTAAGACTTAGACTAGACTAAGACTTAGACTAGGTTTAAGACTTAGACTGGACTAAGACTTAGACTTAGATTAAGACTTAGATTAAGACTTAGACTAGACTTAGACTAGACTTAGATTTAGACTTAGATTTAGACTAGACTAATACTTCAGACTAAGAGTTAGACTTAGACTAGACTAAGAGTTAGACTAGACTTAAGACTTAGACTGGACTAAGACTTAGGCTAGAGTAGACTAAGAGTTAGACTTAGACTAGACTTAGACTAAGACTTAGACTTAGACTAGACTTAGACTAGACTTAGAGTTAGACTTAGACTATACTAAGAGTTAGACTAGACTAAGACTTGGAATAGAATAGAATTAACCAAGTTGGAAGAGACCTTTGAGATCATAGTTCTTATCCAGGAAGAAAATGAATTAAAGCTGAACCTTTTGTAGTTTATAAAAGGTCTGAGATCCATATTCTGAACACTTAGTGAGAATTGAACGGTTTTGGTTCTTAATCTGGGATGACCAGGAGAGCAGTGAAGAGCTTCACCTGTAAGCTAATGCTCATACATAAATCAGGTAAAGGGGAGCAATCAGTACGACAACGATTTAGTGTCTTTGACAAGTGCTTCCTGGTGTATTTTCACTTATGCTGACATCATTTTCTTTCCGATGGAATGTGCTTCAACTAGAATACACAGCAGCCACCTCTGCCACCAAAGATCAAGTAAGTTGACTTCAGCTTTCCTGTGAGCATTCAAATGATTGGCATTGTAACTGTTCTTTGACTTGGGAATTGGAGAAGCAAGCTAATGACTCCAGAAATTCTACTGGGTGAGCTTTATAAACATGGCAGTCCAACTGAAGCGTTTCTTACTGTCATCCCTTTAGTTCAGACTAAATTGTGCTTTCAGAAGACTGTTCCTCACTGTGAGAGTGGGAAATGGAGTAAGCATTTGGGCTTTTGTTTCCAATTCTCATGCTGAGCTTAGTTGAAAGCCTGCCTGATGGTCTAATATGTAGGTAATGTTTTTGAGATACGCTTTTAAGATTCTAAAGTAAAAGGTGCCATTTAATTTATCAATGGCAAGCAATATTATGAATTGGCTAAGGAAATTATCTACTTTTATAAGCTTCCTGGTGAGAGAAAAAGATTTTGTTCTTTAACTACTTATCTTGTCAGTTCTGTAACGGCTCCTCTTTTAGAGGAAGGAATCTAATTTTGTATGTCTTCTCTCTCACATTAAACTGTAAAACTACACAATGTGCTGTTGCAGCTTTTGGTATTATTCTCTGTACTTCTTTTCCATCAGTTTCTCTTCTCTTTTTCTTACCTTTTTTTTTCTTCTCCTTGCTCTTTTTTAGATATGACTGGTACCAAACAGAATCTCAAGTCATCGTGACCATAATGATCAAGAATGCGCAGAAGGATGATGTTAGTGTGCAGTTCTCAGAGAAAGAGGTGATTCATATGGGTTATTGATATGCATCCCTAGGCTCCCTAAGATGTAGTAATTAAAACAGTGAACATTATCTGCTGCAGCAGCATGAAAAGAAAGGCACAGGTGGTCTTCTGTCTGACCAACAGAACAAGAGGACACAGTCTCAAGCTGTGCCAGCGGAGGTTTAGGCTGGATGTTAGGAAGAAGTTCTTCACAGAAGGAGTGATTGGCCATTGGAATGGGCTGCCCAGGGAGGTGGTGGAGTCACCTTCATTGGAAGTGTTTAAGAGGAGACTGGGTGGGGTGCTTGGTGCCATGGTTTAGTTGATTAGATGGTGTTGGGTGATGGGTTGGACTCAATGATCTCAAAGGTCTTTTCCAACCTGGTTAATTTTATTCTAATAATCCAATTCTGATAGTTTTTTTTGAAGTACAGTCATGCTGTATATGTGCATATCCTCAATTCACTGGAATAGGATCCAGTGCCACAGCAGCGTCCATAGAATAGAATAAACCAGGTTGGAAGAGACCTTCAAGATCATCGAGTCCAAACTATCATCCAACACCACATAATCATCTAAACCATGCAACCAAGCACCCTATCAAGTCTCCTCCTGAACACCTCCAGTGATGGTGACTCTACCTCTACCACCTCCCCAGGCAGCCCATTCCAATGGGCAATCACTCTCTCTGCGTAGAACTTCCTCTTAACCTCCAGCCTAAACCTCCCTTGGCGCAGCCTGAGACTATGTCTTCTTGTTCTGGTGCTGGTTGCCTGGGAGAAGAGACCAACCTCTGCCTGTCTACAGGATAGGCAGACTTATAGGATAAATAGGATATAGGATTTATACACATGCGTAGCGTAGTGAGCATGCTGCGAAGGTTGCATCTGGGTTTCAGCTGCCTGTGTTTGGGGGGGTGGGAGAAGTGATCCAGACTTGAAATGAGTATACATGCATCTGGATAGGAATGGCAGAGACAAGGTACTCTAAAATAGTAATAAATAAATAGTATCTTGCTTTAGGACAGTTATAGAAAAAGAATGGATGTTGGTGGGTGGGGCTTTCTGGCTCTTAGCATAGCAGAAGTGAATAGAATAGAACTGAATTAATCATGTTGGAAAAGACCTTTGAGATCATCAAGTCCAACCTATCACCCAACATCATCTAATCAACTAAACCATGGCACTGAGTGCCTTATCCAGTCTCTTCTTACACACCCCCAGTGATGGTGACTCCACTGCCTCCTGGGGCAGCCCATTCCAGTGGCAAATCACTCCTTCTGGGAAGAACTTCTTCCTTAGATCCAGCCTCACCTCCCCTGGCACAGCTTGAGACTGTGTCCTCTTGTAATGGCAGCAAAGTATATACTTCAAGAAGTTCAGTAATCTTTCTCATAATACCATGTGGTAGCAATGATGTTCAAGTTTAGTTTAGCTGCAAATAGTGCTAACCCAACTTCCTCACAACTAAGCTGATATTTTGTGAACTACCAGATGTAGTTGGTGGTTCCTGCTTGCTTTAGATTGTTGAAATTGCTTGAGTGCTTGACACATAGCTTGTGTGTATTAGAAGGGACGCAGCTGTGGGAGAGCATCACATTGCATCTTTGTTGTAACAAAGGATGAAGAAAAGGCAGAGGTGCTTAACACCTTCTTTGCCTCAATTTTTACTAGCAGGACAGAATGTCTTCCAGACAGCTGGCCTGCAGAGCTGGCAGAAGGAGCCAGGGAGCAGCATAGTTCTCCTCTGTTCCAGGATGGGATTGTTAGGGATCTTCTCAGCCGCTTGAACCCCCACAAGTCCATGGGACCGGATGGGATCCATCCTAGGGTGCTGAGAGAGCTGGCAGATGAGCTGGCCAAGCCACTCTCCATCATTTTTCAGCAGTCCTGGCTCACTGGAGAGGTCCCAGAAGACTGGAAGCTGGCCAACGTGGTACCCATCCACAAGAAGGGCCAGTTGGAAGAGCCAGGGAATTATAGGCCTGTCAGCCTGACCTCAGTGCCAGGCAAGATTATGGAGCGGGTCATCTTGAGTGCGATCACACAGCACTTACAGGATGGCCAGGGGCTCAGGTCTAGCCAGCATGGCTTTAGGAAGGGCAGGTCCTGCCTGACCAACCTGATCTCCTTCTATGATCAGGTGACCCGCCTGGTGGATGTGGGGAGGCCTGTGGATGTGGTCTACCTGGACCTCAGCAAGGCCTTTGACACCGTCCCCCACAGCAAACTCCTGGCCAAGCTATCAGCCCATGGCTTGGATGGGAGCACACTGCGTTGGGTTAGGAACTGGCTGGAGGGCCAAGCCCAGAGAGTGGTGGTGAATGGTGCCACAGCCAGCTGGCAGCCTGTCACTAGTGGTGTGCCCCAGGGATCAGTGCTGGGCCCCATGCTCTTTAACATCTTTATTGATGATCTGGATGAGGGCATTGAGTCCATCATCAGTAAATTTGCGGACGACACCAAGCTGGGGGCAGGAGTTGATCTGCTGGAGGGCAGAGAGGCTTTGCAGAGGGACCTCGACAGGCTGGACAGATGGGCAGAGGGCCAAAGGCAGGAGATTGAACACATCCAAGTGCCGGGTTCTGCACATTGGCCACAACAACCCCATGCAGTGCTACAGGCTGGGGTCAGAGTGGCTGGAGAGTGGCCAGGCAGAGAGGGACCTGGGGGTACTGGTTGATTGTAGGCTGAACATGAGCCTGCAGTGTGCCCAGGCAGCCAAGAGGGCCAATGGCATCCTGGCCTGGATCAGGAACAGTGTGGCCAGCAGGAGCAGGGAGGTCATTCTGCCCCTGTACACTGCACTGGTTAGGCCACACCTTGAGTCCTGTGTCCAGTTCTGGGCCCCTCAGTGTAGGAAGGATGTTGTCTTGCTGGAACGTGTCCAGAGAAGGGCAACAAAGTTGGTGAGGGGTTTGGAACACAAGCCCTCTGAGGAGAGGCTGAGGGAGAGCCGGGGTTGCTTAGCCTGGAGAGGAGGAGACTCAGGGGTGACCTTCTTGCTCTCTACAACTACCTGAGGGGAGATTGTAGACAGGCAGAGGTTGGTCTCTTTTCCCAGGCAGGCAGCACTAGAACAAGAGGACACAGTCTCAGGCTGCGCCAGGGGAGGTTTAGACTGGATGTTAGGAGGAAGTTCTTTACGGAGAGAGTGATTGCCCATTGGAATGGTCTGCCCAGGGAGGTGGTGGAGTCACCATCATTGGAGGTATTCAGGAGGAGATTTGATGGGGTACTGGGTGCCATGATCTAGTTGTTTAGGTGGGTTGGATGGGTTGATAGGTTGGACACGATGATCTTGAAGGTCTCTTCCAACCTGGATTTATTGTATTGTATTATCTTGTTTTCCTGTTCCGTGATTACTATGTTGATAATTTGTTTCCCATATAATTCTTTCCCCAAAAAACCACAGCTCGAGCTGACAAGATAATAGGCTTTTTGAGTACTTGCTGGCCAAGAGTTGAAATCTCCTGCTCATTTTCTAGTATGCTTTAGCAACACCTTGTTCAATAATGCAGTAATGTAATGGCGTTGTCTGAAATTCTGACACCTGATGCTTTAAGTACCCTTGTGAAGGGTCACTAGTTTAATCACTTAATATTAGTGCCCAATGACAGTCCTCGTTTTGGAAATGGAAAACTGCTCTCAAAGATGACCAGAGATGTTTTCAATTGTGAACAGATGAATGCATCAGTGAGGCTTCCAGCAGGTGAAGACTACAACTTAAAGCTCGTTCTTCGTCATTCGATAGTGCCAGAGCAAAGTACGTTTAAAGTGCTTTCAACAAAGGTAAGCTGCTTAAAGTGTAAATTATTTCTTTGTGTACCTGATGTTGAAAACATTTCTGCTCTATTGTCTCTCTGCAGCAGTCATAATACCTTGCTTTTCATATAGAAATGCTTTTTCTTTCTTGAAGGTGCCTTTCAGCTAGTGGGAGGCTTTCTGTACTTGGACAAATTCAGAAATAGTAATACGATGGTGCTTATTGAAGTGCAAATGACAGTTATGTTGAGGATGATTTTACTTGTGCTGTAGAGAAAAGATGCTGGTCTTCACTCTTAAAATTCACATATGAGAATATGAGCACCTTTTTACTAAGCTTTGAGGGGCAAATATTACCTTGTGAAACGTTGTTATCTTTGTGTGCCTGGAAAACAAAGTCAGACTTCGGAGATTCCGTGGTATCAGAATCATAGTATCAGTCAGGGTTGGAAGGGACCACAAGGATCATCTAGTTCCAACCCCCCTGCCATGGGCAGGGACACCCCACACTACATCAGGCTGGACAGAGCCTCATCCAGCCTGGGCTTAAACACCTCCAGGGATGGGGCCTCAACCACGTCCCTGGACAGCCCATTCCAGGGCTTCACCACTCTCACGGTGAAGAGCTTTCTCCTCACGTCCAGCCTGAATCTCCCCACCTCCAGCTTCATTCCATTCCCCCTAGTCCTATCACTCCCTGATAGCCTGAGAAGTCCCTCCCCAGCCTTCTTGTAGGCCCCCTTCAGATGCTGGAAGGCCACAATGAGGTCACCTTGGAGCCTTCTCTTCTCCAGACTGAACAGCCCCAACTCCTTCAGTCTGTCTTCATAGGGGAGGTGCTCCAGCCCTCTGATCATCCTCATGGCCCTATTTCAGTGTTGAAATATTCTTTACCCTTTCAGGACTTCTTGCCTGGTGAAGGTTGGCCATATGGTTAACTGTTCTTGGCTTTTGAAGACAGTGCATTCCATGCTGTTCCTGGAAATAGTACTTGCTTGCAGGCATTTGAAAAGCACATGATATGAGAGGGAATGCTTCTTGCTCAACTTTGTTTCTTCTGTACTATGGATATAGAAAATTAAATACAATACAATACAATACACCAGGTTGGAAGGGACCTTCAAGATCATCGTGTCCAACCCATCAACCAATCCAACCCACCTAAATACAATACAGTACAATACAATACAATACAACCCACCTAAACAACTAAACCATGGCACCAAGCACCCCATCAAGCCTCTTCCTAAACACCTCCAATGAAGGTGACTCCACCACCTCCACGGGCAGCCGATTCCAATGGGCAATCACTCTCTCTGTATAGAACTTCTTCCTAATATCCAGTCTAAACCTGCCCTGGCGCAGCCTGAGACTGTGTCCTCTTGTTCTGGTACTGGCTGCTTGGGAGAAGAGACCAACCTCTGCCTGTCTACAACCTCCCTTCAGGTAGTTGTAGAGAGCAAGAAGGTCACCCCTGAGTCTCCTCTTCTCCAGGCTAAGCAACCCCAGCTCCCTCAGTCTTTCCTCAGAGGGCTTGTGTTCCAAACCCCTCACCAACTTTGTTGCCCTTCTCTGGACACGTTCCAGCAAGACAACATCCTTCCTAAACTGAGGGGCCCAGAACTGGACACAGTACTCAAGGTGCAGCCTAAGCAGTGCAGTGTACAGGGGCAGAATGATCTTCCTCCTCCTGCTGGCCACACTGTTCCTGATCCAGGCCAGGATGCCATTGGCCTTCTGTGGTGAAGGCACATTCTGCCCAGATACTAGATCTGGTCCCAGCATGTGGACAAGTTTCCCCTCCTTCAGGAGGAAAACAAAAGCCAAGGCATTAGCCAGGCCAGCGCGCACTGAGCGCATTCAGTGGTTGTGCGATCACCAAGTATGGGCATAATTCCAGCTTCACGCTTTCTATAGGCTGAAGCCAGTTGTCTGTGAGAGTGCCCATTGGTCAAACCCAGCCTCGAGGAATCTTAAGTATTACCCCTTCAAGTCTACTAGGAATCAGTCCAGCATCAGTAGTCAGCCGGACCCCCATCTTGCTACAAACAACAGCTACAGAGTATCTCCCATGTGCTTTCCACCCACTAGCACTCAGTTCAAAGCATCCGCGTGTAGCAGTCATCGCTGACGCACCGAAAGATTGCAATATTGTTGTGCATAGCCAGAGACCGCCCGCGTCCCGCCGAGTCGCCAACTAGTGGCCAAGCGGTGGAACTGCACTCTTCATTATATAAACATACAAATAGTCTGTAGATAGTTTAATTAAGTTCTGATCATAACACTGAGCCATTTATGGAATGTATTTCACGAACGTGCACTAGAACATATATATAAAAGTTGTTGATTCATCGTTTATTAATAATTTGATAATTAATAAAAATAATGTTTTCATAATTCATATTTCATATTCATTAAATTTAATAACCTCTTCACAACACCTTCTTGGCTGCCTGGGAACACTGCAGGCTCATGTTCAGCCTACCATCAACCAGTACCCCCAGGTCCCTCTCTGCCTGGCTGCTCTTCAGCCATTCTGACCCCAGCCTGTAGCACTGCATGGGGTTGTTGTGGCCAGTGTGCAGAACCCGGCACTTGGATGTGTTCAATCTCATGCCCTTGGATTCTGCCCATCTGTCCAGCCTGTCGAGGTCCCTCTGCAGGTTCCTTCATGTTCCATTTCACCTGTTCCCTTCTCAGGAAGGTGCTTATAGTAGTTATTACTTCATTTCAGGCAAGAGAGACTTCAAGATAGCATGAAAGGATTGCCACAGAATGTTGGTTTCATTTTTCCACTTCTTGCTAAGAAAGCTGGGCAGGTTATGTAACTGAGTCACATGAGTTGTTGCGCTGTGGGAGAGAACCAGAGCGCTCAAAGGATGTAGAAAATCTGTTAGTCCATTAGTATTTGTACAAATTTGAGTGGACTGGGCATGGACTTTGACAAGAGTAGTAGGTGTGAGGTCTTGCTTGCTTTATATTGCTATCTGTCTTGTGTTACACTTCTCATTTGTCTTGAAGCTTTTATGATTACTTCTGTGAGGTGTTTGTGTGCTGCTGAGCACTGTTGACATGAACTTCATTTTTCTACACAACCAGGTCTAGCCTGGTTTAATCTTTGAAATAATCTGTAACAGCCTAGGGACTGGTTTAGGCTGAGTTTCCTTCAGTGATGTGAAAGCTTGAGTTGTGTTCAGGCAGTGTCTGAATTGTAAATATTTTGCATTTATTATTAAATGTTGCTGCTCCTCTTTGATTATGAAAGAATCTTTTTGAGGTGAAGCAGGGTAAGAGAGATCACAGGAGACTTTCTAACAGCAGAAGTCAGTGCTTCAACATGTTCTTCTGTTTGCAGAAAAGTAGTTTAAGGACATCTGTGAAGGAATCAGATTTAAATGATGCCCCAGCTAGTTCTGGTTCCAACCAGCAGATGGAGTCTGTCTGAAGAAAAAAAAATGCAAAAGCAGATCTATGCTAAGCATGCAAAGACTTCTTTAAAGGCTTAAAATATTTTACTTTGAAAAACATTAAAAGCTTTAGGGGAATGGTGCAGCCTTAGTGTTTGAATACCAGACATTCATGTTTCTTAATTTCATATATGTACTTTGTTCTTATGAGTGGTATGGAAAATACAGAGTTATTACTTTGAATTAGTGATCCTACTGCTTAGAACTTCTCAAACCCTTTACAAATTACTCTGTACCATTTACATGAAGTCCTTTTGGTAAGGACTTCTAAAGAAAGACATCATCTCATTATCTTCCCAATTTTATGAACTTCTTTCATCACACTCCTAAAGAAATAATGTCTCTGTGGGTTAGGAACAGATCTGTTCTTGTGGATTAATAATTTCAGATAAGAAAGACTGCATGTGTTCACACTGCTTGCTTTTTACTGCTGCTTTGCATGTGCAAGCCACATAACCCTTAGCATTGTGGCATTTTCACTGGTCTTTCCTTTCCAATAGCATGAGGACATGCTAATGCAGGAGGAAAGAATGGAACATATGGACAGATAATGTAGTGGATAGCTCAGGTTTCCTGTTAACTTCATAAAGCTAATAAACGTAATGGATAGAGGATGTAACAACAGCGCTGTGTGCTCTTGGTAACTAAGGGAAACTGGAGAGGGATTTCTCAGTACTGCTTGAAATTCAGCATCACTTGGCAAATGCAAAGGAATGAAAGTAAAGATACAAATTCAGGAGAAGAAAATGTCCTTAATTGTATTTGCAGAATTACAGATTCTTAAATGAGGGCAAAGAGCCACAGAGAATTACTCTGGGATTGGTTTATTTGGGGAATGTTAACAGGGCTGAAGAATGCAGTGGATACCTTAAGAATTGGTTCTTTCCTAGCAATAAAATGGAAATCATACCTTGTAATAAATCCATGATGTGTCTAGTTCTGAGATAAAAAGTCCCTGTTTGGGGAAGACCAGATCTAGCAAATGGTGCAGAGGTAGAACAGGGGTAAGTAAACCGTTTCTGTATGAGCAGAAGTAAACTAGTGTTCATAATTGGCAGACTTTTGACTTAAAGCTGTGAGCTAGAAAACACTTTGCACCAAATCAAGAACAGCATAATCTGTGGATAAAGTCCATTTTTGAGAGAACACCTTCATTTCTTTATGCATTGTATATTCTCTGGTCCATGGTAAGCTGAACATGAGCCTGCAGTGTGCCCAGGCAGCCAAGAAGGCCAATAGCATCCTGGCCTGTATCAGGGAACAGTGTGGCCAGCAGGAGCAGGGAGGTCATTCTGCCCCTGTACACTGCACTGGTTAGGCCGCACCTTGAGTCCTGTGTCCAGTTCTGGGCCCCTCAGTTTAGGAAGGAGGTTGTCTTGCTGGAGCGTGTCCAGAGAAGGGCAACAAGGTTGGTGAGGGGTTTGGAACACAAGCCCTCTGAGGAAAGGCTGAGGGAGCTGGGGTTGTTTAGCCTGGAGAAGAGGAGACTCAGGGGAGACCTTCTTCCTGTCTACAACTACCTGAAGGGAGGTTGTAGCCAGGTGGAGGCTGGTCTCTTCTCCCAGGCAACCAGCACCACAAGAGGACACAGTCTCAAGCTGCACCAGGGGAGGTTCAGACTAGATGTTAGGAAGAAATTCTTCACAGAGAGAGTGATTGCCCATTGGAATCAGCTGCCTGTGGAGGTGGGGAGTCACCTTCATTGGAGGTGTTTAGGAAGAGACTTGATAGGGTGCTTGGTTTAGTTGATTAGGTGGTGTTGGATGATAGGTTGGATGTGATGATCTTGAAGGTCTCTTCCAACCTGGCCTGGTCTGGTCTGGTCTATTCTATTCTATTCTATTCTATTCTATTCTCTACTTCTCAGGAGTTTTACATGGCTATATATTTTACTGCCACACCTAGAACCCTTTTTTTTTTGCTTAATTCTGAAGTTTGTTATTGAATAGAGATCACTACTTGCAAATTCAACTTTTGGTTGATTATGGTTCCTGTTCACATTTAGTCATATGTTACCTACAGTTGCCTGGTGTTGTTCAGCACATAATTCTGGTGCTCTTAGGCCCCAACTTGATGTTTTTGTGAGAAAATGCTGTGTACAGCTGCACTGAGCTCTCCTCTTGAAGGAATTGCTGCATATGCAATATCTTGATGATATTATTTATTTTTTTTAATGTGAACAGCATAACTAGATCAATTGATGTTACTGGTTGCACTTACTCATCAAAGACCAGTGATCTGATCAAGCAAGAAGTAACAGCAGCTCCAAAACACTCAATGTAGGTTCAAGGTTTGTGTCGTACGAATGGAAGGTGCTCTGGTCTTTGTATGTAGGACTTTGTATGCAATAGGCAGGATTTGGTATATTTTCGTGGTCATCCCCGATTTTGTTTTGGTGTCAGGTGAAAAAAACACTACCCTGGAAAGTGCACGTTGCCTTCAGCTTTTAACAGGAGGCAGGAGGTACCCTTGGTGGTGCGACTTGTTTTTTCACTTCTTTCCAGAAGAGGGAGCCAAAATGCAAAGGCTGGACCGAGTTTGCTCTTTGAAAGTTGCAAGCACCCTTCAGCTCGGTGTGCATAACGTCATTGTGTTCCCTTTGTAGCAGGGAAAAGGCCTAAGTACTTAAAGTGAGTGACTAAATATGTTTAAGACAAAACTAGCTGATCCACCTCTGCCCAGAGAGTATGACAAGAAAGTAGAAATGCCCAAATAGTGTAAGGATTTGTAATGCTCTGAAACAGTTCTTTGTGCACAGTCAGCCTTGCTTTCTTTTCCCCTTGTGTTCAGTGTATCAGGCAGTGTATTTAGGATTCCAGGGGAGTATGCTGCCTTGCTTTTTTGGAAACTTGTGTAGTGTGAGCAGTTTCTCTGAGTCTTCTGTTGTGTTCTCAGTGGCTCAGGGTTTCCTTCTCCTTCAGCCTTAGAAGAATGAGGATTAATATGTTTTTAGCACATGCTTATGTACTTGAAGGAAACTTGAACTAGTGCTTTCTTGTTTTCTTCCCTTCTGCTCTTGTGGCTATAGATAGGTTGGGGACAAAAACTGTTGGTTTACAGTTTTTAGTGGTTTGGGCTTTTTGCAAGCAATGACTTGCAGCAATTTAGAGTCACTTGAAAAAGCCGTAAAAAGCGATTTCTTTCCCCAGGAACTGTCCTTTCGAGATCAAAGTTGTGCAGTGAACAGGGGAGGTGTTAGAAATCCTTAGCCTGTTTTACAGTTGACATATGCTACTTAATAGAGATGTCTGAGGTAGAAGCATTTTCTCAGCAGCTTCATGCCAAGAATATGGTAGTATGCATCAGTGGAATGTTTCTTTTCCTCAGACAGCCATACTGCCTTGCAAGCTCTGAAATCCTCTGTGCAGCTTACTGGAAAAGCACACTGATGCCTGTTGCTAAACAGACAGGAAAAGGTAAAGAGTGAAACTGTTTCACACACTCTTGGACTGTCATCAGAGTCTCTATTCAGAAGCAAGTGTGCACAGGTAAACAGAGGAGCAGATTTATTTTAATTGAAGCTGGTTCTTACTGTTGCAGTCTGATTCTTGAAAGATACTCTTCTTGTTTTGGTTATTTTCATTAAGTGGCTTCCAGACACATGAATGCAGACATCCCTGCTCTCCTTGTGCTTGTTTGCTCTGTGAGGCTTTCATGCAGCTTCTCCCATGTAGATTCCTGTTTCCTGTAAATTACAGACTGATAGTTAAGATATTGTGGTGGGTTGAAATTTCCCCCCAGCACAACCTTTGCCAGACCAGCTCAGTTGGAAGCAAATGGAAGCTGTATTTGCAAGCAAATCTACAATCAAAACTACACTCTGCAATGGAATGCAATGAATATGTACAAAAATACACAGGATTTACAATATGTACAGATAGTTACAATTAACAAACAACACAAACCTCCCCTGATCAAAAACACCAAGGAAGCTGTCCCTCTATTCCCCTACCCCCTTTCCAAAAGGGAGAAAGGAGCAGAGAGGAAAACAGCAGTTAGCCTTAACCAAAATAAAGCAGCCAAGGTCAGCAGAAGCAGGTTAATCTCTCCCAAGCGAAGCAAGCAGAGAAGAGAAGCCCCTAGAATGTTTTGGTACAAGCAGTCATACAGCAGATATTTCTCCAGTGGAATCATTGAGAATTACCTTTATTGTCTTTTTACACCCAATAGTGATTTTTTTTTTTTTCTAATTTTCTGCTTGAAACTAAAACTACCACAGATATGAATTGGATATTTTCCTGAAGTTTCTTGCAGCTCCCAAGGCAAGGCTAGTTGGAGCAATTTCCTGGCTAGACTACAGGAGCTGAGGGAGTTGGGGTTGCTTAGCCTGGAGAAGAGAGGCTCAGGAGAGACCTTCTTGCTGTCTACAGCTACCTGAAGGGAGGATGTAGCCTGGTGGGGGTAGGTCTCTTCTCCCAGGCAACCAGCACCAGAACAAGAGGACACAGTCTCAAGCTGTGCCAGGGGAGGTTTAGGCTGGGTGTTAGGAAGTAGTTCTTCACAGAAGGAGTGATTGCCCATTGGAATGTGCTGCCCAGGGAGGTGGTGGAGTCACCATCACTGGAGGTGTTTAGGAAGAGACTGGATGGGGTGCTTGGTGCTATTTTAGTTGATTAGATAGTGTTGGATGATAGGTTGGACTCGATGATCTGAAAGGTCTTTTTCATCCTGGTCTGGGCTATTCTATTCTACTCTACTCCTACTCTACTCCTATTCTATTCTATTCTATTCTATTCTATTCTATTCTATTCTATTCTATTCTATTCTATTCTTGATGGGGTGCTTGGTGCCATGGTTTAGTTGATTAGATGGTGTTGGGTGATAGGTTGGACTTGATGATCTCAAAGGTCTTTTTCATCCTGGTCTGGTCTATTCTATTCTACTCTACTCCTATTCTATTCTATTCTATTCTATTCTATTCTACCTTCCCAGTGACTGGCATGGGACTAAATTAGCTCAAAATAAGTTTTGTTTTGTTTTCTTCTTCATGAATGCAGATGGGTGTGGGGCAAGTTTAAACTTGTTAATACTCTGATAACTGTATTTAAACACACAAAGTCAGTTCTCATGCTTCATATAAGTAAAAGGAAAATACACATAAGAGATTTTCTTGTGAAGATGGACTTAAGGACTGTGGTTTATATTGAGGATGCAGTGACAAGAGTTTTAGGATACCTAAATTATCTCTATTGTTAGCTCCTTCTCTAAAAATTTTCACTAGTGGTTGCTGTGCAGTATCAGTGAGATAGAAACTGACCTTTTTGCCTCAGCTCTCCATAGTACATAGCTGGCAAAGAAATCAAAAGGTTCATGCTATACCTCTTCTGCTGCAATATATTCAGTGCAGAATAAATGTCTTAATTATTTTTCCTTGTGTTTTTGTTGTTTGGGGTTTGTTTGTGTTTTTTGGGGTTGGTTTTGGGTTGATTTTTGGCTTGGCTTGGGTTGGTTTTTTATTACAGTGTAGAGTTACTTTCATCTCAGTATATTTTGTTTAAAGTTATGGACCAAAGATCTTGGAGTTGAGAGTATAAATAATTTATAGAAGGTCTATGACTAACTAGGATACCAAAACTGTGTGTGAATGTGATCTTAGAGGCAAGTTTGAGTGGGTCATATATTTTTAGAAGATAGTGTGATTTTGTCCTACCCTTCTATTTAGGTGACAGAATGCATGAGGTGATTGCAAAATGACAACTCAAAGTACTTAAAATCTAGAATTCCTACAAGGTAGTCTGTAGTTCAGTCAACAATTAAATACTTAATGGGAAACCAGGAATTCTTGGGTTTGTGTATTTGAGACTGGATGTTAGGAAGAAGTTCTATACAGAGAGAGTGATTGCCCATTGGAATGGGCTGCCCGTGGAGGTGGTGGAGTCACCTTCATTGAGGTGTTCAGGAAGAGGCTTGATGGGGTGCTTGGTGCCATGGTTTAGTTGTTTAGGTGGGTTGTGTTGTATTGTATTGTATTGTATTGTATTGTATTTAGGTGGGTTGGATTGGTTGATGGGTTGGATGTGATGATCTTGAAGGTCTCTTCCAACCTGGTGGTGTATTGTATTGTATTGATGTTGGAAAACATCAGATTTTAGGAGGGTATTTGTTGATGCATCTTCAAACTGATGGCTGAACTACTGCTGGGTTTAGAATCATAGAATCAATAAGGTTGGAAAAGACCTCAAAGATCATAGAATCAATAAGGTTGGAAAAGACCCCAAAGATCATCAAGTCCAACCTGTCACCCAACACCTCATGACCACTAAACCATGGCTTCAAGTGCCACATCCAGTCCCTTTTTGAACACCTCCAGGGATGGTGACTCCACCACCTCCCTGGACAGCCCATTCCAGCAGCCAACAACTCTCTCTGTGAAGAACTTTCTCCTCACCTTGAGCCTAAACTTCCCCTGGCGCAGCTTGAGACTGTGTCCTCTTCTTCTGGTGCTGGTTGCCTGGGAGAAGAGACCAACCCCCACCCAGCTACAACCTCCCTTCAGGTAGTTGTGGAGAGTAATTAGAATAGGATAGAATAGAGTAGAATAGAATAGAATAGAATAGACCATCAAGAGACCTTCAAGATCATCATGTCCAACCCATCACCCAACACCATCTAATCAACTAAACCATGCAACCAAGCACCCTATCAAGTCTCCTCCTGAACACCTCCAATGATAGTGACTCCTCCACCTCCCTGGGCAGCCCATTCCAATGGGCAGTCACTCTCTCTGTGTAGAACTTCTTCTAACATCCAGCTGGTAGGGTAGGATAGGACAGGACAGGACAGGATAGCATAGCATAGCGTAGCATAGCATAGCATAGCAGGATAGGATAGGATAGGATAGGATAGGATAGGATAGGATAGGATAGGATAGGATAGGATAGGATAGGATTAACCAGGTTGGAAAAGACCTTTGAGATCATCAAGTCCAACCTATCCCCCAACACTATCTAATCAACTGAACCAAAGCACCCCTTTGCCAGTTGTGATTTCCTTCATCCCTCTGATCTGAGCTTGACAAAAACTGGCCAGTGGTAATTTGACTTTCTCTTAGTATGGACTGTAAAATAAAGTAAAACTTGAAGGAAAAAACACAGCACCTTGTAACTTGTGTACAAGTACTTGAGGAGAAAGTTCTTTGAGGAGAATGGAGAGAGTCATTCGTCATTGGAATAGGCTGCCTGGGGAGGTGGTGGAGTCACCATCCCTGGAGGTATTCAAGAGGGGATTTGGACGTGTCACTTGGTGCCATGGTATAGTCATGAGGTCTGTGGTGACAGGTTGGACTCGATGATCTTTGAGGTCTCTTCCAACCTTGGTGATACTGTGATACTGTACACCACAATCTTCTTGTAGGGTGGAAGATAAAAATTCTTTCCCTGTTTAACATTTCTCAATTAGACTGGCAATGTCCATCTCAGAACACATGTTCAAGTGAAATCCAGTTCATCAGAGCTTATTTAACAATAAGCTTCTACCTAGAAAAGAAATGTTGGCTAATTAATACTGTGTTTATATGTAGGTGTCTTGAAAATCCCATTTCAGTGCTCTTTTATGCCAAGTAAGACTTGTGTTCTTACACTACCAATGAAATAGTTTAGAATAGCTTCTGAGAGTAAAACTGTGGCATCTTTGAATAGCTGGCACTTGGGTTAAGCTGCAAACAAACTTGTCTAAATCTCTGACAGGTGTTAAAAAAATCAATTACTTTTATGAGTAGAAAATTCTGTGAGTAGAAACTTGTCTGTATCCTTTTGCTGCAGATGGGTTTTCTTCTATATGATGAATCCCCCATTTGACCCTCTTCTCAGCGGGGTAGGTTTCTCTTGAGACAGCATTTCAAACAAATAGTTCATGCATTGCTCTGTCAAAATTCCATTTTTCTTTTCCTTTCTGCTGTCTTCATTTTGAGCCCCAACTACCACAAACTTAGAATAGACCAGACCAGACCAGGTTGGAAAAGACCTTTGAGATCATCGAGTCCAACCCATCACCCAACGCCATCTAATCAAATAACCATGGCAACAAGTGCCTCATCCAGTCTCTTGCTGAACACCTCCAGTGATGGTGACTCCACCACCTCCCTGGGTAGCACATTCCAATGGCCAATCACTCTTTCTGGGAAGAACTTCTTCCTAACATCCAGCCTAAACCTGCCCTGGCACAGCATGAGACTGTGTCCTCTTGTTCTGGTGCTGCTTGCCTGGGAGAAGAGACCAACCTCTGCCTGTCTACAACCTCCCTTCAGGTAGTGTAGACAGCAAGAAGGTCTCCCCTGAGCCTCCTTTCTCCAGTCTAAGCAACCCCAGCTCCCTCAGCCTCTCCTCACAGGGCTGTGCTCCAAACCCCTCCCCAGCTTTGTTGCCCTTCTCTGGACACCTTCCAGCAACTCAACATCTTTCCTAAACTGTGGGGCCCAGAACTGGACCCAGGACTCAAGGTGTGGCCTAACCAGTGCTGACAGTACAACAGGAGTGGTTTATTTCTGTGTTGGAACTTCTCATACATCTATAGTATTGTGTGCACGTTTGAGCTTCCCAGTGCAAGAAGGGCAGTAACATAGTGGAGCAAGTCCTGGTGGAGGGCTACCTAGACCATGTCCTGGTTTGAGGCCTGGCAGATCCTCTCTTGCCCCTGAGTGGGGGCTAAAGAATGACACTCACACAATGGACTGCAAAACTGGTGGAAAGTTTAAATGGAAAAGCAATTAGTGTTTTACAGAAACTACAAGCACAGTGACAAAGATACCCCAAAGCGTACGGAGTCCCTTCCAGCATACCCAAAGGTCCCCAACATTTCCCATCTCCCCACCTGAGGGTACACCCAAAAACCCCCAGGGCTCTTTCTTCACACACCCCCCAACTCCCCCCCCCTGCTAGGCTAGTCTCAGGCTGGCCAGGTCTGAGACTGCACCCCCCCCCTTCTCTTCCTGGCATTTGGCCTCGCCAGGCCTAAGAGGCCTTGAGATAACTCCCCTACCGTTACCCCATAGGGCAGCCAAGAAGGCCAATGGCATCCTGGCCTGCATCAGGAACAGTGTGGCCAGCAGGAGCAGGGAGGTCATTCTGCCCCTGTACTCAGCAGTGGTTAGGCCACACCTTGAGTCCTGTGTCCAGTTCTAGGCCCCTCAGTTTAGGAAGGATGTTGTCTTGCTGGAGCATGTCCAGAGAAGGGCAACAAAGTTGGTGAGGGTTTGGAACACAAGTCCCACAAGGAAAGGCTGAGGGAGCTGGGGTTGCTTAGCCTGGAGAAGAGGAGACTCAGGGGTGACCTTCTTGCTGTCTACAACTACCTGAAGGGAGGTTGTAGCCAGGCAGAGGTTGGTCTCTTCTCCCAGGCAGCCAGCACCAGAACAAGAGGACACAGTCTAAAGCTGCACCAGGGGAGGTTTAGGCTGGATGTTAGGAAGAAGTTCTATACAGAGAGAGTGATTGCCCATTGGAATGGGCTGCCTGTGGAGGTGGTGAGTCACCTTCATTGGAGGTGTTCAGGAAGAGGCTTGATGGGTGCTTGGTGCCACGGTTTAGTTGTTTAGGTAGGTTGGATTGTATTGTATTAGGTGGGTTGGATTGGTTGATGGGTTGGATGCGATGATCTTGAAGGTCTCTTCCAACCTGGTGGTGTATTGTATTGCATTGTAAGAGAGCAGAGAGGGAAGAAAGAGGAAGAGAATGACTTTGCAGATGGATTTATAGGGCACAGGATATTGTGGGTAGGAAATACGCTGTTTCCTGTGTCCACCTACTGGGCTGGACACTCGGGGCGCAGGAGGTGTAACTCATGTGGCAGGAACAGGGGGGACCCAGCTTAGACTGCCACAGATGGTCAAGCGGCTGCACAGCATAATGCACAAAGAGAGGCTGAGGAATTAAACTTGTCCTTAAATGGCATGGCAAGCATTTAATTTGCTACAAAATTTTCCTGTCTTTTCTTCTCAAGCTGGCAAAAGGCACACAGGCAGGCATTTTATGAAACTTGAATGTGAAATCAAAGCAGCTGGCAAAGTGATGTATTTCTCTTGCCCGAGTACTGATTTGATTTTACTATTATTTTTTTTTGCCAAAGGAGAGTAAAAAGCTAACTGTACTTGTGTGTTGGATATGACACAACTGTCTGTGGTGATCTGTTGCTGTTCTGTGTGATAGCTACCAGTATCTGCTATGGAACGTTCATTAAAATGCATGTAATACAATACAATAGAATAAACCAGGTTGGAAGAGACCTTCAAGATCATCGTGTCCAGCCCATCAACCAATCCAACCCACCTAAACAACTAACCCATGGCACCAAGCACCCCATCAAGTCTCCTCCTGAACACCTCCAACGATGGTGACTCCACCACCTCCACGGGCAGCTGATTCCAGTGGGCAATCACTCTCTCTGTGTAGAACTTTTTCCTAACATCCAGCCTAAACCTCCCCTGGGGCAGCCTGAGACTCTGTCCTCTTGTTCTGGTGCTGGTTGCCTGGGAGAAGAGACCAACCTCTGCCTGGCTACAACCTCCCTTCAGGTAGTTGTAGAGAGCAAGAAGGTCACCCCTGAGTCTCCTCTTCTCCAGGCTAAGCAACCCCAGCTCCCTCAGTCTTTCCTCGTAGGGCTTGTGTTTCAAACCCCTCACCCACTTTGTTGCCCTTCTCTGGACACACTCCAGCAAGACAACATCCTTCCTAAACTGAGGGGCCCAGAACTGGACACAGGACTCGAGGTGTGGCCTAACCAGTGCAGTGTACAGGGGCACAATGACCTCCCTGCTCCTGCTGGCCACACTGTTCCTGATGCAGGCCAGGATGCCATTGGCTTTCTTGGCTGCCTGGGCACACTGCAGGCTCATGTTCAGCCTACCATCAACCAGTACCCCCAGGTCCCTCTCTGCCTGGCCGCTCCCCAGCCACTCTGACCCCAGCCTGTAGCACTGCATGGGGTTGCTGTGGCCAATGTGCAGAACCCGGCACTTGGATGTGTTCAATCTCATGCCCTTGGACTCTGCCCATCTGTCCAGCCTGTCGAGGTCCCTCTGCAAAGCCTCTCTGCCCTCCAGCAGATCAACTCCTGCCCCCAGCTTGGTGTCGTCCGCAAATTTACTGATGATGGACTCGATGCCCTCATCCAGATCATCAATAAAGATGTTGAAGAGCATGGGGCCCACACTGATCCTGGGCACACCACTAGTGCCTGGCTGCCAGCTGGCTGTGGCACCATTCACCACCACTCTCTGGGCTCAGCCCTCCACCCAGTTCCTAACCCAATGCAGTGTGCTTCTGTCCAAGCCATGGGCTGATAGCTTGGCCTGGAGTTTGCTGTGTTGCCTTTTGTGCATGTGATTGGGATTCACAAAGTTGTTTCTCCTGAGATGAAATGAAGCTCTCAAGCCAAAGGCATATGTGCCTTCACAGGCAGAGTTTTGGAGTTTTGTGTTTTTGCAGAGTGTGATTGTATATTGGTATGAAGCTAATGGTTTCCCTAGTTCTGCTCCTGCCTCTGCCTCATTGCCTAATGAGTGACTTCAGTTGAAGTGGATGGAGTAGATGGGGTGGAGGTTTAATCATGTCACAAATGCATTCAGTCTTCAGCTGTCTGTACTTCTAGCTTGGCAGGGTTGAAATGGTTTAGATTTAAGAAATCAGCATCTTGCATTGGGAATTGGTTTGTAGCATTTCCTTTTCGCTAGGGTTGTTTGTCCTGTAGTGCTGATGCAGGGACAGTTTCAGAGAGAAAAGAGTAAGAACTGAGAGATTAGAAAAAGGAGAGGGGGATTACTGGAGCAGCAAAAGTAATGATCTTCCCTTTTTTACTGCTTTGTATGTGTGGGCAGAGTACTCTGAATAGACATAGGCTTTTATAAGGGGGTTTTGTGGAGCTCACTGAGACACTTGAATGTGTCCAGAGAAGGGCAGTGAGGCTGGTGAGAGGCCTCAAGCACAAGCCCTACGAGGAGGAGGGTGAGGGAGCTGGGATTGTTTAGCCTGGAGATGAGGAGGCTCAGGGGAGACCTTCTTGCTGTCTACAACTACCTGAAGGGAGGTTGTAGCCAAGAGGGGGTTAGTCTCTTCTCCCAGGCAATCAGCACCAGAACAAGAGGACATAGTTTCAAACTGCGCCAGGGGAGGAGAAAGTTCTTTACAGAGAGAGTTGTTAGCCATTGGAATGTGCTGCCCAGGGAGGTGGTGGAGTCACCATCCCTGGAGGTGTTCAAGAGGGGATTGGACATGGTACTTCATCCTGTGGTTTAGTAGTTATGAGGTCTGTGGTGACAAGTTGGACTTGATGATTTTTGAGGTCTTTTCCAACCTTTTCCAACCTATGATTGTGTTCTGAGAGGAAAAATGCTCGTGTTTAGTAGCTCACATCACACTGCATCAGAGGTCGTTGGAGAAAATAGCCTCTATTTGCAACACAGAAAAATGTTGGTGGAAAGCCTGAAGCAGAAGGGTAGGGGAAGATAGCAAAGGAAGAGCAAGCTGTAGAGAAGTTGAAGAGGTATATGGCTGAGCAGTGTCAGTATTGTTTATTCCTTCTTTTGCTAGAAGTAAAACATACAGGGGGAGATGCACTGATAGCCAGAGTGTAAAATCTTAAAATGAAGGCCTCCTCTCCTTACATGTGCAACTGAATTGAAATACAGCTTCCTCAGGTGTGGGAAGAGTTACATGAGAAAGAGGAGACACAAGGTGTGTTTTTTAATTAATACTCAGGTGTTTCACTTGTAACTAATTAGTGCCTTTGTAAGTGATTCATTAACTAAAATTCTTGACTCATGAGATCCAAATCAATTCAGGGGAAAAAAGACCACTCCAACCTGCTAGTTCTGGCACTCATGGACCTACTTGTTTTGTCTTATGTGTAGATAGACAAATATTTTTGTCTTCTTTAAGCTGATCACAGAGCATTAGGTAGAGAAGTGTGGATTCAAAAAAGCAACTTTTAAGACAATAGTTTCCAAAGTTGTCTTTAATTGAGTCTAGTGGAGGAAGCTTTGCTGGCTTCTTTCATTTTAGTAAAGGCTAATTGTTGTCATAGTTTGAATGCTGCTTCTGTACATTTCCAACATGAAATCTCTGCATCCTTACAGATTGCAATAAACTGAGTCCATCATCAGTAAATTTGCAGATGACACCAAGCTGGAGGAAGGAGTTGATCTGCTGGAGGGTAGAGAGACTTTGCAGAGGGACCTCGACAGGGTGGACAGATGGGCAGAGTCCAACAGCATGAGATTGAACACATCCATGTGCTGGGTTCTGCACATTGGCCACAGCAACCCCATGCAGTGCTACAGGCTGGGGACAGAGTGGCTGGAGAGCGGCCAGGCAGAGAGGGACCTGGGGGTGCTGGTTGATGGTAGGCGGAACATGAGCCAGCAGTGTGCCCAGGCAGCCAAGAGGGCCAATGGCATCCTGGCCTGCATCAGGAAGAGTGTGGCCAGCAGGAGCAGGGAGGTCATTCTGCCCCTGTACACTGCACTGGTTAGGCCGCACCTTGAGTCCTGTGTCCAGTTCTGGGCCCCTCAGTTTAGGAAAGATGTTGTCTTACTGGAGCATGTCCAGAGAAGGGCAACCAAGTTGGTGAGGGGTTTGGAGCACAGCCCTGCGAGAAGAGGCTGAGGGAGCTGGGGTTGCATAGCCTGGAGAAGAGGAGGCTCAGGGGAGACCTTCTTGCTCTCTACAACTCCCTGAAGGGAGGTTGTAGACAGGCAGAGGTTGGTCTCTTCTCCCAGGCAACCAGCACCAGAACAAGAGGACACAGTCTGAAGCTGCACCAGGGGAAGTTCAGACTGTGTGCTAGGAAGAAATTCTACACAGAGAGAACGATTGCCCATTGGAATGTGCTGCCTGGGGTGGTGGTGGAGTCACCTTCATTGGAGGTGTTCAGGAGGAGACTTGATGGGGTGCTTGGTGCCATGGTTTAGTTGATTAGGTGGTGTTGGATGATAGCTTGAACATGATGATCTTGAAGGTCTCTTCCAACCTGGTTAATTCTATTTCTATTTCTGTTTCTATTTCATTCCATTCCATTCCATTCCATTCCATTCCATTCCATTCCATTCCATTCCATTCCATTCCATTCCACTGTAGGCTCCAGGTCTTTAGAGACTGGTGGAATAACTAGAGCAATATAGTAGTTTTGATATTTTTTGTTTGTTTGTTCTGTGACTGACTTTTAAAAGCTGATACTCTGATGCTTATATCAACTTGTGACTTCTAATGTTGCTAAAGAATTGGAAATCCAGGAAATGCAGAAAGTGGAAGAGAATTTAAGTCTTTCCTGGCTTTTAGTGCATTATGTGCCTCATAGTATCAGTCAGGGTTGGAAGGGACCACAAGGATCATCTAGTTCCAACCCTCCTGCCATGGGCAGGGACACCCCACACTAGATCAGGCTGGCCAGAGCCCCATCCAGCCTGGGCTTAAATACCTCCAGGGACGGGGCCTCAACCACCTCCCTGGACAACCCATTCCAGGGCTTCACCACTCTCATGCTGAAGAACTTCCTCCTCACCTCCAGCCTGAATCTCCCCTTCTCCAGCTTCATTCCCTTCTCCCTAGTCCTATCACTCCCTGGTAGCCTGAGAAGTCCCTCCCCAGTCTTCTTGTAGGCCCCGTTCAGATACTGGAAGGCCACAATGAGGTAACCTCGGAGCCTTCTCTTCTCCAGACTGAACAGCCCCAACTCCTTCAGTCTGTCCTCATAGGAGAGGTGCTCCAGCCCTCTGATCATCCTCATGGCCCTTCTCTGGACAACTTCCAGCACCTCCAGATCCCTCTTGAAATAGGGACTCCAGAACTGGACACAGTACTCCAGGTCTTAAATGTCTTAAACTTTTTGTTATTCTTAGTTAGCACATGTTAGTGGTGGAAAAATAGTATTTAAACTTGTCCAGGGGAAGTGGTAGCTTCCCCAGGGGAAAATAAGAATAAAATAGAAGGGATCATAATTGAATATTGTGATGCTTAAAATGCAGCATGACTGCAAACATGGAAGCTTTGAAACTTAAATGAGCTCATTTCTTTATTTTGATAAGGTATCTCTGCTTACCAGTGACTAATTTGAAGAATGGATTAAATAAAGTTCAGATTTCAAATCAAGACCATGCTGTGCAAGGAGCTTGCTGTTAGTGGCCTCTGGGGCTAGCTTTTACAGTGCTGCCTTTGTTCCTGGGTCTGCAGGGATCCCCAGGTTGTAGTGGCTTTAGGTAGGACCAAGTGTTTGCTTCTGTGGAGCTGTTCATGGGTAAGGAACTGCTGAAGTTTCTAAAGCACTGATTTCAGTTAGTTAGTGTCACAGAGTTCACATGATGCTGTTCTCTCGAGTGGATTTGTTGTTTGGAATTGTATTAGGCAGCCCTTGTTTTGCACATGTTGTTTTGGAACTTCATATGCCTGTAACCCAAGGATAAAGTTAATTACAAGAAAACCCTAAAAGCATTTCAATATGATTGAAGAAATTATGTATAGGTGTGAAGAGGGCATGACATACTTAATTTGTTGTCCTTTCATAATTGCAACCATATCCATTTTCTGTTGCTGGTTTTGCCAATGAATACTAGACAGTTTTCTCTGTACCAATGCCTCTTCATTCAACCAAATGAATCACAGAATCACCAAGGTTGGAAGAGACCTCAAAGATCACCAAGTCCAACCTGGCACCACAGACCTCAGGACTAAACCATGGCACCAAGTGCCACGTCCAATCCCCTCTTGAACACCTCCAGGGATGGTGACTCCACCACCTCCCTGGGCAGCACATTCCAGTGCCTAACAACTCTCTCTGTGAAGAACTTTCTCCCCACCTGAAGCCTTAAACTTCCCCTGGGGCAGCTTGAGACTGTGTCCTCTTGTTCTGGCACTGGTTGCCTGGGAGAAGAGACCAACCCCCTCCTGGCTACAGCCTCCCTTCAGGGAGTTGTAGACAGCAAGAAGGTCTCCCCTGAGCCTCCTATTCTGCAGGCTAAACAATCCCAGCTCCCTCAGCCTCTCCTCATAGGGCTTGTGTTCAAGGCCTCTCACCAGCCTCGTTGCCCTTCTCATACAGCTCCTGAATTTCTCCACTAGGAAGATCTGCATAGTCCCAGGGTGCTTCTCTGGTTTGTGTATACTACACATCAAATAATTTGGGTTTTTTTGGTGGATGAAATGTAAGCCTAGATAAAGTTGGATTTCATAGTCCTTCAAATGTGCTTATTTGATTATTAGAGCTGACTGGCAAGAAAAGGATGCTTGAAAGACAATGCCTTGGTGCCTGGCAGTGTTGAGATAGTGGGAGTGGTTGTTACTTGAGATGCCATCCTTTACAAAAAGAATGAAGTACTCATGAATGTATTCATGTATTCACGAGTCCTGTGTCCAGTTCTGGGCCCCTCAGTTTAGGAAAGATGTTGACTTGCTGGAAGGTGTCCAAGGAAGGTCAACAAAGCTGGTGAAGGGTTTGGAGCACAAGCCCTATGAGGAGAGGCTGAGGGAGCTGGGGTTGCTTAGCCTGGAGAAGAGGAGGCTCAAGGGAGACCTTTAGTGCTGCCTGCAACTCCCTGAAGGGAGGTTGTAGCTGAGTGGGGGTTGGTCTCTTCTCCCAAGCAACCAGCACCAGAACAAGAGGATACAGTCTCAAGCTGTGCCAGGGGAGGTTTAGGCTGGATGATAGGAAGTTCTTCCCAGAAAGCGTGATTGGCCATTGGAATGGGCTGCCCAGGGAGGTGGTGGAGTCACCATCACTGGAAGTGTTTAGGAAGAGACTGGATGGGGCATTTGGTGCCATGGTTTAGTTGATTAGAGGGTGTTGGGTGATGGGTTGGACTTGATGATCTCAAAGGTCTTTTCTAACCTGGTTAATTTTATTCTAAGTGAATAATAAGCAAAAGAAGTAAGTGATACTAAGCAAAAGAGCTAAGTGATACTAAACAAAAGGGTAGAAGTCTGATACAAGATCTGTGCAGACACATAAAAGCTTAATTGACATGAGACTTGAAGTCGCCTGACTTCATCTTGTAGGTGCATTTTACTGAAGTATAGACTATGTTTCTGAAAACAAATGGATGCATTTTCTTACTGCTACAGGGTCCAACTGCTGTGGAACAATTTGGCAAACTGTTTGCTGTTTGGATTAAGCAGTTCTTTGTTTTATAGATTGAGATAAAAATGAAGAAGCCAGAGGCCGTAAGATGGGAGAAGCTGGAGGGCCAGGGAGATTCCCCTAAGTTAAAGCAATTTACACCAGGTTTGTACTCTGAACTCTTAAAATACTAAATGGTGCATTTATGTTAAGTTGCATGTTGTCAGGAATATTTGTTGGTGATAAATACTGTTAATAAAATAACAGCTTTATATTTACAATTGGAAGCAAGCAGTCTTAATTTTACTGCCAAGAACTGACTGAAGAAGTCTGTAGGGCATTGCTAAAACTTGAGTGTTAACTTCAGTCATAACTTCCTTATTCTGATGGGATGTTAAGGATAGTTCCTCAGGGCTTATCTATTTTGGTCACTATTGCAGTTCTTGGAATTTTTATGCCTCTCTTGTTGTGTAAATAAGTAAACATGATTTACTTCAGTATTCAGTCTCTCTTGGCAGTAACAGTTCTGCAGGGTTTCAAGACAGGTTAACAATCTTTGAGAGATCCGAACTTCCAAATTTAATGATTCAGATATACTTTGGAAATGTAGCTCACATTTTCCTGTGGCTCTAGGCTGTGGCTCCTTTTTTGTTTGTTTTCTCTGTTTGGGTTTTTTTTTTCCATCTTACTCTCAGCCAGTCTCTCCTGCTTTCTTTTGACTTTAATCTGTGTAGCTGTTGTACACCACTAGGGCTTTTTTTAATTGGCTAACTAAAGTTAGTACCTCTCTTTTAACTTTCACAGCTGCTGTATGCAGTCTCCAGCACTTCTTTCTTAACTTCCTTTACTTCTGTTGCTGTAGTGCTTGTATCAGTAAGGAGGAATCCCATTTGTATTTTCAGATTCATGTTCCATTATCATCTGTGATTCATCAGGTGCATGTCTGTCTCTGTGTTCTCTGCTGCTCTGAAAGTCATGAGAAAATAATCAGTTAACCAACACTTCTGTTTTCAGATACCCAGCACTTATATCCATCATCCTCTCACTACACAAGGAACTGGGACAAACTGGTAGTTGAAATTAAAGAAGAGGAAAAGAATGAGAAGTTAGAAGGAGATGCAGCTTTAAATAAACTCTTCCAGCAAATTTATTCAGATGGCACAGATGAAGTGAAACGTGCCATGAACAAATCATTTGTAAGTCTCTGTTCTTTTTGTCTGCAGAAACGTGTTCTTCCTGAGCACTGACTCAATTTACTGAACTTTGGAAAGCTCCCAGCTACCAAAACCTTGGGCCTGTAATGAATGGCAGTGGTTCTGTTGGAGATACTGGTATAGCAAGTCTTAGAATATTCAAGGTGTAGCCTAACCAGTGCTGAGTACAGGGACACAGTGACCTCCCTGCTCCTGCTGGCCACACTATTCCTGATCCAGGCCAGGATGCCATTGGTCTTCTTGGCCACCTGGGCACACTGCTGGCTCATATTCAGTCTACTATCAATCAGGTACCCCTGGGTCCCTCTCTGCCTGGCCTCTCTCCAGCCACTCTGACCCCAGCCTGTAGCACTGCATGGGGTTGTTGTGGCCAATGTGCAGAACCCGGCACATTAATCTTATGCCCTTGGACTCTGCCCATCTGTCTTGCTTGAAGCTACAAAGTTGCACACTATTGAATATGACTCTGTAAGTCCAAGGTTGTGCTTTGTCACTGATCTCTTGTTCAAATGATGTTATGATAGGTTGGACACGATGATCTTGAAGGTCTCTTCCAACCTATTCTATACAATACAATACAATACACCAGGTTGGAAGAGACCTTCAAGATCATCGCGTCCAACCTATCAACCAATCCAACCCACCTAAACAACTAGACCATGGCACCCAGTACCCCATCAAGTCTCCTCCTGAACACCTCCAATGATGGTGACTCCACCACTGTTCTGTTCTATTCTGTTCTGTTCTGTTCTGTTCTATTTCTGTTCTATTCTATTCTATTCTATTCTGTTCTATTCTGTTCTATTCTGTTTCTATTCTATTCTATTCTGTCTGTTCTATCTGCTCTGTTCTGTTCTGTTCTGTTCTTTCTATTCTATTCTGTTCTATTCTATTCTATTCTATTCTGTTCTATTCTGTTCTATTCTATTCTATTCTATTCTGTTCTGTTCTGTTCTATTCTGTTCTATTCTATTCTATTCTGTTCTGTTCTATTCTGCTCTGTTCTGTTCTGTTCTGTTCTGTTCTATTCTGTTCTGTTCTGTTCTGTTCTGTTCTGTTCTGTTCTATTGTTCTGTTCTGTTCTATTCTGTTCTGTTCTATTCTGTTCTGTTCTGTTCTGTTCTGTTCTATTCTCTTCTGTTCTGTTCTATTCTGTTCTATTCTCTTCTGTTCTGTTCTATTCTGTTCTGTTCTGTTCTGTTCTATTCTGTTCTGTTCTATTCTATCAAAGGAAATAAGGTTTTGGCTCATACAGAGTTTGGAGACTTGCCATAGGTGAAAGGCTCAAATTCCTCATAATTGTTTGTATGTAATCACTGACCCTTCAGAAGCTTCTTGTTAATGAAGTAACGTCTCGTGTGCAGTACCCATTAAATTTATGCTGGGGTGAAGATTATGGATTGATGGCTCTGTCAGATTTTACTCTATATGTACACAGAATTCCTTAGTAATTCCTGGTACGTGGAGCTTTACTTGTTCACCTTTCTTCAGCAGTTGTTAATAAGCTATCAGAAATGTGGCTTTTATGTTACTAGAGCGAACTCAAACGAGCTTTCTCTCCTATTACAGATGGAGTCTGGAGGCACAGTTCTGAGCACCAACTGGTCTGACGTTGGTAAAAGGAAGGTGGAAGTGAATCCTCCTGATGACGTGGAATGGAAAAAATTCTAATGCTGTTTTTAATCTTTCACCATCTGTATGTTGCCATAGTCATGTACTGACCACTGTGTATGGACGTAGCATCCTTGGATTCAAAGCACTGAATGTTCCCTCGGAAGCAGGAATCGTCTTTGCATTTTGCGTGCTTTAGAAATTACCTTCATCTGCAGATGTTAAAGATACACTCAAGAGTGGAACCCCTCTTTTCATCACCTCTGTCTAATTTTTTGGAAATTGAGTCAATCAGTCTAAATTTTTCTACCACCTCTATCAGCTCTGCTCTTTGAGGTTAGGGTGATCTCTAATGGCTGGTCAGGATTATTGCCTTATGCCCGGTGTTTCTGTTCAATAACTTGCAGGTCTTGGCAACTCTGGGTAAAAAAAAAAAGCCACACTTTTCAACAACAGTGTTAAAATTGTTTGCTCTTTAACTCTGCTAAATAAAACTGTAAATATAACTTTTCCTATATGGAAGCTGCTTCATTTCATTTTCAGTAAGCTTGGGTTTTGGTGGGGGACTCACTTAGAGCATATAGGTGAGGATGCAAACGCTCTGCTTAAGAAAACTCTGACTGACGTATAGGAGCAAAATGTGCATTCAGTGAGGAGGATGAGGTTGCTATTCTTAATGCAGGCAAGGCAATTTCCACTTGTGGAGTCCTTCCCACCTGGGTGATAGATTGAGCTTCATTTGTGTGAGCAAAGGGAGAAACTTGGGGATGGAAATGTCTACAGAGAAGTGGGTCCTCTGTCTGCCTCCTTTATGCAAAGAGAAGGATTTATTGAAGTTGCCTGAAATCAAAAGGTGGGAAGCAGTTGCTTTAAGTTCTGTTACTTCAGAATATTGGAAACTTGAAATTCTAGAAAAGAATCTGTGCACCTTTAACTGTCCCAGGAACAGTGTGACCAGTAGGAGCAGGGAAGTCATTCTGCCTCTGCACTCAGCACTGGTTAGGCCACACCTTGAGTCCTGTGTCCAGTTCTGGGCCCCTCAGTTTAGGAAAGATGTTGAGTTGCTGGAAGGTGTCCAGAGAAGGGCAACAAAGCTGGGGAGGGGTTTGGAGCACAAGCCCTGTGAGGAGAGGCTGAGGGAGCTGGCATTGCTTAGCCTGGAGGAGGCTCAAGGGAGACCTTCTTGCTCTCTACAGCTACCTGAAGGGAGGTTGTAGCTGGGTGGGGGTTGGTCTCTTCTCCAAGCAACCACACCAGAACAGGAGGACCCAGTCTCAAGCTGCACCAGGGGAGGTTTAGGCTGCATGTTAGGAAGAAGTTCATCATGGAAAGAGTGATTGCCCATGGGAATGTGCTGCCCAGGGAGGTGGTGGAGTCACCATCACTGGAGGTGTTTAGGAAGAGAATTGAAGAGGCACTTGTTGCCATGGTTTACTTGATTAGGTGGTGTTGGGTGATAGGTTGGACTCAATGATCTCAAAGGGCTTTTCCAACCTGGTCCTGTCCTATTCTATTCTATTCTATTCTATTCTATTCTA
Organism: Colaptes auratus; assembly: GCA_015227895.2. Lineage (NCBI taxonomy): Eukaryota > Metazoa > Chordata > Aves > Piciformes > Picidae > Colaptes > Colaptes auratus. Next base: position 116,811,577 of record CM037631.1, read on the forward strand.
TTCTATTCTATTCTATTCTATTCTATTCTATTCTATTCTATCTGTTCTGTTCTGTTCTGTTCTGTTCTATTCCTGTTCTATGCTATTCCTATTCTATTCTATTCTATTCTATTCTATTCTATTCTATTCTATTCTATTCTATCCTATTCTATTCTATTCCCAAATTGTAAATAATGGTATTTACAGAATAAGAAATGTAAGGAGTACTGTCTGTGCTTGTACTAGTTGGATGCATGCCTGCAAGGGCTTACAGATGCTGAAAAGCCACCTGGACACATTTCTGGGCACCTGTCTTTAAGTGACCCTGCTTGAATGGGAGGCTTGGACAAAGTGACCTCCACGGGGCCCTTCCCACCTCAACCATTTTGTGATTCTGTGAAAAAGAGGTGAACTTACAGAGCTGTGGTAAATATGTGTAGTCCATATGCTGCTTTTTGGGGGGAGTTCAGAGATACATAAATGGTCTAGAAAGCACCATGAACTATGAATACTGGCAGCCCCCCTGAAAACCACTTCATTCCTTGCTGGCCATTAGACACTGCTTTAAGTCTGCACTTTTCCTTGCATTCCTAATTATGTAGAGCTTTCCAGATTGTTGTTCTGCCTGTTTCCTTGGTATTTGATATTTTACTACAGTAGGAACTGGATGAGCTTGGTAAAATATAAAGGCTATTAGAGCAGGTGTTTTACTAGGCTGAGGGAAGTCTGCAGCTGTTACAGTAATAAACATATGTAAAAGATGATTGAAAACTAAGGAGGAGAAATAAAGGATGTATTATGTTCCTCCTGGGGACTAGCAGTCTGTGTTTTGCAGTAGTGCTGGGAAAATGCAGTGCTTGCTTTCCTGCTACTGTTGCTATGCCTGTGCAGTAGGTGGTATAGGTACCAAGGCTTTTAACTCTCACAAATCTTACAAAGAGCTTGGGTTTGGATATGTCAGAGCTGTGGGCTTCAGGTTGTTGTATTAGGTAGCTGTAGAGTGTGACTGCAGTCTTGATGTGATGCTGTTTCTTGATGTGAATAGAGTAGAATAGAATAGAATAGAATAGAACAGAATAGAATAGAATAGACCAGGTTGGAAGAGACCTTTGAGATCATCGAGTCCAACCTATCACCCAACACCATCTAATCAACTAAACCATGGCACCAAGCACCCCATCAAGTCTCCTCCTAAACACCTCCAGTGATGGTGACTCCACCACCTCCCTGGGCAGCACATTCCAATGGCCAGTCTCTCTTTCTGGGAAGAACTTCTTCCTAACATCCAGCCTAAACCTCCCCTGGTGCAGCTTGAGACTGTGTCCTCTTGTTCTGGTGCTGGTTGCCTGGGAGAAGAGACCAACCCCCACCCAGCTACAACCTGCCTTCAGGTAGCTGTAGAGAGCAAGGAGGTCTCCCCTGAGCCTCCTCCAGGCTAAGCAACCCCAGCTCCCTCAGCCTCTCCTCCCAGGGCTTGTGCTCCAAACCCCTCCCCAGCTTTGTTGCCCTTCTCTGGACATGTTCCAGCAAGTCAACATCTTTCCTAAACTGAGGGGCCCAGAACTGGACACAGGATTCAAGGTGAGGGCCTGACCAGTGCTGAGGACAGGGGCAGAATGACCTCCCTGCTCCTGCTGGCCACACTGTTCCTGATACAGGCCAGGATTCCATTGCCATGTGCTCAGGCCATGATTATTCTATAGTGTTAGCTGGGCAGTGATTTTTCTAATCACTTTTAGATTGAGAAAGAATTCATGTTTTCCAAAGCTCACGCTTGATGACCTTCAGTACTCAGTGTAGCCCTGCTCTGCAAGTATAGTGAAAGGAGACAAATGGAATTTGGGAAGGGGTTTGTGTGTGCCTTAACTCTTACCACTGTTTGCTTCTTGGAACAGTTTCTCAAAGGATGTACTTTTGGCATATTTCACTGAAGTTTTGTTAGCTTCAGTGGGGAATTTCTTGCCCTTGACAGAATTCTGTGTAGCCAGTTGCTCACTATCTAGAGCATTTGCCATCCATATGGGATGCTCTGAAAGATATTTCTTACTTTCTAATGTGGAAGGAAGACAAATGTCTGAGTGTGTCACTTTGCCATAAAATGGGGTTCTTGTCTCCTGGCCAGCCTTGCTTTATAAATGTCATTCAGAGCACTTAACACAGCTTAGCAAAGGCTTGCTGTGGGAAAAGCCTAGATAAAAATCTCTTAAATAGAGATGAAAAGTAATTTGAGGATGTTTTCTGCCAATCAAGTTGTTCTTAGTGACTGAAGAGAGCACAGTAGGGGTTCCTCTATCTGCTTGCACTTACAGAAAGACCATGGGAGTATTTCATCAGATAAGCACAATATCTTCTTGTATTAAGTGGGTACTGTTTCACTGCTTTGGGATTCAATTCACTTAGCTGAAGGCAAAAAGTAAAATGAAAGGCATTGCTGCTTATGTACTCTTGAGGCATGTGCAATGCAAATATAATGCTTTAGCTGCAGGCTAAAACTTGTAGCAATCAAGTGGTAGACCTCCCTGTCCATCTCAATCCTGTAAGCCAAGTTTGCAGGTCTGAATGTAATGCCAGCATGTTCCTG